>KK114178.1:234905-340852 GCA_000611955.2 Stegodyphus mimosarum | reverse complement strand
ATATATACTTTTGATGCGGCCGATTGCAACCAAAATAGGAGGTGCACAACGACATGTTATAGCAATCTTATATACAAAATTTCAAGGTTCTGTGGCTACTCGTTTTTGAGTTATGCGAGATACATACGTATGTATGTACAGACGGCACGAAAAAATATGTTCTGAATCCGTTTTAAATCATCTTTATAATTCGTTTGGGAAAAAAGTCATAAAAACCTCGACTGGAAAATAAGAACAGCATAATTCAATCATTTCTAAAGCCAAAAATGCGCAATTTACCAACATATAAATACAAAGAAAGCGGAGCTCACCGAGCCGAATACATATATATATATATATATATATATATATATACACACACTTTTGGTGCGAGCGATTGCAACCAAAAAGGGAGGTGCACAACTACATGTTATAGCAGTCCTATATACAAAATTTCAACGTTCTGAGACTACTCGTGTTTGAATTATGCGAGATACGTACATACATGCATACAGATGCCACAAAAATCTCTTCTGAATCCATTTTAAACCAGTTTTATAATTCATTTGGAGAAAAAGAGTCCTTTATTCTGTCCTTACGTACAGATGTCACGCAATAACATAGTTAAATTGCATTCGATAGTGATCGAAATGGATATTTTCATTGAAATATGATACCCGAAATTTTTCGTGATTACAACACTTCCTTTGTTTCGTATAAGGGAGAAAAACGTAACAGAAAAGTTATCTCACAAAAGTCTTCGCACGCGTTAAAGAAATCTGAGCATATTAGTAAATATTGTAGTATTTTGTGGTATTTGTATTATGTGTACAGTTAGTATTTTGTGGTATATAGCGCATGCAGTATTTATGACAGCTTTCAAACGTCTGTCCATATAATTCACCATTTTTTTGGGGGGGTAGTATCTGCATCAGCGTTCCCCCATTCTTCCAGCATGGCTGTTTTTAGTTCGGTTTTTGTTCTAATGTTATGTCTTCGCACACTAACCTCGAATTTTCTCCAGATCTGTTTGTTCTGTTAGTTTTAAATCTGGAGACTGAGGTGGTGTTTTCAGAACTTGTGAATTTTCTGTGTCTGTTTCTGAAGCGTAATAGTTTTATTCATTTTAGTAATGTTACTTCATTTTATCTAAATTTCAAGGATAATCTTTTTTATTCTCATACTGCATGTTATTTCTCAATGTAAAGGATAGTGAAAATAGATTGGTATGTGTATCCGTTTTTGAAGTGTAATACTTGAATAAAAGATGGTGTCTGTTCCTTTATTTTAACAAAATTTCAAAAATAGTATTTTTCATCGTTGTATTGTTTGTTATTTCTCAATGTAAATGGTTATAAGGGAAAAAACTGGTATGTGCATCTTCTTTTTAAGCATGGTAATTTCATTTATTTCTTTAGTAATGCATATATAGGAAGTCTGGGTCTTGGTCCAGCTGAAGTTATAACAAAATTTCAATTGTTATAACAAATCTAGTTTTACTAGCCCTCTGCCCCTTTGGGTGTAGAAACGTTTCCAGTAATTTTCAAGTGCAGAAAGTTTATTTGCAGAATTAATTCATTTCTGATAAACTTATTATCATTAGTTGATCATTAGATTTAGTTGATTTTGGGAAGAAAGACCTAAGCTTTCTATTTTTTGCACTTCCAAAAAATTTTCTTGGCAGAGCGCAAATGTAATCCAGGTGATCTGAGTACTCGTCGAACAGTTTTAAGTGGAATTAAAGTAGAAAAGTTTGCAGTAAATTTTATAGAAATGTTTACAACACTCAAAGATGGACTTTTCAATATTTTCTAACTATAAATCTCTAATCACTTTGAGTCACGTCGAGTTCACTTTGCCGGATAACCTAGTCTTACTTTATTTTGAATCTTATTTTCTTGGTTAGAGCATTTTATCACATAATGCACCTCAGAATAATATAAATTTCCTAAATTAACGATATCCCGAATCGAATTTCGGGATATCGTTAATTTCCTGTTAACTACGAGATGTTGTTTTTGTTTCCTGATAACTACGAGACATTTTTAAATATTAAATGAAATAATTAAATGAATAAGGAAGTAAGCAAGCAAAATATAAAGCCAGACAATTTTTTAAACATCACCAAAATGCAAATGTAAACAAAAGTGGCAGACGATAATTTTATTTATGAAATTTATACAAAAAGGAGTTTCTGTGTACGATCACTTTTGCGGCGATTTTTATCTATGCCTCCTTATATTTTCAATTTTAGAAAAAGAAAATAACTCAGTATTAAAAGTTAAAACGTTTGCTTTTATTCAAAATTACATAGAGATGACATGAAAAAATATTGGGCTTTATATTCGAATTCCATTCCGTGTTACACCGCTTTTTCTGCAAATTCTTAAAGTGTGCGAAGCTGTAAATATTCTAAAATTTGATGCTACGGATTTGATTAACTTTTATTCGTATTTTTCAAAGAATAAATACATTATAAATTCAAATATTATTAGTATTCTATCATAACTGAAATTTAAAAGAAAGGAACCGATAGGAAGGTAGTTTCTAATAATCTCTCTCGAAGGTTGCAGACTTTGTTAGAATCCCAACGTCATCAAGTGTCAAACTGTAGTAAAAAAATAAAGAAATTTATAATTATTTACGTACAAAAATATTGTTACGTGCGTACGGGTTCGTAATAGATTGAATTCACAAGTCCAATAAAAGGTTAATAAAATTTATTCGTATCGTAAGCAATATAACAGAACGCTGGAATTGTTCCTCAGAGACATTCATACAATATCACAATATCGCGCAATATAATCGGTAGTAATCCTTTAAACTACTAAAAGCGTTAGAATACAATGCAATGCAAAGAGAAAGCTAATCCTTGCAGAAACTATGATTACAGGAGCCAGATGGCGCTGTGCGTCTGATTCTTTTTGAGTTGAATTAATTGCGATTAAAACTGCGACGAATGGTGAACCATGAAATCTTAAGTGCGAACTCTATATAACTGTAATTATAAGTGTTTTCTTGCCGTCATGTATTGTCTGTGTCGTTAATAAAATTGGATAAAATATTGGATTGAATTGATCTCGTCTGACAGGTAAGAAGCTTTGATTATTTGGCTCTAGTGTAGAATTGGGTGCCCCTTGTTTTTTGGCGAAAAATTTTGTTCAATTTTGGCGATGAAACCCCATTTCTGTTTACCATGAGAGTTTTAACATGGTTTTAGCTTCTTGATTTATTTAATTGAAAATAAATCGATGTGCACATGGACAAAGTCAAAATGTGCAATGACTAAGTTTGTGCAATTCTCTGATGTTTTTTAAGTGAAAAATAGGTCGATGTGTACATGGACACGGAGTTTGTGAAATTCTTTGACTTCTTGTTTTGGTTTTGTGTAGCGGCCATCTTGAAACTGTGTCGTATTGGCGCCGATCTTGGCATCAAAACAGAATCACCAAAAAACAAGGGGTTACAGAACGCCAAGCGATATTTAAAGGACCATGTCTAATTATTTAGAGTCATAAAGATGTCAGTAATTCATAGATGTTTATTACGTAAATAAGTATTAAAAAAATATATTGCAGATATTGTAAAGTTTAAAAAAAACTCTTTATAGCGTGTGGGCTATTTATATAAGGAATTAAATCAAATGGCTATTTAAAGTGCACCTAAAAATCGAATATACAAGTACCCTTCCTTTGTTCGATAGGTTATTACAGAGCTTTTCGAACTTTTTTTTCAAACTGGACAACTTTTATAAATTAGAAAGGTCTGCAGACTACCTTATTCTTGCCCTCCCCCTCCGAAGAAATTTTATTAATATATGTGACTATCAGTACATTTCTATTTTCAATTTACAATTAATTAAAATTAATTTGTGAAGCCCGAATTTTGAATTTGTTTTATGATATATTCATATATTCTTAAAGATTTAACGAATTTTTGATTAACAAACTGAATGATTTCAAAGCGAAGAGTGGCAACACTGTACGAAAAAAAAAACTTTTTTATCTCAAGCACGAGAGACTATTTATCGGAAATTTTAAAGATATGCTGTTTTTAAATATTCTATTGCGTATTTCAAATTTTGTGAAACTTTAACGAATTTTTGGTTAACAAACTCAACGATTTCAAAGCGAGCAATGGCCAAACCGCACAGGAAAAAATCATTGCTATCTCCAGCGCGCGAAACTGTCTATCGAAAGATCTGAAGATAGGCTGTTTTTAAATATTTTTAGACCAAAGGAACATTAGCCCAAGCGCTCAAAACGTGTATGTAAATGAAAGAACACCGCTTTGGGCGTAATATACAATCTCAAAGCTTTCAGATTTTCTTAATGCTATTTTTTTCTTTTTTTCCCTCCTTTTCCTTTTTTTAAAATCCAAAACGGCAGTGTGTCTAGAAGGACTATTAATTTCATTTTGGCATTTTGCGTCGGTTCACTAAAATACCTTATAACCTTGTTTAAGAGTGTAAATTCTACAAAACTCTTTTACATCAAAGTTTAAACATATAGCAACTCTGCTTTCTTGAACGAAATTCGTCATTAAATTATTCCTGTTTAGAGCCAACTTTACAAAAATTTCTAAAGCTAGACTAAAAGTAAGAGAAACACATTCACAAATTTTACAGTTTGACTGGCAACAATCATCTCCTTCTTTCTGGAACAAGGTATTCAGTCTTGGCCCTTCCAATTTATCTGAAAGGAAATCGTATTAGTAGTTTCTTTCACAAACAATTTTATTTTGCTTACCACTATACCTTTATTGAAATTATTTTGGCCCTCAAACAGCTTTCATTCACACAAAATTTAAATGTCCTCCTCTCCATGCTCTCCAGAAATTGTTCTGAGTGAATTGAGCGTGTTCATTTTCTGTTTTCGCGAATCTACTCTACCATCTGCACAACAGCTATGATTTGTTAGAGTTTGGCATTCGAGACCTCAGAACACTCCTTAAACACAAAACTACATCTAATGTGCTAAAATAGAACTTGATTTAAATTCTTAAGTAAAGCCTGGAGAGCCTAACTTTAAACACGTTCAATCTATACTTTCTTTCTATTCTCCTATTATACAAAGTATATTACAGTCATACTTTGACCAAAACTCACATCTGTACTAGTTTAATTTTACAGTACTTTTACAACTGATATTAACATTTCTACTTTCAATACAACACATGCAATATTTTAAAATTCAGTTTACATCATTAGTTATAGTTGCTATACAAAATTTTCAACCTTTTGCTACAATCTTACTTTAACTTAACACATTTTCAGTTGAAGTCTTTCGATTAAAAATATTCACAAATTAGTTTCTCGCACATTGAGAATTCTCAAAAAGGTATTTACAAAATAATTTCTCGCCAACATGCGAATTCAAAAATCTTTCTGCTTAAAAGATAATTACAAACTAAATTCTCGCAAACTTGCGAATTCAAACTTCTTGCTTTAGACAGCGTTTAGCAACTTTAAACAATATGACATAATTTGAACTTTTAATGCAAAATAAGCAATCAAAGAAAGTTTTCACTTATCCTTTTTGGTTTTTAAACTCCTCCATTCTGAGGTGACAGAACTGCTCGAAAGTAGGATACCGTAGAACTTGAAGTTCTTCCTTCTCCTTGGATGGCTAGTGCCCTCCATCGGAATTTCCTTTTGTTTCTTCCCTCTGTCGGCGAAACGCACTGATTTCCTGATCGGTTGAGGGTTCTGGAACTCCGGTCTTCTCTTTAGCTCCTGGGGCCCACTATGTTGCTGAGAATCTTTAAACTTCCTCTTAGGGTTTCTGGATTGCTGAAACGGTACCGCTACCACGTCGGCTATCCTTTTTGCTTTGGGATTCTTCGCTCCGAAGTTTCTGTGGCCTCTTTTGAAGTGGTTGGGTTGTGTTCTAGAGTTAGTTGCTTTCCTGGAACGCTATCCATGGATTTTTTCCGCTTCCCGTCGGAACTTGCTTCTGCTGTAGGGTAACTTTCTTCTTTTTCGCTGAGCCTGAACTAAAAATGCTGTTTAAAAAAAACTAAAAACTAAAATGCTGCGTCCTCTTCGCGGGAATTCTTTCGGTGCTCTCATCTTGTTTCCTTTTGGTTGCTGGTTGATTCCTGCTCCGCGAGGAAGACATTGAAGTTCTTGGCGCCCTCCCAGGATCCTGCAATGAATCTTTCAGAACCTGGAAGTCAGTACGACTATAATACAGCTTGATCTTCTCAACATTAGCAATTATTTGCTGGCCATTTTCTGCCTTTAAATAAAACGTGGACTTTTTTATTCTTTCAATAATGAACGGCCCATCAAACTTGGGTTCGAATTTAGCCACTCTGCTTTCGGGTGCAGACGATAAGGAATGCTTTAATTTTAACACTTTTTGACCGACAGTATATTCTACATTGCGTCTATTTCTATCATAATAAACTTTTTGTTTCTGCCTTGCCGCATCAGAATTTTTGATGGCCTCATTAATAATTTTCTGAATATCCTTCAACTTAAATTCTTCTTGCCTTCACTGAACGAAAAATATCCTATCCAGTGGCGTTAAAATCTACCTAAAAATAATTCTTCGGGGTTTGTCTATGTGGTATTGTGCGTTGCTGTTCTCAAGGCAAAGCCTAACTTATTGACATAGCTGTCCTAACGGTCACGATAATTCTTAACATATCCCCGAATAATTTCAACTACATTCTTATTTACACTTTATTCTTATTCGATTGCGCTCTATAAGGTACCATCTTCAGATAGCGTATGCCGAGTCCTGTGCAAAGGTTTTCAAATAAAATACTTACGAATTGCCTACCATTATCTGATATTACTTTTACTAGGGCCCGTATTTCAAAATATATTTGTTTAGAAACGAATTTGCTACTATTTTTTAAGCTCGTTTAAGGGGAATTATTTACATCCATTTTGAGAAATGATCCACAGAGGTTACCAGATGTTTTTATATATTTGTGTTCTAGGGTAGGGACTGAGCAAATCAATGCCAACCACTTCATTAGGGAAAGTGGTTTTTATTCTATTTCAGTACCCGGCCGGGTTGTAATTAACATCGTTAATTAATTGACACAAGTGACATGACCTGACATACGTCGTCGCCATCTTGTACAACTGCGGAAAATACATCGCTTTGGGGACCCTTTGCGAGGTTTTTTTAACCCCTAAATGTCAATGTCCAGATATCTTCGAATCATGAAGCTCCTCTAGAATACTTAAGCGTAGATTCATTGGGACCACTGGCCGAAGCCCTTGATTATCGTTGATTGTTTTCGTATAATATAGCAACTTATCAATAATTTCATAATGGGCCGCCCTATTACGAATAGCCGTTAAGTTTACATGTTCAAAATTTTCAGGGTCTTCCAGATATGCGTAATGTCTTTGAATTCAGGGTCCGCTTTTAATTCGGGAATTATTGTTTCACGGGATTCAATTACTTTAGCAGTTAGCATCGTACATCTAATTGTGTTACCCTCTTCATCGATCTTGCCTCTTGGTAGGGCAACCTCAACTACGTTTTCTTGCCTCAGAGTGTGTTTTATTATTAAACTAAACTCCTGCAGTTTTAACATCCAATGTATAAGCCGGGGTGAAAGATTTTTCCCCGAGTACAAGCGATCAACTGTCGCATGATCTGAGTACACAATTATCGGGCCGCTTCCGAAATAAACGCCGAATTTTTGCACCGCTAGTAAGACCGCCAGGATTTCCCGTTCATTTGAGGTATAATTACGCTGAGTTTGATTCAGCGTTTTGCTGAAAAAGGATATTGGCTCTATTTTGGGAAAGAACTGCGCCAACTTCGTAGTCTGAGGCGTCTGCTGCAGTTGGTAAATTTTGTTCCCTTCCAGGAATTTAAGAACAGGGGCGGTCGCCTCAGCTGTCCATGTGAGCTTAGTCTTTTCTTGTTTAAGAACCAACAAGGGTTCAACTACTTTTGGAAAATCTTTTATGAAAACTCTATAATAGGAACACATGCCCCAAAATGAAGATAATTTCTTGGCCGTATTTGGAGGTGGATAACTTTTTATCGCTAATATTTTGAATTATCCGTTTAAATACCGTTTTTCGAGATTTTATAGCCGAGGTACCTCAATTCCTTGGCGGTAAATTTGCACTTCTCTGGATTTATTTTCAGGCCGGCGTTATTTAACAATGTAAAACCTTCCTCCAAGTGTTTAACGTGTTATTCTATGGTTTCGTTGGTGACAATAATATCACCGAGATAGATGACTGCACTTTTGCCTGAGACTGGCTTTAAAACAATGCTCATAACTTTTTGAAATGTAGCCGGAGCTCCGTTTAAGCCAAACGGCATTCTCAAAAAGGCATACACGCCTGACTTTGTAGTAAAAGCTGTTTTCTCAACATCTTCGGGTTTTACTGCAATCTGAAAATAGCCTGACGTCAGGTCTAATAAAGTCATATATTTGGTAGAACGAATCTGTCTTATAATTTCATCTATTATCGGGAGGGGATATGTGGGGCATTTCCTTACGCTATTTGATTTTCTGTAGCCAACTGCGAATCTCCACGCGTTCGGATCTGCGGGTGGCAGTCCATTCTTCTTTCTACATAAAACTACAGGACTGGCATAGGGGCTAGTACTTGGAGTAATTATCTTTTTCTGGAGCATTTTCTTAATGTGCTGCTCGAGAATCTCTTCCTTCAAACGGTCATACCTATAGGCTTAGGCCGGACTGGGGGCGCATTACCAGTGTCAATCGCGTGAGATGCAATCTGCCAGAAGCCACTGCACTTAAAATTCAGTTCATCAGCAATATAACAAAATAATTTTAAAATGAGTATATCTTTAGAATTTCGGATACACAGTTCCGCGCGCTTTAGATAAAATTTTTTTTTTTACCCCGTAGAGTGTTCTCATTGCTTGCTTTTAAATCGTTTGAGTTTGTTCATCGAAAATTCGTTAAAGTTTTACAAAATATGAAATAAATAATAAAACAAATTCCAAATTCGGGCTTCCAGATGCGCATATTCGGGTGGAAATGTACGTTATTCAAAATAGATGGCTCTAGATACCGTTGTTTTATCACATTTGGAGAAATATACACGCATTTATGCAGATTCTTCATTATTTAATTTTTTTAATATAATACAGAGCTGCAATATTTTGTGGCAACAGTTTGAAAAGTGATTCAGACTTTTAGTGTTTCCGAAAAATCGCGAAATCGCGAAACGAAGACAATAGTCCTTCAAGAACAAAGCCCCTTTGGACTAAAGAAAAGTCTCTACGAGAAATAACTTTACTCTACGTAGTCGAAACTCGTGCACCCTGTATATCATAATGTTCCCTTACTCTTGTCTTTAATTCGAAATTCCACAGTGTTGCCCAGTTGAACGCCGCCTTTGCAGTCTCGTGACATCCCTCGTACTTTTGTAAGAAGCACCACAGACATAGTGCTTTAATCCCTCCTTTTGTTGAACAGATAGATGAGTGCTATGTGCAATTTGCAGACTCCTCACAGTTTTAGGCACACAATTAATTCGAATTTTTTTTAATACATTTTATAGAAAATCTGCGAGGGCCACAAGTGCAGGCTTCGAGAACCGCAGATTAAGAAATGCCGAAATGGAAAGTTAAGGGACTATAGCAAATTAAAGTTAGAATTTTTATTTACGCATTTTCTATCTTACACATATGTATAATAGAAATTCTATAGACACTTGATGAATTTTTGCTGGGGATAAAGAATGATAAAGCTGCATAGATTCAGGAGATGACATAACGGACAAGAAAAAATTAGCAGACAAAGCCTAGCTGTAGAGCAAAATTTTGTTAATTTATAAGGAATTCTAAGGACACACATTCATCTTTTCTCACGATCAGTGTGGAGCAATAAGTATTCTGCAATTTTCTTTAACTGATCGCATCTCGAGACAATGAACAACATATAGAGCAGAATGACTCGCGGAAGCACAACCAGATGAAGGCAGGAAAAAGAGTGCGCATTTTAACAAACACGTATTTATAGAGTTCATTTCTTTGCTTAAACTTTGGACTGAGATTCGATAGAAAATATCGGCAATGCTGCTCTTACACAAGGGGGTAATGCGGTTTATTTTTCAGATGACGCACTTTAGATTCCAGGAAGGGAACTTAGCCAAATTAAAATGAGGAATTAAGAAGAACTATTAATGTATTAAAGTTAGCAGTTTTCTTTCAGTTTTTATATCTCATATACATTATAAGGTATTTCTCCCACTTTCTTTGCATGCCTTCGTAGCGTAGTGGTCAGCACGATCGGCGCCTAACGGAGAGGTCCGTGGTTCGATTCCTGACGAAGGCGTTGCTCATTTTTCCCATTTCCTGCTTCCAAAAACCTAATGTCTCTACAACGTGAATATTTTGATAAACTTTCACTACTCTAATAACTATAAAATAAAAATTCTGTAAGCTTTTCTGAACTCTATCTTTTTTTCTTACATCCAATGTTTAATACAATCTATACACAATACTTCTTACAAAACATCGCCATTTTTGTCCACAGAAAACATACAAAATATTACCGTCGCATTCACGGCGAATATAATAACTTTTGTTATCTGTAATTAGTTTTAAACCCTATTAACAGTAATTACACTTATTGTTAACGGAATGTATTACGAAATTGACAAGGACCATAAAAAAGATAACACAAGCAATTAAAAAAAATTACCCTACGTTCCCAGAAGGCTGTTTCAACAATGCTTTCCGTCTTAGTAAACATATCTCTTCCTTTCCCAACCTGGTTGAAAAATAGAAGTCAATCAAGTCTCGGAATTATATCCGGAAAGAATATAAAATTACCTAATCGGCCATCAGGGCGGGAATATCTAATCCTTACAAAGAGAACAAAAGAAAATTAAATCAGATAACGAACTTTAGGAATATATTGAATGCAAGTAATCACGTGTCGTCATGAAACAATAACTTTATCGATTCTAACCTGGCCTGAAGAATGGGGTCGCACAGAAATTTAGGTTCCATGAAGCGGTTCATAAACAACAATTTTAGAAAGAAATTGACCAATTTCCGTATTTGTAGTGATTGGAGTGATGACGGCTTATCGGGATATAAATGCTTTATAGCCTTCTATTGAGTTGTGTTAAATTTGATGAATATATTGCTTTTCAATGTTATGTAGAAATAAATCTAATTTATTTAATTTTTTTTGCGCTTTTGTTAGATTTAGTTTGCAAGCAGCGAAATAAATATTTCTTCGCGTGTTTTTCTGCTTTTTAATCTCTTCGCACGACGTAAAGAAAGTACTGTAATCGCGAAAAATTTCGGGTTTCAAATTTCAACGGAAATATCCATTTTGACCGCTCCGGAATCCATTTTGACTACTTTTTGAGTGGCGCAAAATAAATAACTCTTTATTCCTAACCGAATTGTAAAACGGATTTTTTCATAGCGTCTACACGTACATATGTATCACTGATAACTCAAAAACGATTAGCCGTAGAAAGCTGAAATTTTGTATATGGGACTGTTTTAACATCTAGTTGTGCACTTCCCTTTTCTATTGCAATCGGCAACAAAAGTATGTACATTGTACGGTATATTTTAATTTTACAATAGTTGATTTAATTATGAAACCCTTTCCTATCAATTCTTGTTTCCACTTAAAACTGCCTACCAGAATGAGCTTTTAGAATCGCGTTCGATGCAAATGAGTTAGAAAAAGTATTTAAGGAAAGTTCAACTTATAAAGTATTCTTTTCCGCCTTTTGAGCATGCCTTCGTGGTGTAGTGGTCGACACACTCGGCACATATTCGAGAGGTCCGTGGTTCGAGTCACGGTGAGGGCATTGCTCATTTTTCATCTCTCCTGCTTTAAAAAAATAATCTGATGCGTATACCACATGACTTCCTGGCGCGGAGTATTAAATTACACGCATTTTGCATTTCATTTAAAGTTATTGGATTGAATTAAATATACTTCGTCGATAGTGCATAAACCACAATAGAATAAATGCACTCTATAAAATTCACTATATTTGTTTATCATATCGACACTCTGGCGCTAGGTTCTCTTAACAGCGTTATATCTCCTTCATTTTATAACTCAAAATGCCCCAAAATTATGTACGTAGCGTATTCGGAAACTAAGTACCGTTTCATTCTAGCGCTGTGGTAGGCGTCCCGTGCATGCGCACTAGTCTTTCTTGTTCACTGACTTTCAATTGTCGCCATTTTGGTTGCTCTATGTTGTGTTTTCAGTTTGCTGTGCACATTCAAAATGTTTAAGACAATTAATTCTCCCGCTGACTGTGAGATTCGTGCCGTGATTATATTTTTGAACGCGAGGAATGTTAAACCGGCCGAAATTTATCGTCAAGGGACAGAAGTTTACGGTGAATACGCGATAAGTGATGGAATGGTGAGAATGCAGGTCGAACAAATGTCCACGTCGAGGCTCGGAGTGGTCGGCCTTCTGTTGTCACCGATGATTTGGTAAGGAAAGTTGATGAAGCAATTCATGAGAACAGACGCTTCACAATGACAAACTCTTTCGGACGCATTTCCACAAATTTCACGTACTGTTTTGTTCGAAATAGTGTCTGACCGTTTGAATTATCGCAAACTGTGTACCCGATGGGTTCCAAAAATGCTGACTGATGTTCACAAAACAAAGCGACTTGGTAGTGCCCTGACATTTCTCACGCGGTACAGTGATGAGGGAGAAAACGTTTTAAACCAAATTGTGACAGGTGATGAAACTTGGGTGTGTCATTTCACACCAGAATCGAAACAACAATAGATGGAGTGGAGAGCACTCATTCTGACAATGTCATCACAAAAAATCATGTGCACTGTCTTCTGGGATAGGAAAGGCGTTTTGCTTACTGAATTTCTTCCCAGAGGGAAAACCATTAATGCGGCACGATATTGTGACACTTTAACAAAACTAAGGCGTGCCATTCAAAACAAACGAAGAGGAATGCTCAGTAAAGGAATTGTGTTGCTCCGTGACAATGCTCGGCCCCATACTGCTGGTGTCACTCAATCGTTAATTTGACAGTTTCATTGGCAGCAGTTCGATCACCCGCCGTACAGCCCGGACTTGGCGCCGTCCGACTATCACTTGTTCCTGCACATGAAGCGCGAGCTTGGTGGCAAGCGCTTTGGATCTGACGATGACACGAAAAATGCTATGGAGTCGTGGTTATCGAAACTGGCTGGAAGTTTCTTTGACGATGGTATACAAAAACTGGTCACCCGCTATGACAAGCGTTTGATCATTGGCGGAAACTATGTTGAAAAATAGTTTGAGACGTGTATTTTCATGTAAAAATAAAATTGGATTCGAAAAAATTGTTTTACTATTTTTTTTTCCAAAACGGTACTTAGTTTCCGAATACGCCTCGTATATCATCTGAAGAATTACCTAATAGTTGCCTCATGTTCTATTCAAATACTGTGATAAATCTAAAACGCTGTGTAAAAGAAATTAAACAAAAACAAACAAACAAACAAAGAACAGAAAAAAAAAAGAAAGAAACAGTTTTTCGCAGACGATTCAGCATTTCTCATTCGAGTAATTCAGTTCTCACTTCGCGACAAGGCAAAAATACCTAAAACCGCAAAATATCTGTATTAAAAATTACGAAGTAAATCTTAAACAGTTCTTTCCTCGAATAAATTGCAGAATCTATTAAACATGATTTTATTCGCAATAATAAAAGAAGGTGTTATCGTTGTTGTTGAGAAGTTTAGTTTCTATAGATTGGCAACAAATCCACTATTCTGCTGAGTTTCAAATGTAAACAAATATGCCTGCTATATGGCCTAAAAAATTAGTCTTTGCCGCACTTAAACAACTTTTAAAGTGTTGATAATTCTACAACTACAACATGTACGTTAACTAAGGGCATAAAAACCTTAACCAAAAGATAAGAACTCACTCAGCCGAGTAACAGAGTGGCTATATATATATTTATATTTTTGGTGCGGCCAGTAATGCCAGAAAATTTTCAACAAAGTCGCAAAAAATCGCAAACGACGTCAGAGATCATGTGATTTTTTGACGTCATAGTTACGCATGCTCACATGACCTCTGACGCCATCAAAAATTAACTGTGTATTGGTTCCGTAAGTTATAGACTATAATCGATTCTTAGTAGTTTTAATTAACGAAACTTTTAAAACTAGTATATTCTTCATTTTCAATTGTTTAAATATCCATTTCTTTTTTAATTAATTCTCATTTAATTTAGGTTCTATTTTTAAATTAATTTGCGCATGTCCGTTCTTAACAGATTCTTCACGTTTACATTGTGCTTTTGTATTAATTTTCTTTAGAGTTGGCAGTTAATTTGTTTAATTAATTTTTTTTTTGCTTAATTGTGAACATTTTAATTGAGGAATGTTTTCCCGTGAGTTTTACGTTCTGCATGATGAGCTTACATCAGATTCTAATTACTTAGGAAAGCTTTCTTCTTTCACCTGTTATATTTATTTTTGTTGTTATTTAGAAAAATGCAGTTGCTTTGATTTTTAAGTCATTTCCATTGCTTAGTATAATATTATAATTCATATTATAATCAGGAGAATGAATTTCATTTCTTTCTCTGTTTGTACCAAAGCTGCAAGCTCTTTTGTTCGATTCATCACCATCACAGAGTTGGAAGGGTGAACTGACTTAAAAACAAAACGCACGGGGACGAGGAGGGACCGTGAGAGGTGTCGAAGCAGTTTTCTTTTTTTCTTTCTTTCCCACTCCCCCCTTCTTCTTTCTCGTTATAGGCTGTGCAGCGTTAAAAAGGAAAGTGCAAGATGCCAACTTCTATTAAAGCCTAAATAAACTTTTTTATAATGTAAATTATTTTTAACTGATACATTATTTTAACATGTAAGCATTTTACGATATATTAAAAAACATCTTTGAAATCGTAAAAAGTAGCGTAAGGAAAAAATGGAGGCCCAAAAATTTCGCAAACTCGCAAATACTAAAATTTTAGTAGCAGAAGTTTGTGAAAAGTCGCAAATTTGCCAAAAATCGCACGATCTGGCAACACTGGGTGTGGCGGATTGCAACCAAAATAGGAGGTGCACATCTACATGTTATAGCAGTCCTATATACAAAATTTCAACGTTTTTGAGTTATGCGAGATACATACATGCATACGTACGTACGTACGCACAGAGACCCCAAAAAATTCTCTTGAGAATCCATCTTAAATCAGTTTTATAATTTTTTTGGGGTAAAAGAGTCCTTTATTCCGTCCTTACGTTCAGATATCACATAAAAACATCGTTAAATTGCACTCGATAGCGGTCAAAATGGATATTTTCAATGAAATATGATACCCGAAATTTTTCTCGATTACAATAGTTCCTTTTTTCTTCTTACAAGAAAGTAAAAACAGGCTTCAAAATCTATAAAAGGAAATCTGAAAGCTTTCAAATTTTACATTAGGCCGAAAGGGGGTTTTTCAACGATTTGTGTGTTGCCTTTTTGTATTAAACGGTCTTCGCACTTCAACGACATAAACTTCAATTCAGCAGAATATCACAAAATACTTAGAAAAAACAAAACTGCATAGCTTTAGAATTTCCGATGCACAATCTCGTGTACTGGAGATAAAAATGTTTTTTTTCTGTACAGTATTGCCATAGCTCCGTTTGGAACCGTTGAGTTTGTTAATCAAAAATTCGTTAACGTTTTTCAAAATTTAAAATAGCTAATGAAACAAATTCGAAATTCAAAATCCGGGCATTTAAGTGCCCATATTCGGTTGGAGGACTACGTTATTCAAAATTTAATGGCCGTAGGTACCGTCGTTTTATCACAATGCGAGAAACATTCATGCATTCATGCAGATTCTTCATTATTCAGTTTCTTTAAAATATAATACGTGGCGATAATGTTTGGTGGCAACAGTTTGAAAACTGAAACGACGCAAAATGCCGTTTTAAGACTAATACCTCTTTGGGTCTAACGCACCTTTGGATTAATAAGAATAATTTTTAATTTAAGCAGACCGAGTCATGTACCAAAAAACATGTAAAAGGAAGCATCCAACATACGCAAGATAACAAATAAAAATCTGATCCAAAAAATAAAAAAAAAAAATTATAAAAAGAGATGTAATAAATTTACAGTGAAAACCAAACTTAGAGGCCAAGTCAAATTAAACAGTCATTTTGATTTTAATTGACATTTGGGGCCACAATTCACTTGGCACTCTTCGAGTGTCTGATTCAAAACATTTACATTTTTAATAGCTTCGCTCTAAGAAGAAAGAATTTACTTCAACATTTTCCATCTTTATGTGTAATTATTTACCAATTATACGTTATAAAATTATTGTTTAATTATAACATATGTTCAAAAAAATTTTAAATAATTTTTTTTGATTACAATACTCATAATCAATTTTATTGTAATTTTCCCAATTTCTAAAATTACTAATATTTTAAAATTAATTATATTCATTACAACATAATTCAGTATGAAAATACAGGATGTTTATAAAGTCCCGGGCCCATTTTGATGCTTAATAACTCAAAAAATAATAAAGATAGATTAAAATTAATAACATAAATGGTTAGATAGACTCAAAAAGTTTTATGACCCTTGTCAATGAACTTCCACGTGTGCCCCCTTCGTCGCAGGGAGAATATCCAGTCGATATTCAATTTCAAGCCAGGTACCGGCAAGCATGTCGGCATCCACAGAGGCTATTGCGGCTGTCATTCTGGCTTTTACGAGGGTAAGTTGAAAAATAAGTTTCCCCTGTCGACTGTGGTCAGAGTTGTGTATGAAAGTCAAAAAATAGAATGAGACATTAAAGATATGACATACCTTTATTTTTCCACATAGGTACCAAGTACATTGAAACATTTGTCATATCGCTTGATAAGCTTCAAAAAGCCCTCCAGGAAAAAATCAGGGCTTTGCATATGGAAGAAGCGTTGAACGGCTTGTTTCACTTCAGTATTGCTTCCAAAGTATTGCTTCCAGTATTGACCCCCATGCGTTGTTCCTTGTGTGTCGAGGTCAATTGTCGGGGCACCCATCGTGCTGACATTTTTCTGTATCGAAGAATGTCGTGGATGATGTTTTGAGCTTGCTCATGTGAGATTCCAAGTTCTTCCGCTACTTCATCGATGGTGATACGCCTTTTCGCTCTAATCATGTCATCCACCTTCCTGACATTTGCATCTGTAGTGGCCGTGCTCGTCCGTGCAGCTCTCGGTATGTCCTCCACTTGCTGACGTCCATCACTGAATGTGAGACACCATCTCCGCACCATTTGCTTCGAAATCACACCTGGCCCATAGACTTCCACGAGGCGGTTATGAATTTCTGTTCCTGATATTCCACGTAGCCATTCATAGCGGATAACCGCTCTCACTTCCTCCTTTGACCACGAATTCAAAACGCACCTTCTCTCCATACCTACCGGGGCTCAAATGAGTGGCTGGTCTCCGCTTTGCGCAGGCACTGCAACAGCGCCATCTGCTTGATTTGCAGCGACCTCTACCCAATGGTGTATCGGTGACTTGCGCGTTTTCCTGCTGTGTCGCCTTTCGCCCATAGCCGTTCAACGCTTCTTCCATATGCAAAGCCCTGAATTTTTCTTGGAGGACTTTTTGAAGCTTATCAAGCGATATGACAAATGTCTCAACGTACTCGTACGAGAATAATAAAATAAAGGTATGTCATATCTTTAATGTCTCATTCTATTTTTTGACTTTCATACACAACTCTGACCACAGTCGACAGGGGAAACTTATTTTTCAACTTACCCTCGTAGATCCTCCATGTTCGACACTCTCCTCCTGTAAACGTTGTCCTTTACAAATCCCCAAAGGAAAAAGTCCAGCGGCGTAATATCGGGTGATCTGGATGGCCAAGGAATTGGACCTCCTCTCCCAATCCATCTTCCTGTAAAAGGGTCATTCGAAGAACTACGAACGATGGTACCCCAATGAGGTGGTGTACCATCTTGTTGCAAAAAGACATGTGGGTGAAGCTCTTCTAGTTGTGGAAATACGAAGTTTTCCAACATGTCTAAGTATACGACTGATGAGACCGTCTTTTCTGTAAAAAAGAAAGGCCCAATGACTCGGTCGTGCATTAGTCCACACCACACATTAACCTTTGGGGAATCCCTTTGTGCCTCAAGGTATTCATGGAGGTTTTCAGATCCCCATAAGTAAACATAAGTCCCCATAAGTCCACATCAAAAGTAAACATAACATTGCAATAGTTGCCAAAAACAAAAGAGAGAAAAATGCAATTAATAAGCAGACGATATTTAGAAAAGTACAGATATTTAGACTGGAAAATGAAATTATCTGAAATTAACCGCACGCGCAGACGATATTTGCAAAAGTAAAGATATTCAAACCTGAAAAGGAAAATATATAAGTTATGCCATAAGTTTGTTTATATCTTCATTATTTTATGAGTTATTAAACATCAAAATGGGTCCGGGACTTTATAAACATCCTGCATTTCTCATTCAATGGTGTTTCGTTTTTTAATCAAGTAAGAATTAGGATGCCAAACTGGTATTAGATAAATTGAGTTGAAGCGAAGTAGGTAGATTTTAAGTTAGATGAATTTAAGTTAATGCACTATATAGAATTCATTGTGAAAACGGTAGCTCCTTTAAGTTTAATTTTTAGTCCAAAGGGATTTAGTCCCGAAGGACTATTACTTTCGTTTTGCGATTTTGCGTTGATTCACTCTGAATGCCCGATTCACTTTTCAAATTGTTGCCACTAAATGTTATCGCTCTGCATTAAAGTTTAAAAAATGAAAAATCTGCATAAATGTATGCATGTTTCTCGCATTGTGATAAAACCTAGAGCCATCGAATTTTGAATGACGTAATCCTACTGCGAATATGGGCATCTGGAAGCCCTAATTTTGAATTTGAAATTTGCTTTATTATCGATTTTATGTTTTGTAACATTTCAACGAATTTCTGATTAACAAACTAAATGATTTCAAAGCGAGCAATGGCAACACTGTACGAAAAAAAAAAAAACAATTTTATCTCCAGCGCACGAGACTTACGGAAATTCTAAAGATATGTTCATTTTAAAATGATTTTGCGATATTGATTTTGAACTGAATTTTATGGTTTGAGTACGTAGTACATGATATTTAATAAAAAAAAAGGTAGCACACGAAACGTTAAAAAAACGCGCCTTTGGACGTAATTTAAAATCTGAAATCTTTCAGATTTTTTTTTTTTAAATATCTTGAGATATTATTGTTAGAATGAGAAATAGTATTATAATTTCATTTTTCCGAGTGGCAACAGTTTCGCAAGATGGAGATTAAAATCTGCTTTATTTCGAGAAGCGTTGCCACTGCTCGGTTCAAATCCTAGAATTTGTTAATAAAAAAATATAAGTTTTAAGATGAAATAAAACATTGCCGAACATTAAATACATTATTCCCGATTCCAAAAATTCGTGGGAAGCCATTTCGAGGATTCCCATCTTCGTACGACTTTAATCAGCCGAGATATTAATTAAAAACTCTGAAAGCGTTGATTTTCGCACTCATTTTTCGGAGAAGCAACAGCGTCGCGCATGAGAGATAGGAATGCTTTATTTCGAAAAGTGTTGCCACTGCTCGCTGTCAAATCATAGTTAGTCTGTTAATAAAAAATTTGGAAATTTTACGAAACCTATATACATAAAGAAGAACATGCGTTTGTTTGTTTTTTCGCGTTATTGATTTCTGATCCATTATGATCTATTTTTTGCCACATTTAATCGACTAAAATTGAGCATATCGAAAGGAACTTGAGATTAGAAAACATTTGATTAGATTTGAACCATTAGGACCATTTGATTAGAAAGACGAAAATCGTTAAAAACTGCTTGCAGTTGTTGCTTATATAATGAGAAAGAATTAGCTTATTTTTCTATCGAAATTTTTTTTGTGGGTTCCATATCGCATCAGACTGAAAAATGTATGACTATGAATCTTATTTTTTGCATCGTTATTGGAGAAGGATTACAGCGGTATCGTTCTGTCTGTTGTAAGATACACTACTCTCAATCTAACTTAACTGGCATCGGGCACTTCCCACCCCCCCAGTTTTTTAATAAAAAGAGTTTTAATTATTTTCCTACATGTTATTTTGGTATTTTTTGTCTGGCATTTGTTTGTATATCAGGAAGGGCGGTATATCCAGGGAGCGCCCAGGCTGAAAACGCGGCATCTTCCTGGGCGGCAAAGGTTCTTGCTGGACATTAATGTGTCTATAGTGTCCCACTGGGGATGTCCAATTCAATTGCTATTGAAACTGACCTTATATGGTTTGGCTGGCAATGTCTATGCTAACAATTAAAACCTAACTTTGTAAATGCTTTCTAATAGTTAACAAATCACGACTACTCTCAGCATTTACAGAATGGGGCAAGAAGAGTAAGCAAATAGGCTCTCCACGAAGAGGGTCCCCCCACCCTATACCCCCCTCACTACAATTACGGCTCTTGTCATTTCCAGTGATTTATGGAAACAGGGGGTGAGGCTCATTTATCAGCGGAGGGGGGTGAGCGGGCACGCGTGAGAGGGGCGGGGAGAGGCCAGAACTTGATCTACCTGTCCCCTGATAGATTGGGTACGGAACTGCGCACTTAATAAAGGGTGACAATGTTAATGGTGGCTCCAATTAATCAGCGTTAGCCGAGTGTTTCGAAGGAAGTTAATCGTAAGATAATTCGAGCGTGCACGTTGTTTGTGCGCGAGGAATAATCGATTGCGCTATCGACCGCAATATCGTGATCGGCAACGTCTTCATCCGAATGACTACGCCATCATGTCACCTGGTTGGCGTTCGATAATAATTACGCTGCTTGTCAATTGTTTTCGAAACGAAACAGGCTTGGAAGTTGAAACCTGCGGATTATCCATTAACAGCTGGTTACTATGTTCCTAATGTATTTAAAAGTAGAATCGGTGTGTTTTCCGAGATATATCACGAACAAGACGGTTTAAGAAGATGTTATATTTTTATTTTATACAGTTTCTCACATGTGTTTTCAGGCACTAGTATTATTGAAATTCATTTCCATAAATCCTGTACTGAACATCGAAACATGGGCTCAAAACCTTTTACTAATATATAATTTTTATTGTATTTTAATATTTGTTTGTTACAAAATAAATATTCCGAAAATATTCGTTGTAATAAAATAATTTATTCGAAACTTATTAATCTGTAACTCGCATGATAATTCGAACCGTCTAAACTTTGGTTGTGATGTCTAGGCAGATGAAGTTTCTTTTCATAATTTTTACTTCCTTTAAGTAAAGGAAGTAAAAAAATTATGAAAAGAATTAGGTTAGAGTTAGGTTCTTCTTATGTTCCTAGACTTTTATAGCTTTAGTTAATCTGCATGCACTAGCTGTTGAATTACTAAATATTTAAAACTGGCGCTAGGCCTAACGAGGGTGTTTGTTTACATTCGAAACTCTTAGTAGAATAGTGAATTCAGTAAGTTGGTGCACCAACTTGAGGGCCTTTTAGTCCAGTGTGACCGAAAGTTAGCTTTCAATTTTGTGGAGCGAAAATTTTGTCTTCTTACCCGCCGGCCGAATTGCTTGTTTTGACGTAGAATCTCCACTTCTAATTGTAAATTTTTTTGAAACTCTTTTAAGCTGTATTTGGTGTTTTAGGTTTTCCTCTATTTTATAATTTTTAATGAAGATTGAGTTTTGATGAATTTTTGTCTTGCCACGAAGTGAGAACTGAATTGGTTGAATTAGAAATGTATCTCTAATGAAATTCGAGAAAATAAGTTTAAAGGAAATGTAGCGAAAAATGTGTAAAATTTAATAGGCCGTACAAGGAAGTCATGTGGTGTCCACATCCAATATTTTTGCTTTAAATGACAGTACATTAAGCGAATTATCGTCTGCATCTGGAAATTATTACGCGTTTTGCAAAATACACTGGTGAAATAAATTAAGAGAATTTGCATATTTTATCGAATTGCATGAAAACAACTGAACTGAAGGGAAAACCACTGCTTCTAGATAAAAATGAAAATCTTGTACGGCAAATACGTAAGCGTATACGTATGTGTATGCGGAACAAGCAGAAAAACAGGCTTTATAAGCGCGTGGAGGGTAAGACGAATTGCGTTTGCTAGCACACCTCGGCTAATTTCTTGGTGTTATCTTGCAGCAATCGGTTAAATTCACATCGGAACAGTAAAAGTGAGTAACCACCAACGTTTAAATGATGGAATGAGGTGGCGAATTGTGGGGAGGCTAGAGGCAGGCCAATCGCAACTCCAGATATGCAGAGAGTTTAATTTAACGCCCAGCGTCGGTCGTATATAACCTATGGAAACAGTTCCAGGATACTGGATTCACCGAGAGAAAGCCTTTGCAAGATCGTTCAAGAGCCACGACGGCCAGAGAAGATCTCTCTTTGTCCAAGCGAGGCGTAACAGAGGGGCTAAAGCTTCTCAGCTCTTTCGAGACCTGTATGCAGTCACAGGAACCCGTGTAACAAGGGTGACTGTTTCACAAAGACTGAATGAGAGAGGGTTGTTTGCTTAAAGACCGGCTGTTTGCGTCCCGCTCACGTCTACGGACAGGAGAGTCCGATTAGCATGGTGCAGGCAGCATAGTGATTGGAGTACGGAGCAATGGGCGACCGTTCTGTTTACCGACGAGTCCCGTTTTAGCCTAAACACCAGTTCTCGCCGTAATTTCTTATGGAGAGAGACAAGGACCCGCTACCTACCCTCCAATGTCCTCGAAATCAACAATTATGGCGGTGGCGGTGTAATGGTCTGGGCAGGCATCATGTTGGATGTCCGCACACCTCTCCACGTCTTTGACAGAGGCTCTGTGATTGGTGTGAGGTATAGGGATGAGATCTTGGAAACCTATGCTCGCCTTTTCCAGAGTACCGTGGGTCCCGAGTTCATCTTACAGAACGACAACGCGAGGCCGCATAAAGCTCTTCTGGTCGACGAATTTCTCGAGAGTGAGGATATCGCCGGATGGATTGGCCAGCCAGGTCTCCAGACCTCGACCCTATAGAACATGTCTGGGACGCTCTGGGGAGGGCAATTGCAACTCGCAACTCTCCTCCGAGAACCATCCAGGAACTGAAAACAGCGTTGCTGAATGAGTGGTACCATTGCCACAGGCATTCATAAACTGCCTTATTTCCAGTATGACATCACTCTGTGAGGCCTGTATGGCTCTAATAGGGACCATACCCTTATTAAGCCATTTCTTTTGCGTCTTCTGCAACCGCTGTTTCAGTCCTTCAGACTCCCATGAGTGTTACACACGAACATGTGTGTCTGTTATAACTGTTGAATGTTTATTTTGTTTTTATTATATCAACCTATGTTCACACCAAATTTTATTAAAATCTCTGGAGTAGTTCTGGAGATCGTAGATCAAATATGAAAATTCTCTTAATTTATTTCACCAGTGTATATCAACAGTTCCATATCAAGTCAGAACCGGTGTTAGGTATTTTACCGCCCGGTGCAGTTTCTGCGAGTTCTAAGCTCTGCTGGCCGGTAGCTCCTTAGATTCTAAAAATTTTTCCACCCCTAAATTTTCCTGCACATTTCTTCCCCTAAATTTTGCAAATTTTGTTAATCTTAAATTTTGCTGCTTGGTGTTGCTAAAAACTCTAAAAATTTTGGCGTCCTAAGTTGTGTTGCCTCGTTCGGCTGATCTGGTTGCACGGACTCTGGTGTCGGCTCAGTCTGAAGTGCAATTTGAATTTGGTATATCGGCCCAGTAGAACGGGAGATATAGAGCTGTCCCCGCCTTTTTTTTGCCCACCGTGTACGTACAGAGATCGCGAAAAATCTATTTTAAATCCATTTTACAATCCGGTTCGGGAAAAAGAATCCTTTATTCTGTTCGTACGTACATATTCCATTTAGAAACATGTTTCAAATGGAATCGAGAGCGGCCAAAATGGATATTTTCGTTGAAATTTGATACCCGAAATGTTTCGCGATTATAATACTTCCTTTCTTTCGTACAAGGAAGTAAAAGGTTGCGAAAGCGACCAACTTGCACCCGATAAATAACTTTTACCTTTTTATGCGTAAATTGCGCTGCGGGAGTTGCGCTAATACGTAAGTACTCATCATTGCACGGAATAGCTGCACCAAACGTGCCAAGACTTGCTCCTGGCCACGTTGCCAATAAATGCTAGGAATAATCGAACTAGATCGGAATTCTCAGAACTCTGGCAACACTCTACGAATAAAGGTTTTTACTAAATTTCCTTAGAGCTTTATACAGTGTGATTTCTACAGGAGATTCCCTGTTAATCTCTGTAGGAATTTCTATGAAGTTTTATTACGCTTTGCAAAGAATGGGATTAAAGAATGGGGCTTGCAAGGGTTATGCAAATTTAATGTAAAATTATTTTCCCGAGCTTTTGGCGATGTTCCAAACGCAGTTTTAACAGTAGCTTAACCATTACAACCTTTGAAAAAGGAAATGGCCCATGAAGCGAAACATGCAGATTTTAATCATCAGTGAATATATTCTGCCTGATTATGTATTTTTCCTGCATTTATTACTACACGTCATTTGCCTTTTGCAGTTGAAACGGTAACTCATGAAATGTATCGGTTTGGTGAATCTTAATAACCAAAGCATTGTATAATTGGCACATTACTGTACTTTTTCAATTCGTCACAACCCATTTACGTGCTATTTATTGTCTAGTTAGGTGGAATCATTTAATTATTTATGGGAGGGTAGTATTAACATTACCAGAACCCATTTCCATTTCAGTAAGGTACAGAAAACGATTGTGGTCACTTGAGTATTGACATATACTGGCAGGGTTTATTTCAGATGCTCGCAAAAGGCAAGCAAATCACTATAACAACAGCGCTGAATATTATGTATTTAAATGAGAATACATTATACACAAATCTGCTTTGTGGGTGTATAAATCTGCATACAAGGCTTGAAAAGAGTGTTCTTAAATTTCATAAGTAGCTATCAAATATGTTCTTTGCAACACATTAAAAAAATCTGATGTACACACCCCATGACTTCCTTGTATGGAATATTAAATTATACGCATTTTGCATTTCATTTAAACTTATTGGACTAAATTAAATCTACATCGTCGTTACTGCATAAAACACAATAGAATAAAGACACTCTTTAAAATTCACTATATTTCTTTAGCATTAGCGATAATCTGGCGGTAGGTTCACTTAACAGCGTTACACCTTAATCATTTTATAACTCAGAATGCGCAAAAATTATGTATATCATCTCAAGATTTATCTAATCGTTCCCACATGTTCTATTCAAATACTATGATAAATCTAAAACGATATGTAAAAGAAATTAACCAACCAAACAAAAAGAAGCAGTTTTCCACAGACGATTCAGTATTTCTTATTCAATTAATTTAGTTCTTATTTCGTGGAAAAATACATTAAAACTCAAAATATTTATATAAAAAATTATGAAGTAAATCTTAAACACTTATCTCCTCGAATAAATTCCGGAATGGATTAAGCGTGATTTAATTCGTAATAATAAAAGAAGGCGTTATCTTCGCTGTTGCAAAGCTTAGTGTCTTTAGATTGGCAACAAATCCAATATTCTGCTAAGTTTCAAATGTAAACAAATATGGCTGCTTTCGTAAAAATAATTAGGCTTAGTCGCATGTAAACAACTTTTAAATTGTTGGTAATTCTACAAATTTTGCATGCAAGTTTACTAAAGGCATAAAAACCTTAACCGGAAGATAAGAACAACATAATTCAATTATTTTGTGGGGTTTTACTTATTTAATTCAGTGTTCAATCCTTGAACCCCGCAAACACTAACAAGCGAATAATGACTTAAGCCTGTGAATAGAGAGGTAAGACTTACGAAGGATTAACTGTCCTTTATTTCTTAGAATAAACATAATGCAATCAACTCACAACTCGGAGTGTACAGCAAAACCTCCACTTGGGCTTGAACTTAAATGAATATAAAATCAAACTTAACTAAGCTTTGCTGAAGTTAACTGAAAGATATAGCCGAAGCTATCAAGATTCTAAGTAGTTGGCCCCTAGATCTTAATTAAATCGGCGAAGCCAAACAAGGGCCTAAAGTACGGCCGAGCGCAGCAATAGCTTAGAGAGACGTAGCCAAAAGGCAAATGCGCTCTAGTCAGGAACTCAGGCTCTCTCTCAAAGTCGGGGAAACGTCGACTTAAATACTACTCTTTTACTCATTTGCGTTAACTGCGTTTCTGAAATGACATTCTGGTAGGAAATTGTAAGCTGAAACTAGAAAGATAGGAAAGATTCATAAACTCAAAATAACTGTTAATAAAATTAGATAAACCTTACAATTTTAAAGCAAAAAATACACAATTTACTAGCAAGTAAGAATAAAAATCTGAGCTCACTGAGCCGAGAAACATAGTGGATATATATGAATGACATTAAAAGCTGCAAATTTTGAAATTAAATATTCCGATTTATTTTTCTCGTACGGGAATCAAATCTCTTGTAAATTTTTTTTTTCATAATGGGTATAAAACTTTCCAAAATATGAGTGTAGGAACCAAGAAATCGCATTAAAAGTTAGACTTTGTTGTTTTTACAAAATTAATCACTTTTTTAAAATTAATCCGGGTAAGGGAGATAAGTATATATATATATATTGTTGCGTTCTTTGCGGGTTCGTGGATTTGCAGTGATTGATGACAACACGTGATAAAGAATGAAGACACAATTTATGAGCCAGTATTACTCAGTACAGCTCCACAAAAACACGTTTACAGTCTTCGAAAAACTACGACAAATACTCTGAAACAATCAGCAACAGAGACTTCAGGTTACTTCGCGGACAGGCAAGGTTTATATAGCTTTTGGCCTGTCTTCGAGAACATTCTGGGCCAAACCGGTAAGAATTCGTTCTAGAATGTTTTCCATCATACGTCTACGGCATATCGCCAATTTTGTTGCTAAATGTCACCAACTGGGCGATTTCGCGCCAGATATGGCAACCATGCGTTCCCTCACCATTTTCTGGCAAACCTAAACGTGCCTTGCGGGGAAGCTACCTTACCACGGCTGGGCATTTCGTTTTCGTCGTGGTTTTCCCCGCGTGTAAACGTGTATACGAGCCAGTTTAAGTTACAAAGTCGTCCACGAAGGCCTCCCTTCCCTTAGGCAGATAGCCGAAGTTTGCTTTGCCATAATAAATTAAACAACATAAAAACAGATAAAAAAAATTGGAACACCACGTAATTCATAATCTTTTATTATTACAACTACCGTTACTCAGGTACCTTTAAGCAGACCAAAATAAGGACATTATTTTATTCTTTTATGTTAAAATTCGATTCCTTATAATCATTTTCAAACGAATTCCGTCCTACCAGTGGTAGAACAGTTAAGACCGCTGAACGCTGGTAATTCATCTTGGTTCGGTTTTGAACCCAGGCGAACGGACTGGCTGCATGGTTGGTTTTCGTGTTTTTTTCCATGTGTAACTTGAACACGAGACAGTTTCTCTCAGAAAGTCCTCTACGAAGGCATCCCTCCATATTTAAATAACCTAACCTGGAAACAAATCCCATGTAAAAATGTGCTCTGTTTTGGTTTATTTGCTAACGCTAAAGCAAGTGAAGAATAATCACCTGAGGGAAGGGAGGCTTCGTGGAGGATTGAGGAAACTGTCTCGTATCTACGTTACACTTGGGATTGTTTTGGTTTATTTGATTATGACAGAGCACCCGAGGGCTATCTGCTTAAGGGGAGGAATGTCGCGTGGAGGACTTTCAAAAGCAAACTGGCTCTTACATATGTTAACGTGGAGAATATGAAAACGCCCATGAAGCACCCGTTTGCCGGGATTCAAACCGCAGTCCAAACTACCAGTGTTCAGTGACTTTACCCCCTTGACCGTTGGTGGGACCATTACGCATGGGAAAAGCCAAGAAAGGGATTACGTATCCAACACGTTCGCCTAGAATCGAACACTGGTAGAACTACGCGTGTTCAGCGACTCGGCCTCATTTTATTTTACTCGGCCTCAAAAATTTAGTTCTCAGCTTTTGGTATTTAAATAGCCAGGTTTCTTTATACATAAACAACAATTTTTTTGGTATTAAATCCTTTGAATTATACATAAAAAGCTTATTTTATACAAATATATACAGTTACACAAGATAAAAAAGTCAACTTATATAAGCATATCTCTTTGTATATTCATTTATTAATTTTAAGTAAATAATTTGCTTACAAGAATTCAAGATGATTTCATTTTGCAATGAAGGTTTCGTAAAAATGTGCTTTTAAGTGCTTGCGTGCAAGGTTTCTTTTATATTACAAAATAGAATTTCGATAAATTTTAATGAATTGTGCAAATTCTCTCCCGTATAAAATGGTTAATTATCTTCTGCTTCTGACATCTTCCTGATAATTAATTATCTTCCTGCTTATTTGGACTCATTAATTAAAGAAACAACAACGATTGCGTTGCTCGCAATATTGTTACAGAATAAATTTTTAAACTAAAATCGCTAGGTAGAAGATAACTCGAATAAGGTTATAAAAATTGCCAAGTAAGACAGAAATATCGCCAAGTAAGTAATTAAGTCGCCAAGCAGCTTGGTTTTGATTTTCTGTCAACCATTTAAAACTAGGCAAAAGAAGCAAACTGAGGTTTATGAGGGACCTTCTTTCAGCATGCCTTCGTGGTTTAATGGTAGCACAGTCGGCTCGTATTCGAGAGGTCGAGATTCGAGTCCCGGCGAAGGCAGTGCTTATTTTTCACGTCTCCCGATTAAAAAAAACCCTAAAGACTCCATAGTTTTACGTACATTTTGAATAACTCAATCGGTTTTGAGGACTATTTGAGGAGTCTTTCTTCTTCAGGAGGAAAAAAAAAAAATTCTGCAGAATATTTTCTTTTCCCTTGAGAAAATGTTGTTTATTGAAAACATCAACGATAAATTAAGGTTTCTTAATTTATTAATTTAAATTTTTACATCTGGCCTGTTCTACTCCATTGGGGAACATCTTCCGAATATTAAGGTTAGGGGTACAGCATCGATCAAATATGTTCCAGAAGCGTTATGAATAAATTATACAGGAATTTTTGCGTTAAAGTCATTATGAACAGTTCATAAACAAACTTCTGCGTTTTCCTAATTAAAATGTTTCGAAACTACTATTTTTTATGTTTCAATACTTGTATTTATACAAAGGCTGTTCGCACATTTTTTAGACGATGTGTATTGTATTCACAAAACTAAATTACATAAAATTCTTGTGTTTTAAATCTTCTATTTGACATCCCTTATTCTGAATTATCTTTCGACACCGCAATTTCCAGGTTAATAATGCCTTTTGAAGTGTCAGAAGAGGTATTCTATCCCATTCCTCCCGAATACCTTTTCGGAGTCCTGCTAGGGTTTTGGGACAACGTTTGGATAATGCAGTTTTTAAAAGTCCGAAAGCACAAAAATCTATAGGTGACAGACACATCGGGAGATTTAGTAGGAATATCGGTGAAGGGTATGGCCTTGATACCAGTTTTTTTGTTTCATTTCTTTTAGGAAATTTACAGTGGATTTTGATGTGTGACTGCTAGCTTTGTCCCGATGGAGTCTCACAGATGGATGGCACTGTGGGTAAAGCGATGGTATTTCATTCAGAAAAATGGGCGATAAAATATGTTCCTGATAGTATTTGGAGTTCATCTTGACATTTTTTTTGCACTCTCTTTATTTTTAACTTGCCATTATAAGAAAAACCAGCGACAATCATGAATCCCTTAGAAAAGCTTTCTTTCGATTCTTGGAACCCTGTATTTAAATTTTTTTCTCCTCTTTTATGATAATAAATGGCTCTTTTTTTTGTTACAATCATTTAGATACACCCATGCTTCATCTATTGTGACAATTGTTTTCCATTTTTCTTTGGATAAGCGTTTCTTATATAGAATTCTGCAGCGTGTCCTGCGTCGAGCAATATGCTTTGGAAGAAGACGATGCACATTCCGTTTTTTCGCTTTCTTAAGATTTAAATCAACGTATATCATTTTGTTTACAGTGGACACCGAGCATTTTAATGATTTTGCAACTGTTCTTTGACTAGGGGGATTTTCTTTTAACAGTAAACAACGTACCTTTGCAATAGTCGAAGATGTCCGTTTTTTTCTCGGATACTTGTTTGGAATTTTTGTCCCACTTGAGGCTCAGAATTTGACGTTTTTTTGCTTTCATGTTGATGATATTACCTATCGACGCTTTAGATATCACAAAACCATGACTCTCACATCGTTTTTGGATAACTGAATATGCATATTTCTCTTCGGAAAGAGCGTCAATGTAGCCTTCGAACCTCTTCTTTGTTAAATTCGCCATTTTGAATAAAAACAAAACTTTCAAGCCACAGACGATAATTTTGACTTTTAAAAACATAGAACAATTGCAATTACTTCTTTTGCAGCAAATGACTTTTTATTACCTCTTACCAAATTCGTCTAAAAAATGTGCGAACAGCCTCTGTATTACCGTATATTCCGGTGTATAATACGTACTTTTAATACAACAAATAAGATCGAAATTTATAGGTGCGAGTTATAAACAAGATATAAAAGTGATAGATTAAAAATAAGAAAAAATCAGCGTACAAAAGTTAGATTTGTACATGTACACTGCGGACAAAAAAAGGGAGGAAATTTTTTTATCTCTGGTTTTACTGGGCCGATGGGCGGAATTCAACTTGCGGTTTTCATGTCTCGAAATCGCAACTTAGGATATATATTAGATTTATATATACCATTGTTCTAACATAGGTATTTTGACACAAAATCGGACTTTTCCTGAAGTAACATACGAATTTTTTTTCCATATTTGGATTCTACGACTGAAATTATACCTATATATTAAATTTTGCAATTTTTGGGGAGAAATTTCTGGAGAAATTTAAAAATCTATCTTGGAGCATCTTTTTCAGTTTGCACCGCAAGAACAATTTACTTCGCAAACTTTTTAATTTATAGCAATCTATTTTCCTTTCTTTTTCTCATTCTCCACAAGCGAAGAAAAAGTCATCATTCATACTTTCAAATAATTTTAACAAAGTGCGTAAGCCACATTTGGCGTTATTATCGCTTATAACGAATATACCAAATTTTGAAAACTCGCCAGTATGCAAGTTCACGTATATCTTAGGAAATTTTGAAGAAAAAAACTATATAATTTTTTGCAGGTGTGCCTAGAAATACATCTACTTTAAGAGGATGTTAAAAATATAATATATTATAATCCAAAAATATTTTGGAAAAATTTATAAAAATGATTTAAAAATACAAATTTAAAAAATAAATCTTAAAAAAATCGGCTAATTAGATTTCGATTAAGCCTAAATTTTGATTTCTGGAAGGAGGAATCAAGTACGTTTAATAAAAAAAGAGATATTAATAAATATATATCAAAATCTCATTCAATAAATGTATGTGAAATTAACATGGAGGAGCTAAAGTTTGGAGAGCTGCTTTCTTAAAAACTACTCCTGCAATTTTTACAAAATCAGCCTAGTAGAACGGGAGATATAGAACTGTCCCCCCCTTTTTTTTGCTCAGTGTACCTAAATGCTGTTTATTTAAAAGAAATGGCATACTTTATGAACTTAAAATTTTTCATTATCGGATAACATGAAAAGTTCTTCATGTTCGTCTTCGTTACATCATCATGCACATCACCGAATTCTTTTTTAGTTTCACTACCTTTAATACTCTGATCCATAAATAAATAATCACCATCCGTTCCATCTTCACCAGCACGAAACACCCTTACTACAGCACGATTTCCTTTTTTTTCGAAAACTTTGCATTTGAAACCAGTACTGTGTTGTTTCGTTTGGCAGGACCCACGTTTACTACTAAAAGGAATATTAGATCAAATGTATTTCAACTAAAGCAAATGCCATTTACTGAAGCTTACGACATTCACTTCAAAATCACGGCTTCAAATGAATACAGAAACAGAGCTGATTCCTTATTCCGTGAAGTCATTTAGTTTGGAAAGGTATTCATACCCCAAATTCTGTCTCCCTTTTCTCTAGACCCTAGAACAACATTCGTGAGCACAGCTGCACTGAATACAGCCCACCCATTTTGGAGCATTATTTACTCCCTCAAGCATTTAATCCTAATACATATTGTTTTCTTTTCCGCTTGTCAAACGCCTGGGAAAGCGCTTTGTTCGAATTCCTGCGAAAAATTTTCGAATGAATGACTTAAAAAGATAAGAGCATCGCATGTGTATTTTTCAGGTTTCTTCATAAACAGAAGGGTGCGCGTTATATGACGAATACACCTAAAATTATTAAATGTAGTTTGAAATCACAGAAGCGCGTTACATTTCGAATATATGTAAAAATTAATAAATGTAGTTTGAAAGCATATGCGCGCGTTGTACGTCGAATACACCTAAAAATTAAAAAATGTAGTTTAAAATTATAGATGCATGTTGCACGTCGAATGCACCTAAAATTAATTAATGTAGCTTGAAATTATAGGTGCGCGTTATGCGTCGAATACACCTAAAAATTAATAGATGTAGTTTGAAAGTATAGGTGCGCCTTGTACGTCAAATACACTTAAAAATTAATAAATGTAGTTTGAAAGTATAGGTGCGCGTTACACGTCGAATGCACATAACAATTAATGAATGTAGTTTGAAATTATAGGTGCGCGGTATATGTCGAATATACGTAAAAATGAATGAATGTAGTTTGAAATCACAGAAGCGTGTTATACGTTGAATATACGTAAAAATTAATAAATGTAGTTTGAAATTACTGGTGCGCGTTATGCGGCGAATATACTTAAAATTAATAAATGTAGTTTGAAATTATACGCGCATGTTGTAGATCGATACGCGTCATATGCGGGAATATACGGTAAATTAGGTAATTTCCATTATAATTTCGGGGAATATATTTTTCATCGTTTAATGTTATCATTCAGTTTAATGTTATCAAAATAGCCGTGGACAAATGGGATCACATTAAGCGGTGCACTGCCTGCACTCACATCAGTGAGATAGATGAGCTTGCCTATTCTTTCATGGCTGTTCATTGTTTGGATGCATGATTGTGTGTAAAAAAGAGTGAATGAGACTGATTTTTTAAAATTTTTTTCAATTAAAATTACATTCTGCCATTGCTCCATTCCCATCATTGACAGATGAGCCATCCATGCAGTTGAGATAGGTAAAACCAGTGAATTTATTGGCTAGGATCTGTACTCAAGCAGTCTCAACCACGAGTGTATAAAATCGTTTATTGGGTGGTAGGTTCAGGCTCGGCAGGGACCGCATGGTACTATCTTCCTCTTGGCTGTGGAGAGGCTATATGGTTAGATTTCGAAGGACCTTGGGAATTTTTCTTTAATCAACACATGGAGGTAGGAAATAAGTTCTACCTCCATAGTAATTCTTACCTCCATGGGTGAACACTTGAGGACGGAGTACGATTGACTATGCCCTTCTCTTTGTTGGTCGATGCGTTGCTATCCGCCTCTGACTTGTGTAGATTTTCCCAAAGTCTTCCTGGGTTAACGGGGGGGGGGTTACTCCTCCTTGGTTCGCTTCTAGGGTTTGGGGCGTTTAAACGTGTATGGCAACCCTAAGCTAGGTCTGCGAGTCCCTTCTCCCTGGTGCACTGTCATTGCTCCATGAAAGTAATCAATTTGGGAATCTACGCAGCATTGCAGACGATTTTTGCTCTCTTCGAAACAGCGATGGGACTCGGATACTGGAATTGTCTTCAACTAAATTAACGGAACACTCGTCGGAAACAGTAAAACGGTCGGTTACGACCTACTTCCGTCTTTCAATCTCGGAAATAGGAATAATGTCACATGGACTCAGTTTGGGGAGGGATAAGGCGGCTGAGAAACGCAGAAGGGTCTTTTACTTGCCCAAAGACTCCTTAATTGAAAACGCACCGTGACAAGGCTCCTTGTCGTGATGTAGCCAGCACCCAGTTGGTGTTGTCTCCTGGTTTCACGACGCACGGCCCTTTTCTGAAATCTTTCCCGAACTTCTCGGTAAAAGCTTTGGTTCACCGTTTGACCTGGACGTTGGTTTGGTTTATGTAATTGCGGCAAAGCACTTGAGGGCTATCTGCTTAACCCTTTGAAGGCCGAAACGCTCGAGACGACCTTTCATTCAAACGACCACAACAGCCCGAAACGGCCGAGATTGCGATGTCGCTTTCTTCCGTATCCCTAAGGTATGTAGTACCAGGTGAACTTTCCTCAAATGCATTGTACCAACTTATTACAGATAGCTTGTCCTAAAAGACTAATGGAAGCTTCTTTGTTAGAAATTACAAAGAATGTCATTTGAAAGCTTCACACCTCTTTGGCGTTAATGGGCGGGGAAGGGAGGAAACTGCTGTGAATCTCGAAAGGCATTTCGGTCGTTTTGGCATTTTAAGCATACAAGTTAGTGAAGGCTTCCATTTTCAGGCCCAAAGGAGGGTCTTCTTAACGAGTCTTTTCCTTGATTCCTTTGCGTCTTTGTATCGGACACCGGGGGATGTTCCCATGAGAAAAGGAAGTTCTCTAATATAAACCTGATGTTTATCACAGTTTGGTTTATTTGATTCTGGCAAAACACTCCAGTGTTATCTGCCTAAGGTGAGGGATGTCTTCGTGGAGGACTTTCTGAGAGAACCAGGCTCGTATACACGTTACACATGGGATAAACCATGAAAACGCCCATGCAGCCAACCCGTTCGCGGGGATGCGTAGTGGCAAACCGCACATTGAGTTGATCAATGTTAACGAAATTCGCTTACTGCGCATCTCAATAGTGTAGCGTTGGAGTGGAAGAAAATACTGGCGAATAAAAATAAACAATCCTACACACAAGCCTGTTCTTCATGTAGGCCTTAGCGACTCTTTACGATTGCAATACTATGGACACTTTTTTTATGCTTATCGCACTTGCTTCTGTTTCATTTCATTTTGGTTTATTTTGTTCATAAACATTACATTTAGTATCAGCTATTTGTAATAATTTCTTTGAAACTAGATAGATATCTTAAGTTGTTAAAGTATTTATTAATGGAACGCATGGTAAATAACCGATCGCTTTTATTTCTCAGAAGTCCAATCAATAAACAACATCATGTAATGTTTCCTGTTTTGTAATCCTTCTTAAACCTTAATTTGGGGAGTTTACAATCGATATTTACACCTAAGTAATGAAGCAACTTACAACCTAACAAGTTTTAAAACCCCGAACTGTTTAAGTCCAGAAACAGAACATGAACAGTATACCATATTTATCTTCTTTTAAAATTACGTCAAAGTCGTAATTGCGCCAAATTCTCTTCTGGGCATGCGCAGTGTGCGTATAATTCGTTTAAGTTCAACTGAATGTGCGGTCTGCCATTACGCCGCCTGGATTCGAACTTTGGAACGAACTACCAGTGATCAGCGACTTTACCTCTCGGCCGCTGGTGGGCTTTGACTTGGAGACACAAACTGTTTATGAACAACTTCTTGGCTATCGAGAAAGCAAATCAGTATATTTTTTATCTTCGACATAATCAATGTTGCTTTGGGAGGGGAGATGTTCTTGAAGTCTGACGTTCCTGGCTATGCCGGTTTAATTCCGGATCGTACTGAGACACCCATGTCTAAATGTAGAAGAATATCTGTATTTTCTAATGAACATGTTAAATTAAAATTTTCATTCCCTAGAGAGAAAATGAAGTTTGGGCAAAGTATTTCAATTTAGAGATAAATTTGGAGAGTTTTACTTTAAGTACCGTATGAATAATTCTGGTCTTTTGCGTGACTCATTTACAGTTTTAAACGCAAAAAGGAATGTAATCTCGAAGTTTCCTTTCATAAAATCGCAAACTTATCTCGCTGCATTAAAATGGATGATAAAAATGAAATTTTAATAGGTAGTTATCACGCGTTCACCTTTAACTTTTGGATTCACGAAAGTGGTCTTATGCGACGTCAGCAGGGGAAATAAATATTTCGGCAGTTGGTCACGCTAAATCATGAAAAATTTTTAATAATGTTGGAAATACACATGCTTCGGGAAATAAATGAATAACTTCATCTTTTCTTTTTCATTTGTATCTGTGTTTTTAATTTTCCCCCTTTAAATTTAACTGGTAAGGAATTCAACACGGTTCTGATAGAAAAACCAGGTGTTTCAGAAGCAAAACAAACTAAAAAAAAAAAAAGGTGCATCTGAAAGGTTTCAGATTTTAACGGTGCTCAAAAGGATTTATTAAAGTTTTTTACTCTCTCAGTGAGCTCGCAGTCTATTGTTACTCTCACTTCTACAAACCAATTCTTTTTTTGTCTTTTTAGCATTAATATTGCTTTAATATTAAGAATCATTTTCTTTTCTCTAATTAGAAATACAACAGATACAGTTCAAGAGCAAAATTACAAAAACTGTACAGTTTCTGTATGATGCAGTGTTAAGAGTTTGCATACAATTTTCTGTTTTTTTTTTTTTTTTTTTTTTTTTTTTTTTTTTTGTCTTTTCTCAGGTCATCATATCAATGTTCAGTTTTCTTACTAAGATGACTTTACAAAACGTTTTTTTGCCCTTTTATTATTAAAGTTCTGTGCGTTATTTTAATTATTTAATTTAATTGTTATTTTATTATTTATTATTAATTATTATTTAATATTATTATTTAATTTGATTCAACGGCGAAATATCAATATATTTAAAAGCAGGATATCTTTAGAATTTCCGACAGAAAGTCTTGCATCCTGCATATAACTATGTTTTAATCCGCAAAGTGTTGCCACAGCTCGCTTTCAAGTTGTTGACTTTGTTAAAAATTCATTAAAGTTTTACAAAATACGAAATTTAAAATTCTAAATTCAAAATTCGAGCTTCCAAGTGCCCTAATTAGGATTGAGGGCTACGTTATTCAGAACTGGATGGCTCTAGGTACCGTCATGTGCTCACAATGCTAGGAACATCTATGCAAATGACATACGTGCAAATTCTTCACTATTTAATTTTTTAAACATAATACAGGGCAATAATATTTGGTGGCAATAATTTGAAAAGTCATTTGCTATTTATTGTGGGCGACGCAAAATCCAGCTTGGAGACTAATAGCCCATGAGCGCTAAAGACAGCAGAATGAATTCATCGAAAGTGAAAAATGAATTCAAATAAATAAATACAAAAAAAGATTTTGTATTACGCACAGAGAGGCGTTCTTTTTAAGTTTTGTTGTTACCTTTTGTTATTAAATATCATGTCCTTCGCACTTAACCACATAAAATTCAATTAAACAGAAATATCGCAAAATATTTAAAAACTGCAAATCTTTAGAATTTCGTATGCAGTCTAGCGAGCTGGAGATAAAAATGTTCTTTTCCATATAGTGTTGCCATTGCTCACTTTGAAATCGTTGAATTTGTTAATGAAAAATTCTTTAAAGTTTTGCAAAATATGAAATAGACAATAAAGAAAAAATTGGAAATTCAAAATTCGGGCTTCCAGGTGTTCGTGTTAGGGTCGAGGGCTACGTTATCCAAAATTGGATGGCTCTAGATACCGTCGTTTTTTCACAACACGAAAAACATTCATGCAGATTCTTCATTATTTAGTTTCATTAAATATAGTAGGTATTGATAATATTTGGTGGCAACAGTTTAAAAAGTTAACCAATGTAGGAAGTGAAACGACGCAAAATGCCGTTTTGAAACTAATAGCCCTTTGGGTGTGACGCCCCTTTGGGCTAATAATCATTTTAACACCATGATGCCCTTCAACTTTCGAAATGATCTATAATCTCCCTTCATAGCCAGGAATTGATTAGGTCAGTTTAAACTTCTATACTTTCTCTTTAAAGCTCTCAGTGTCCATTTTGCTGCTCTTATTGATGGTAAAAGATGGCTATGTAAGCTAGAGAAATATTTAGAGGCATTTTAAAATCTAGAGCAGTAATTCTCAACGATTTTTTGTTTCCTGCATCCCTTTCACCATTGTTAGAAGATCATTCCCTCCTCCTTTCCAAAATTCGAAACATACATATGCATTTATTTAAATTTAGGTTATTTTTGAACGTAATTTTGTAAATTAAATAAGAAAATTGCAGAAACTGTTGCTAAATACTAAAACTTGAATAAAAGTAGTTTTTTTGTATTCATAAACTGAAATTAAATCCTTAACAGGCAGGTAAAAGGCTGACTGCATTCCTTCCTGAAACTGTAAAATCACTCCCCCCCGAGAGAAAGTCCCTCCTGGAGGAAAACCCTTGATCTAGAGCTTTAGATCTGCCGCCCGACCAGGATAGTGGTTAGTAACACAGATTGCCTTGCAGAAGGTCCGGGGTTCGAATCCCGGAGAAGTTTAGGATGTTTGTCAATGTATAGTGTCGTTTGCGGCATGGAGGCACACTAAATAGCCGGCGGGCCGAAAATTCTCTCGAGAGGTTGCTGGTAGGGGGAGGGACTCTTCTGATACCCAGTTTTGAGAAAGAGGGGTGGAAGACCCTCATGTCTTGGGCATATGCTGATCATTGTCAGACGATTGGGAGCACCAACAGTTAAGTTTTAGATCTGGATCTTGTCAGCTTAGTGGCACTCAGGTCCTGCTTACAGCTACAATTTTGTAATCGTAAACTTCTAGAATAATTAAGTGTTTCTGAAGTAGGAGACGTGAAAAATGATATATGCAGATAATAGCAAATATATGCAGATGTAGCAATGATATAGCAAATATATGCAGGGGATATAAAAGAGTGATATAGCACCGATATAATATCAGAAGTTATATCTTGCATTCAATCATATTGTTACGGATTTCATATTTATTTGGCTATTTATTTAGAATTATTAATTATTTATTTATTTAGAATTATTATTTATTTAGAATTGTAATTAAAACTGCTTTATTTTCTCGTGCAACGCAGACGATTTTTGAAGCGAAAGCTACGTCGGAAAATTAAAAATAAAAGCGCGCGTGCATTTAATATTTGATAAATAAATATCTCGTAATGACTGTGGCCATCCAGAAAAATCTAGAAAAATCGATATTGTTCTAGTGAATAATTAAAAAGCTTACAAAAGCCGAATTGAAACACTTCATCTCAGCTGTAGCTGTTTAAAGCGAACTGCTGTTTGTTTACTGAATACTGTTATTGATTGTAGTGATTTCGCTGTGAGATAGAATTAGTTTCCCTGTTTATGAATATCTCTGAAGAAATATTTCAGCATTTTTTATTTGTCTCTTGTGGAAAGAAGGAATTTGTTTGTCTCTTGTGGAAAGAAGGAGTTAACTTTTTAACGACTTGTGCATTCAATCCATAACGAACCCGTACGCACGCAACAGTATTATAAAAAATATGCATGTTTCAAATCAGATGTACACTACGGAAAAAAAAAAAAAAAAAAAAAAAAAATTAAAAAAGAGACTGTTCTATATCTCCCGTTCTACTGTACCGACTGAAGGAATTGTAATTGCTTTTTTGTCCTCTCTCGAAAGCGTGACTTAGGATATATATTATATATCTATATAGCGTTGATCTAATATAGGTATTTTGACACAAAGTCGGACTTTTTTGGAAATGACATTCCAGTTTTTTTTCATGTTTCGATTCTACGACTTGCCTAAATATTAAATTTTGTAGAATTTAGAGTGAAATTTATGGAGAAATTTAAAAATTTATATTGGGGATTGTTTTTTGTTTTTCAGTTTGCGCCAAGAACAGTTCACTTTGCGAACTTCTTAAATTACTTTAATAATATGGTATTTTCCTTTCACTTTTTTTTTCATTGTACACGAGCGGAAAAAAGTTCACGTTTATTACTTTCTAATAATTTTAACAAAGTGCGCAAACCACATTTGGTGTTATTGGAATAAATATGCCAAATTTCAAAACGCGCCAATATGTAAATTCACGTATATCTTAAGAAATTCTGAATTAAAAAATCTAATTTTTTGCAGCTGTGCCCAGAAATACATCTACTTTAAGACGATATTAGAAATTTTATAGGTTATAATACTAAAATGTTTTCGGAAAATATACAACAAATATTTAAAAATACAAATTTCAAATAGAAGTCATAAAAATGCGCGAATAATATTTGGATTAAGCCGAAATTTTGGATTCTGGAAGAAGGAATCAAAAATCTTTCATAAAAAAGAGATATTAATAAATATATATCAGATTCAATTAACATCGAAGAACTAAAATTTTGGGAGGCTAATTTTTTTAAAAACGACTCGTGCGACTTTTATAAAATTTGGCAGTTTGCCATTATTTGAGCAGTAGAATCGAAATATGAAAAAAAAAAAAAAAAAGCATGCCATTTCGAGAAAGACCGATTTTGTCAAAATACCTATGTTAGAACACTATATATAAATCTAATGCATATGCTAAGTTGCGATTTCGAGACATGGAAAACGTAATTTGAATTTCGTCAATCGGCTCAGTAGAACGGGAGATATAGAACTGTGCCTCCCTTTTTTTCTTTTTTTGGCGCAGTGTACATATGTAAAGACATTACAGATTTTCATGCAGTAAACGCGAAAAATGTGTAATGCCCTAACCGGGGCTCGAAACTGGATCTCTCGAATACTCGTCGAGAGTGCTTCCAATTACAACACAAAAGGCATGCAGAAAGCAGGAAGAAAATACCTTGTATACTCCCCCTTTTAAAGGGCGAGTGGGGATTAGGAGAGCCAGGCGCCAAATCTTGGTGGTGAAGAAACATCATCCACCACCTTTAAGTTCAAGCGCCACTGTAGAGTCATTAGGCTTTTTGAAGTAGAAAATAAGAAAAGTGAGCAATGCCCTGGTTGGGACTCGAACTTGCATCTATCGAAAATGCGCGGAGTGTGCTACGTTACACCACGAAGGCATACGGAAAGGAGGGAGAAAATACCTTATAAACTGGAGGTAAATATTTAACAGGTAGATAAAAGGTTGATTGCATTTCTTCCCGAAACTGTGAAATCTCCTTCCCCCTAGGGAGAAATTCCTCCCTAGACGAAAACCCTGAACTAGAGTTTTAGATCTGGACCTCGTCAGCTTAGAGGGCACGGAAGTCCTATTTAGAATCACACATTTTCTACTTCCTAACAGTATTCCAGGAAAAAATTCTCAGAACTTCGGAAGTTTTCGGATAAAAATGAAGAATAACTCATCTGGGTGGAATTCGGATATGGCTGGTTACATTAGAATACGCAGTTTTCATTCCGATTTTTCTTTACCAGTTTGTGTAAATAAAAAAATCTATAACATCAAAAAGCAGATTGTTGTAACTGGATTATTGGATTGTATCTTCTGATCTCCAGATAAAGTTATCAGAATGCCAGTGCCAGTATATACGGTGTAAAAAATCTGATGTGTTTACCACATGACTTCCTTGTACGGAATATTAAATAACACGCATTTTTTTCTGCCTTTCATTTCAACTTGTTTCGTCAAATTTCATTAGAGATATATTTCTCATTTAATTAACTCACTTCTCACTTCGCGACAAAGCAAAAATATGGGAAAACTCAAAATATCCTTATTAGAAATTGAAAAATATAGAAAAATATAAAACATGAATACAGTACAAACAATTCAAAGATTAATTTTTACAATTAATATTAGAATTTCTCCGCAAAGACAAGCTATTCGGCCAGCAAGCAAGAAGGAAGATTTTTTGGTGCAATTAACTGAAAGCTTACTTTTGGTTTCACTGGGTAAAAAGACACTGAAGACGTAGAAACTGACTGAATTTATTGTGGACGTTATGTTGAGTCAATATAGGGGATAATTTAATAACTTACTTAAATGATAATTCCAGAATGGATTAAGCATCATTTAATTCGCAAAGTTAAAGAAGACGTTACTTTGTTCTTGCGGAGCTTAGTTTCTCTAGATTTTCAACAAATCCACTATTCTAAGTGTAAACAAAGATGGCTGCTATCGTAAAAAAATTAGGCTTAGCCGTACTTAAACAACTTTTAAACTGTTGATAATTCGGCAACTATAACATGCAAGTTAACTAAGCCATAAAATCCTTAACCAGGAGATAAGAACAATATAATTCAATATGTTTGGCGAACATAGTCGTGATGATGTTAAAGTCCTGATCTTGAACAGGGAGCTGAATGCAGCTATGTTCAGTGGAAGTGGTAGAATAACTGCACGCAAGGAGGGTTTAAAATTACCCTTTTATTAAACTACTATTTACAGCCACTTCCCAACTCGGAAGGGATAACAGAAAATAATGGCCGCACTTGGGTCTAAACTGAACAATCAATAATTTAAAATAAGGTTAAGTAGAAAATTAAGAAGTCGTTTCTCTCAGAGCTATAAACGCGAGGTTGGCCTCTATGCTAAACGATCAATAGTGCGTAGCAAGATTTAGCTAATACTAACGCACTTAGATTACTTCAATAAGTATTAGAGTAACAGCGCTAAGGCTTAGAATTTAAATGCTAACTAGTCAGGGGAACGTCGAACAAAGCGGCAGTGATCTGAGACTAAAACTCTCTCACACTGAGAAGTTCCTTGCTAACCTTTAAATACAACTTGCCTCCACTTCAAATTAGCATCAAGTTGAAACGCGCGCTCATTCTAACGGGAAGTTGAAATAAGAGTTTACAGGAAAGAGAAATTAACATAAGACTTTGTTAGTTTAAACTAAAACCTTACAAACTTACATACATACACTCACGTTTGTGAAAATTGCAACACCAAGAAGGAATCGTCATAATTGAATGCAATTTAATACACAGTTGAGTGGTAGTGGTACAAATAAATGATTAAATGTTCAAAGCAAACAAACAAGAACAAGAGATCAGAATCAGTATTTTGTGTGGCCACCACGCGCCGCAATAAGTGCTGCTACACGACGTGGCATGGAGTCAAACAAAGTTTGAATGTCTGACTGAGGAAGAGCATTCCATATCGTTTGTACGCGTACCCAAAGTTCGTCTGCAGACGCAACAGGACGAGGATCACGAGCAAGACGCCGACCAATGACATCCCACACATGTTCAATTGGCGACATATCCGGGGAACACGCAGGCCAAGGAAGAAGCTGTACCTGCTGCGCTGCAAAGAAGGATTTAACAATCCGAGCAGTATGAGGGCGGGCATTGTCCTGTTGAAATACAGCGCCTGGCAAGCTTTGAAGGAAGGGAACAGCTTCGGGCTGTAGAACTTCACGGATATACCGGTTGCTGTTCAGATTGCCCACAATTCGTAGCAATTGAGATCGTCTATGATATGCTATGGCGCCCCAGACCATAACTCCGGGTGTTCGTCCACTGTGGCGTTCGATAATGCACTCCGGAAGGTGGCGTTCACCGGCATAGCGTCTGACACGAATGCGGCCATCATGGTACCACAAATTAAAGCGGGATTCGTCAGAAAACACGACATGCTGCCAATCAGCACGCCAGTCTCTATGCTGATTGGCCCATTGTAGCCGCAGGCGGCGATGGTCGTGCGTTAGGGGGATCCTGTATAAAGGAGTCCGTGCGCGCAGTCCACACTGCAGCAGACGTCTACGAATTGATGAAGCACACAATGAAACACCTGTAGCTATTGACCACAGTGCTGCCAATTGTCTAGAGGAAGCTGTACGGTCCGTCCGCGCCATGCGGACCAGGTGTCTATCATCGCGAGCTGACGTCACATTTCGGGGTCCACTCCCGGATTTCCGAGTTGTCCGACACTCGTCCGTCCACTGCTTCCAAACGCGCATCACTGTGCTGCTGTTACGCTGCACACGGGAGGCTACTGCACGATACGACGCTACGGATTTGCAATTCTAATCATTTGCATATCATGCGCTACTTTGCATTTCCTGAAAATTTCAGCTCACTCGCGTAAGTCCTTCATGGTGTTGCAATTTTCACAAACGTGAGTGTATAAGAATAAAGAAACTGAGCTCACTGAGACGAGTAACACAGATATATATATACATATATTTATATACTTTTTATGCGGCCGATTACAACCAAAATAGGAGGTGCACATCTATATGTTATAGCAGTCTAAATACAAAATTTCAACTTTCTGAGGCTGCTCGTTTCTGAGTCATGCGAGATACATACGTACACACGCCATGAAAAATCGCTTCAGAATCCATTTGAATCAGTTTTGTAAATTTTTTGGGGGAAGAAGAGGTCTTTATTATGTCCTTACGTACAAATGTCACGCAAAAACGTCGTTAAATTGCATTCGAAAGCGGTCAAAATGGATATTTTCATTGAAATATGATACCCGAAATTTTTCGTGATTACAACACTTTATTTTTACTCCGTACAAGGAAGCAATAAAAACAACAAAACTATATTTAAATGCTCCATGGAGTTCTTCGAGAACTTTGTTTCTTTTCCTTGTTTATGTAAGAGATTACTCAGTGGAACTAATGCTCTTTGTGTTGTCAAAGTTGTCAAACATTTCGCAAAGTCAAATTCTTTATTCTTTTATAATTGAAATTTCTTCATAACTACTTGCAGCGAAATAGTTTATCCTTTTTTGCCCACTCTTCTAATCTTAAATTTCCCATTGTAAGAGCCTATGATAGTCGCAAACTCCTTACTGAAAGCGATTTAGTTTAACTCATGCTTCATCGAGGGTCGCAATATATTTCTACTTATCTCTTTATATATAGTTTTCATACTTGGTTTCTACAAATTGTTCTGCGTTGAGCTACATACCAGAATTTTCGTTCAGAATTTCATTTTCATGTAGAAGTAATGACTGACGGTTTCTTCCTTTTCGAGTAATAATATTGTTTAATTTGCAGTTAGAAATTTTAATACCACAATGTTTTTAAATTATGGAATAGAAATAAATCTGTTCGGAAAGCGCAAAAGCATATCCCTCAAATCCTAGCTTCTTTACATGCGACGTTTTGAAAGAAGAATCAGTTTTAAAGTAGCAGACGATATTTCACGTTTAAAAAAATAAGCTGTTGCCAGGTAAATTTTATTTCAAAACATTTGCATTTTTAAAATTCTTGTTCAACTAAAATTGTTAATATGTGACATTTTGAAAGAAAAATAAGTTTAAAGTAGCAGACGATATTTCTCATTTAAAAAATAAGCTGCTGCCAGAAAATGTTATTTGAAAAGATTTGGTTTATTTAAACTGCTTATCGAAATTGTTCTAAAAATGTGTAAACACTTTCCGTAGTTTCCAAAAATATTTTTTACTTCCTAGTCCGAAGTAAAGGAAGTACAGAGGCTGTTCGCGCATTTTTAGACGATGTATATTGTATTCAGAACATAAAATTCTTGTGTTTTAAATGTTCTTTGACAACCCTTATTCTGAACTATCTTTCGACACCTCAGTTTCCAGAATAATAACGCCTTTTGAAGTGTCAGAAGAGGTATTCTATCCCATTCCTCCCGAACAGCTTTCTAGAGTCCTGTTAGGGTTTTGGGACAACGTCTGGATAATGCAGTTTTTAAAAGTCCGAAAGCACAAAAATCCATAGATGACGCATCGGGAGATTTAGTAGGGATATCGGTGAAGGGTATGGCCTGGATATTAGTTTTTTGTTCCATTTCTTTTAGGAAATTGACAGTGGATTTTGATGTGTGACTGCTAGCTTTGTCCTGATGAGTCTCACAGATGGATGGCACTGTGGGTAAAGCGATGGTATTTCATTCATAAAAATTGGCGATAAAATATGTTCCTAATAGTATATGGAGTTAATCTTTCGAACCACTGCTTTGTTAAATTCGCCATTTTGAATAAAAACAAAACTTTCAAGCCACAGGCGATAATTTTGACTTTTAAAAACGTAGTACAATTGCAATTACTTCTTTTGCAGCAAACGGTTTTTTATTACCGCTTACCAAAATCGTCTAAAAAATGTGCGAACAGCCTCTGTATTGTAATCACGACAAATTCCGGGTATCGTATTTCAATGAGAATATCCATTTTGACCTCTTTCGAATCCATTTCAGACATGTTTTTGCGTGCCTTTGGTAGGTAAGGACAGAATAAAGGACTCTTTTTTTCCCAAACGGATTACAAAATTGATTTAAAATGGATTGAGAAGAGATTTTTTTGCGACATCTGTACGTATTTCGTATAACTCAAAAACGAGTTGACTCAGACCGTTGAAATTTTGTATATAAGACTGCTATAGCATGTACTTGTGCCCCTCCCCTTTTATTTCCAATCGGTCACAACAAAAGTATATATATATATATACATAGCGCTATTTTAATAACAGCCTGCTCTCTGTGTATTATATTTCCAAGAAACTTTGTAGTTTTGTCGCCAATTTAGGCTAAACTGTCTTCAATAGAACTACTTATTACGACAACCCTTTTTGCTTCTATCTCTTAATACGTATTTGCATTCAAGTCATTTAGTTTTAAAATTTCGAAGACAAGTTGGTTAATCTTTGCTTACTAGTTTGATTTTTAAATTATTTCTTTTAATCTTCTTATGATTTTTTAAAATTTCTTATTTTTTTTTTAATTTGTTCTTGAATCTACTTTTGTTTTTACTTTTGTATTTGAAATGAAAAGAGAGTGTAGGGGATATGTCTTCTAAAGTAAGCATCTCGTTCAGATTAATTGTGTTCTTAGTAAAAAATTTTAATCTTAAAGATTATTTGCTTTTTAACAGGACTCTTTTGGTTTAGTGACTAATATCTTTATTTTGATTGAGTATCAATTAGTGATTTGAATCTAGCCAATAATTTGATGCTTACTCGGAAGTAAGATGAAACACTCTCTCTTACTTCAGTTACTGTTAATTGATGGTAGATTGGTTTATCCCCTTGATAAGTCGATTCATCTGCTATCAATAACAATAACTTGTTTTTCAATACTTAAAAAGTTTACTTTTGATTTTGGCATTTCTGCGATTTAGTTTTTCTTTAACTGTGTTTAAAGCAAGAAGGACTGAAAATTCTACAAATTTTTTTAAATTCTGAAATTTTTCTTTTATAATTTATAGTGAATTATTGCTTTATTACTTTGCAGCTTTAGCACAAGTCTTGGGCTTATTAATTTACTTTTAATTACTTTCATTATGAATATATATATATAAATATATATAGTAAGAAATTTAGAGCTAATTTTCCACGAAGACTAAATTGAAATTCATAATTAATAAATTTCAAATAATCCATTAAATGTTACAAATAATGTATAAAAATATTCAAACCAAAACTTTTCAAACAAGCAATACCCTAATTAAAAAAATTAACGAAATTTAAGGAAAAAATGAACAAAAACAGAAGAGGAATTCAATCAAATTCAAGGCCACTTTGTCAAGGGGAGGAGCATTGAAATGAATTGAAATCTCTCTTTTGAAAAAATCCTTGCTTTTCTGTTTCCAGAATTAGCAGATGAACCATTTCGATGTATTTTAATTATAACAGTTCATCCGAAAATTCTGATCCTTCCTCAAAGCAAGGATAAAACAAAGTAAGTTCTAATTAAAATCTTGAACCTTAAATAAAGAGAATTCTGTTTTATTTAAAGAATTGAAAAACGAAAGTAAAAAAATAAAATACTTCAGTGAAAAATTTAAATCAAAATTTTTACCTTTAAACATATAGCATATAATCCAAAGAATTTAAAACGTTATAAAACTTAGGTGAAAAGATTTATTTAAAACTCTCCTTTAATGATAATTTTTCAGCAGCTTAATGCGTGAAAATATTAGGCATGTTTCTATTATTTTTTTTAAATTGTTTTGTATATATATATATATATATATCCACTCTTACTCGGCTCGGTGAGCTCAGTTTTTTTTAATTCTTATATGTTGGTAAATTGTGCATTTTTTGCTTTAACAATGATTGAATTATGTTGTTCTTGTTTTCCGGTTAAGGTTTTTTTATGTCTTTAGATAATCTGCATGCAATAGTTGTAGAATTATCAAAAATTTAAAAGTTGTTCAAGTGCATCTAAGCCTAATTTTTGTTACCATGGTAGCCATATTTGTTTACATTTGCAACTTAGCAGAATAGTCAATTAAGTCAGTTTTCACACCTTCAGGGTCTTTTGCCGAGTGAGACCAAAAATTTCCCTGCTGGTCGAATTGCTTGTTCCTGCGTAGAAACTCTGTAAATTAAAAAAAAAAAAAATTTCAAGTGTGTTTGGTGTTTTATGTTTTTCTCTGCTTTGCAGTTTTTAATGAAGATATTTTATGGCCTTTTGCCTTGCCGCGAAGCAGTGTTGCCAGATCGCGCGACTTTTCGCATATATACTACTTTTGACAAACTTCTACGACTAAAATTTACGTGTGTGCAATTTTGCGAAATATTTGCTACTCTGTCATTTCCTTGTGCTATTTTTTGCGATTTTAATGCATTTAATAGATCGTAAAACGCTTATACGTTAAAATAATTAGCTCCTAAACTAACTTTGTAATAAATAAATAAATAAATAAAAGTTACTTAAATAGAAGTTGGCGTCTGGCAATCCTGAGATCATAGAGTAAGTGCGAACACTTTTTAGCGCCTGTGGCTGCTGTTTTCGCGGCTTCATTGATAAATTTGTATAATCTTTATAATTTGTCGATGATCAGTGCAGCTGTAGAAAGGGTATTTTCAAGAATGACATTTACGGAAACCAATGTGTACTCGAGTTGTTAGCCTTTTGTGCCAAAAAAAAATTTCTTTTATCTTACGGAGCAAAAAGCGTATTGTATAGCTATATAGAATTTCATAAAGGAATAGTAATGAAAGAAAAAATGTTGCAATTATTGCAAAAAATTATAAAACAAAATCATGCGCCTTAATACCTTAATTAATGATTTTATTACTTTTTAAATATTGTTTTTAAGCCAAGTTTGCCCCAATTCTATGGTGATAACGGAGCGCTTTGTAGTTTGAGCACCATATATTGGGTTCTCAAGCAACGAAAAAATGAAATTCATTCCCCTATTCATAATATTGCTTAGAACTAAACAATCGAGGTGACTTAAAAACCAAAGTAAAATCCATTTTCTAAATACTATCAGGAAGAAATTTTGCAATGAATGAACAAGATTTTATTAGCAAACATAACCTGATAAAATCAACCAAGCAAAAAGAAAATTCATTGTAAAACATTACTAGTTAAAATAAAGCATTAAATAACGACTTAAGAAAATGAACTACTAGCTCAAATAAATAAATACAAGCGCTAACAATCCAAACGTGATGAATTAATTTTAAAATAAAAGCCTGAATTAACTGAATAATTAATTAAAAGAAAAAATTGAGTGATTAAACAATGGATGATTAGCAATACAGTTTTAAGATTTTGGTCAAAACTAAGATACGTATTATAGCCCGTAACTTACGGAACCAATGCAGACTGAATTTGTGTTGACGTCACGAAAATCACGTGATGTCTGATGCCATGTGCTACTTTTTGCGACTTTTCAATTATTCTCCTGCGACTTTAGCAGAAAAAATTCTGGCAACACTGCCGCGAAGTGAGAACTGAATTACTTGAATAAGAAGTCTATCTCTAATGAAATTCGAGGAAATAAGTTTAAATGAAATGGAGCAAAATTGCGTATAATGAGATACATTCCGGTGACGTTAGAGGTCACATGATGTAAGAACTCCTAACGTAAACAAACAAGCTTTTGCTGTGGATTCGGATATTCGACAACAGTATATTCCAACAAGCAACCAGAATATGAGATGGTATTGACAGTTTAAGAATAATACTTGCCTATGTACAGGCAACAACTTTAGATGGCCAAGCATTTCTAAAGAAATAGTTACAATACATGTTGAGAGGATTGGGATACTCATTTCTATGTACATCATAAAACCAAAACACACATTGAACATTTATAGTTTTATCAGTAAAATTTTAAAGCTTTCTACTTGATTTCATATAGTATTAATTAACTTTATTTTTTAAATTATTTCCAGTACTTTTTTGAAATCTCATGAATCATTTGCAATAATAATTCTGTACACTGCAAAACGAAATGCATAAAATAATGTTCATGTATGTTGTTGTTCTACACTGAAAAGAAAAATATAATTACTATTATAATTTTAAGTCACAATTTTATCAGCCTGACAAGCACAAGATGGTTTTCAAAATGGTAGACTCAAATGTCTGGAACATTATAAATACAGTTGCCCTAAAACTATGTGACGATAGTGATATTAATATTATACACAGTTCAAAATTAATACATAATTTTGTACCCCTTGAAATTTAATTGTTCATAACTGACTCTTAATCTACAGATAGCATAAACTTCAGATTAACATGTATTTTTTATATTACAGTATAAATGTCAAAAAGAAAATTGTATGGATTTGCACAATTGAGTTCGCTGCAATTCTAGCTGTGAAATTAATAATTTTTTGGTCATAGATATTTCTTTATTTTATAGTAAAACGCGATAAAATATACTGCATTTATGCGTATTGATTAAAACTTGATTATAACAGTCACATTATTAAAACACAACGTGATGAAATTAATAAAAATTTAGTGGTGTAGCATGTTCTATGGCACTGTAATTAATAACAGAAAATTGGCTTGGTGTTAATGTTTTTGCAAATAAACAGATCTTGCGTGAATTCAACTATTTCAATAATTTAGAACAAGTATTCATGAACTATTAACAAATATTTACATTGTACAGTCTGGAAAACATTATTCAAGGTCTCGGGAATATTTTTCAACTATTGATATACGCTTAACATTCCTAATAAAGTAAAAGATGAATATTGGTAAGTATCGTGCATAAAAGAAAATTTATGAATCTTACCTCATTTTCTGCAGAAATTTCCACAGACGTTTTATAATTAATTGTTTTCTTCATTTCTGCCTTAACACAGCTTGCTACAAGTACCTTACTATCTGGCATTACTTTAAAACAAATGTTATTCACGTGTTTTTCCTTGAACAAGAGAAGACCTTTTTATTAACATCAAGAAAAGAGAAATACCTTCCAAGAGTACTTTTTAATTTTTTACAATAGCTGTAAATTTCTAAATTAGAAAAATCTATTAATTTTAGTGGTACATCGGCTATAGACTCCATCGTACACTGCGGACGTGAAGAGATTGTTGTTCTTTAAACCACGTGACCACTTTTCCCCTCTTCTTCTCTTGCGGAATGTATCTCATTTAATATTCCTTACACAAAAGTCACGTGGTGTCCGCATCAGATTTTTTTTTTAAGCTAAAATCTGCACCTTTATTAAGAAATGGAAACCAGCAACATTTTTTGCACATTTGATTGCGAATGTTATTGTAAGTAGCTTGCATTTGAAGAGAATTTAGCCAGTGCAATCGCTTTGCCCATTTGTCAAAGCTTTAAATTTAATTCAGCAGCTCCATATAACTTATTAGATAACCGGAAGTATGATTAACATGGACTCTAAGGCTCAGAGAAATTTCGCAGCACATATTAATCAATTAGGAACTCCGATCGAAATGTTGCTGCATCGATCATGCCATGCCGCCCTTTGAATAATTGCCACCAAATGCTGGTAAATGGTTCTTAACCCAGGATATGAATGGCGGATTTTAGAACTGACGAGATACCCACACGTGTTATATGGATGTTATTTCAACCGTGAACCGCAACTTGATAATTAAGGTACAGAATTTCCTTGCCTAATCCTCCTCCCTAGCTTTACAGCCTCAGGATTTGCAAATTAAAAAAATATTCCCCTAATTTTCCCTTCCCTCAATGCATTCAGAGAACTAACTAGCTTCGCTAAATATAAAAATGCATTTGTGCACATCGTTATCATTTTCATCTTACTAATAAAGCAAACTGCCTGCGGAGATCATGCCGAACTTTTCCCTTCTAAATGCTGCTTTTATGCCAGCCTCGTAAAAGAATCCTCCCAACGCGGCAAAGCAAACACGAACTGACATTCAGTCTACCATTTCCCCCCCATGTCGGCTGCACATTCACTTTGTTTAATTATTTATGCAGAATTGGAGGCCTAAGGAGTAGCAGAGACAGCAATAAGAACATGCGAGATTCAAGTTACAAGGGAGCATAAATGACGATATGGTTACGGCGTAGAGTCATTAGGTTATTTCGAAGCAGTAGACGTGAAAAATGAGCAACGCCTTCTCCGGGAATCGAACCACGGACCTCTCGGTTACGCGTCAAGCGTGCTGACCGCTACACCACGAAGGCACGCGAAGAAGGTGGGAGAAATACCCTATAACGTATTTCGTATTTTTTTAGCTATATTTAGTAGAATTGAAATTAAAATTGTTTTATTCCCCCGTGCAGTGCAGCTCGAGACTTATTTGAAGAGAAAGCTAACGCCGGAAAAGTAAAAATACAAGAAAGCGTGCATTTAACAAACATTTAATAAATAGATATCTATCCAGAAAAATCGAGAAAATAGGTTTTACGGGAATATTCGCGGGCTGAATTAAAAAGCTTATAAGAGCCCGATTAAAACATTTCATCTCAAATGGGTTAGTTGTTTAAAGCGAACTGGTATTGTTTACTTAATGCTGTTATTGATTGTAGCGAATTCGCTGTGAGATCTAATTAGTTTCTCTGTATTTTGAATTTAAATTCTGTTTATATTCTAGTACACTGGTGAAATAAATTAAGAGAATTTTCACATTTGATCTACGATCTCCAGAACTACTGGACAGATTTTAATCAACTTTGGTGTGAACATAGGTTGATATATTACGAACAAAATAAACATTCAACAGTTGTAATAGACACACATGTTCGTCCGTAACACTCATGGGAGTCTGAAGGTCTGAAACAGCGGTTACAGAAGACACAAAAGAAAGAGGTTAATAGGGAGTAGGGTCCCATACAGGCCTCGCAGCGTGATGTCATACTGGAAATAAGGCAGTTTATCAGTGCATGTGGCAGTTGGTACCACTCATTCAGCAACGCTGTTTTCAGTTCCTGTATGGTTCTCGGAGGGGGTTGTGAGTTGCAATTGCCCTCCCTAGAGCGTCCCATACATGATCTATAGGGTTGATGCCTGGAGACCTGGATGGCCAATCCATCCGGCGAATATCCTCACTCTTGAGAAATTCGTCGACCAGAAGAACTTTATTTCGTTATCGTCCTGTAAGATGAACTCGGGGCCACTGGAAAAGGCGAACATAGGTCTCCAAGGCCTCATTTCTATACCTCACACCAGCCACATAGCCTCTCTCAAGACGTGGAGAGGTGTGCGGCCATCCAACATGATGCCTGCCCACACCATTACATCGCCACTGCTATAACTGTGGATCTCGCGAAGGAGGAGGTAGTGGTTGGAGGGTAGGTAGCGGGTCCCTGACTCTCTCCATGTGAAAGTACGGCGAGAATCGGTGTTTAGGCTGAAACAGGACTCGCCGGTGAACAGAACGGTCGCCCATCACTATGCTGCCTGCACCATGCTCACCGGACTGTCATGTCCGTAGACGTGAGAGGGACGCAAACAGCCGGTCTTCTGGCAAACAACTCTCTCACATTCAGTCTTTTGGAGATAGTCACTCTTGTTACACGGGTTCCTGTGGCTGTATACACGCCCCGAGAGAGCTGAGAAGCTGTAGCCTCTTTGTTACGCCTCGCTAAAATGGACAAATAGCGATCTTCTCTGGCTGTCGTTGCTAATAGACGACCTTGCCCAGGCTTTCTCCCGATGGATCCAGTATCCTGGAACTGTTTCCATAGGTTACACACGATGCTGGGCGTTAAGTTAAACTCTCTGCCTATCTGGACTTGCGATTGGCCTGCCTCTAGCGTCCCCAGAATTCGCCACCTCGTGTCATCATCTAAACGTTGTTGGTTACTTATTTTTACTGTTCCGATGTGAATTTAACCGATTGCTACAAGCTAACAAACACCAAGAACTTCGCTGAGGTGGTGCTAGCGAATGCAATTCGCCTTATCCTCTACGCGCTTATAAAGCCTGTTTTTCTGCTGGATCCACATACACACACGTGTACGCTAAGGTGTTTACCGTACAAGATTTGAATTTTTATCTAGAAGCAGTGGTGTTTCTTTCAGTTTAGTTCTTTTCATGCAGTTCGATAAAATATTCTAATTCTCTTAATTTATTTCGCCAGTGTAGTTTAAAAATGTAACGGCTGTGAGATATTGTGATATTATACGAATATCTCTGAGGGAATATTTCAGCATTTCGTGTTATTTCTTGTGAAAAGAATAAATTTTATTAACTTTTTATCGACTTGTGCGTTCAATCTATTACGAAACCGTCCGAACGCAAAAATATCTTGTTTCATATTGTGACTGTATTAATATTACGATGCGTTCTTATTAGAATGTAGGTTTATTTAAAAAAATATTATAATAGTTACTAGTAGTTATCCATAGCTCCTTTTCATTTGTTATGTTCTCACTGTAACTGCATCCTTCGAGAGTTAAACTACTCGCATAATTTTCCCCTCTCGATTTTCAGACGATAAAATTAATAAAAAGAAAGGAGGGAAATGAATACACATGGAAATATGGTACGTAGAAATGAAAAAAAATATTAAAAAAAAATTAAAAATTGTGTGCAATCTGAAAACTTCATATTACTACAAAATTTTAGAAAATTAGAGGTAAAAAAATTACAAACTGTGCAAAACGTACAGATATTTCGCACATGGAAAAACAGACTAAACGCTTAAGATAACGATTAAAAGAGTGAAAATGGCAGTAGCTTGAAAGGTGTAGTAGGCGACACGAACAGCAGTACCAGCATTAAATAATTTGAGGCGTAGGAAGTAGCAGTGACAACAGTAAGAGCGGGCTTAGTAGAGTAGCAGTAAGCAACAGTAAACTTCATTAAAAAAAGTATTTCCTTGGATATTCTGACCACTAGGCGTTTAACGCCAGGCTCCAAAAATTTTTATTAAATATTCCGCATTATGAAACGGGAAGTGAATGCCTGCGACCAACGATTGCGAAGATAAAGGCTGGATAAGGGGAACCGATATATATATATATCGGTTTAATATAATGGATATATATATATATATAAAGATAAAAAATATGTAAATTACTTTTATAATTTAATTTAGTAATACTCTCTTAATTCCTCATTTTCAATTTAGGTATTTCATCTCTCTGTTCTAAAAAAAAATCTGATATGTACACCACATGACTTCCTTGTACGGAATAATAAATTATACGCATTTTTTTATTTCATTTAAACTTATTGGATTGAATTAAATCTATTTCATCGATAGCGCATAAACCACAATAGAAAAAATGCGCTCTTTAAAATTCACTATATTTGTTTACCATAGCGACACTTAGGTTCACTTAACGGCGTTACTCATTAATTTATAACTCGGAATGCACAAAAGTTATGTATATCACCTGAAGAGTTATCTAATCGTTGCCACATGTTCTATTCAAATACTATAATAAATCTAAAGCGATGTATGAAAGAAATCAAATAAACAAACACAAAAAGAAAGAGTTTTTCACAGAAGATTCAGTATTTTTCATTCAATTAATTCAGCTCTCACTTCGTGAAAAGGCAAAAATACATAAAAACTAAAAATATCTATATTAAAAATTACGAAGTAAATGTTAAACACTTATCTCCTCGAATAAATTCCAGAATGGATTAAGACTGATTTAATTCGCAATAATAAAGTAGGCGTTATCTTCGCTGTTGCGAAGCTTAGTTTCTCTAGATTGGCAACAAATCCAATATTCTGCTAAGTTTCAAATGTAAACAAATATGGCTGCTTTCGCAAAAATAATTAGGCTTAGTGACACGTAAACAAATTTTAAATTGTTGATAATTCTACAAATTTTGCATGCAGGTTTACTAAAGGCATAAAAACCTTAACCCGAAGATAAAAACAACACAATTCAATCATTTCTAAAGCAAAAAATGCGTGATTTAACAACGTATAGGAATAAGAAAACTGAGCTCACTGAGCCGAGTAACAGAGTGGCTATATATATGCATATATTTATATACTTTTAGTGAGGCCGATTACAACCAAAAAGGGAGGTGCACATCTACATGTTATAGCAGTCCTATACATAAAATTTGAACGTTCTGAGGCTACTCGTTTTTGAGTTATGCGAGATACATACTTACATACATATACGTGCAGGCGCCTCGAAAACATCTCTTCGGAATACATTTTAAACCAGCTTTATGAATTGTTAGGGTGAAAAAGAATCCTTTATTCAGTCCTTACGTACAGATTTGACTCAAAAACATGGTTAAATTGCATTCGATAACTATTAAAATGAATATTTTCTTTGAAATATGATACCCGAAGGTTTTCGCTATTACAGTGCTTCCATTTTACATAGGACTAGGAAGTAATAATTATGATGTTTTTGGACTGCGCCATTTCTAAATTAATCTATGCCACAGCACTTGCATAAAGCTCATCACTTAGCTTATTCCAAACCTGAACTTAAATTTTTAAGAACTGAACCGAAACCTTCCTCTTGGCGATCTTCCATAGTGGTTGAATCCAGTCTTTTAGCTTCAACTTCTGTGCTGCTTGGACGCTATTTCGCTACGCTCTCACCCTATCGCAATAGTATCAGAAATGTCAATGTTCTGGTAATAGGCACGATTAGAGTGGTAAGTGAATTGTGGCCATAAATGTTAATTTAAATAAAACGGAACTTGAACAGTCTCGACTGTCAAGCTGCTTAAATATTACGGAAGTTATACCAGATACGTACATACACAGTATATATGTCTCTGTGAACAGACGTCACGAAAAATCCATTCTGAATCCATTTTGTAATCCATTTTGGAATAAGAGTTCCTTTGTTCCGTGCGTACATACAGGCATCACGCAGAAATATAATCAAGATGGATATTTCTTTTCAAATATGCTAATCGAAAATTTTCGCGATTAAAATACTTGCTTTACTTCGCACAAAGAAGTAAAGAAAAATGTCTATTCTATTTAAAGGCTTTCTTAGTGACATTCTTGAGTTCTGTTTTTCGATCAATGCAATCAGCGAGGAAACAAGCTTCGATCGAGATGATTTATTTGGCGCGGAATAATGAGAACTGTTATGATTTATTTGACACAAGGAAAATACGCAGACGATTACATTGACATGATTAATTTGAACGCGGGAATAGGCAGTAACATCCTTCATTCGGAATTAAATAGCACTAGATACATTGTAAATGAACAAACGATCGTAGGATATTAAGTGAATCCACTTTTTATTTGATTTATTCGATGTGAGAATAAAAACAAAATGTCACCGTATTCCTTAGAATTACAGAACAATAAGAAGATTATTTCGAAGATAATTTACTTAGATTATTATTACGTTAAACGGTATAATCGGTAAAAAGAATGTATTGTTACGAATTTTGGGTACATGTAAATAATTTTAGTGAAATCTGTATGTATAAAAGGAAGAGTCTGTCTGTCTGTGTGTTTTGTTCGTGCTGCGCGTATGTTAATAGACCCAGGGCTACGAAATTTGGTACATAGGTGCATCTAGACAAGAGCCAGTACACCTCCGAGCGGTTTTATTTACTTTATGTTTTTTGATCAAATCGATAATTTTCTCTCATTATATCATCAACAATGGCACGCAGCCACTGTTGCTGATATCAGCACTGTTGCCACTCAGAAAAATGAGGGCGACAATTCTGCGCACTTTTAAATTGAACGTTTTTCTTGGATACTGGCCTTTTGTTGACAGAAGGCATCGGGAAATTGGTTAATTTATTTATTAGGAAAATTAATATTTGTTTTGTTAAATTAATATTAATATTTTAAGGTATATTGCTTATTTCATTGTAATTTTTTATATTATTGAGTGGCTTCGTTATATATTGAATGCACAAGTCGTTGAAAAGTTAACAAAAATTTATTCTTTCCACAAGAAACAAATCAAAATGCTAAACTATTTCTTCAGAGATATTAATACAATATCACAATATCTCAAACGTTAAACAGAATTCCCTGCAAAACAGATAAAGTTAATCCAATCTCACAGCGAATTCGTTACAATCAATCACAGCATTAAATAAACAAATTTCATATTTCATATTATCACAGATTTCATATTTTGTAACACTCTGACGAATTTTTGATTAACAAGCTCAAGGGTTTCAAAGCGAGCAATGGCAACGTTGCACAGAGAAAAACATTTTTATCTCCAGCGCTTGAGACTGTGTATCGGAAATTCTAAAGAAAGACTCATTTAAAAATTATTTTACCGTATTTGCTCTTGAATATTGCTCTTGAATCTTTTTACAGATTATAGCGTTTAACGTAATAATAATCCAAGTAAATTATCTTCAAAATAATCTTCTTATTTTTTTGTAATTCTAAGGAATACGGCGACATTTTGTTTTTATTCTCACATCGAATAAATCAAGTAAAAAGTGATTCACTTAATATGCTACGATCGTTTGTTCATTTAAAACGAATCTAGTACTACTTAATTCCCAATGAAGGATGTTACTGCCTATTCTCGCGTTCAAATTAATCATGTCAATGTAATCGTCTGCGTTTTACACAAAATGTTTAAAAAAAAAAAGTCCCTTTGGACGTAATTTTAAAATCTGAAACCTTTCAGATTGTTCTGTAGAGTAAAATTCTGTGCAGTTTTTAAATTTAATGTTTGGTGTTTGTTCCCTTTAGGCATTTCTTCGGTACATTTAAAAGCCAGACGAAGGCTGGCCGCGTACCTCCTAGTAGCATATAAATTGTTGCATCTGTAGTATAATGTAGTATGAAAGAACACAGAATTAGAAGCGTAGTGGAGAAAAGAGGGGTACTAGCTTAAATCCATTTAACATTAAGGTAAATTGCTATTGGCGAGATAGCGCCAAGCTGGCGAGGATTTTCATGACTGACTTTTGTCGCCAAATTTCGCGAAAAATCGCCAAAAGTCGCTCAGATTTGGACCATTTGGCGACAGTATGGTCCGATCGCTGTGTAACTGTAACTGGTCCAATCCCTATGTAACTAACTGTAAGGGTATCCCACTCGATGTAGCTGTAACTGTGACTGTATATACCTTCCAGCAATTTCGAGAAATCGAAACTACTGAAATTTCTCTGGTCAACGGAGAACCGGAGGCTTTAGCTCAGAAGTTCAGATTATTGAGAGATCCCCTTGAGAGCTATCATTTTTGGATGTGCTTTGCACTGTGTTGTGTTTAACGCTTTTAGTAGTTTAAAATGGTAACTACTGATTGTTCTAGTCCTCTGTCACTGTACAAGTACTTTTGTGTAGAAAGTTTCAGTGATGTGAAGCATTTCTGGGAAATAAATTTCATCAAGCTTCCATCGGTTCTATGTGCATTCATTCAATCCAATACGAATCCGTAACAATAAGTTGATCATGTAAACAGAATTATGGATAAATATAAGCTGCAATATAGATAGTAAATAAATAATTTCGTTTTTCTTTACAAAAGATATGTTTTGCTATTCCGTTAAATAATTTCAATTTTGATCTTTTATAAAATTTGAAGGGAGTTTTAAAAATTAGCTTGAGCATTTGACGGATTTTTTTTGAAACCTCAAGCTAGTGCTTTTTATAATATATCATAAAAATGTGATATGCAGTAAACCCTGTCCTAGCGACCATCTTCCTTAGAAGACAATTTTGGAAGCGAGCGTTATTTTTGGAAACTTAAGTAAACCAAATAGTGGTGTTAAACAATATTTTCCTAAAATTCTCCACAGAAGACCAGAATTATCTGCAATCTCTCTCTCTCTCTATAAGCGAAATACCACTGACTCATCACGCGATCTCCGAAACTACACACCCGATTGACTTGAAGTTTTGCAGAGTTACTCATTCCACCATATAGATGTGCACTAAGAACGGATTTTACGTAAATCCTGTCCAAAATGGATTTTTGTTATTCAACCATCGTTCACACCAATGCAACCATAACAAGCAAGCACTTTTCGAAATGAAGCATTTTTATCTCAACGAGCAAGACTGTTGCCACTCTGAAAAATCGCTTACAGAGTTTTTAATTAATATCTCTGATTTTAGATCAAAGATTAGATGTTTAGATCTCTGATTTTGATCAACAAAGATCGCTGTATCGTTAGTAAACTTTGCAAGTATAGTGTGAGTTGTGTTAGGTATGTCGTTCACATAAATATTGAATAAAGTGGGGCCAAGTAGCGAACCCTGTGGTATACCTGCTAAAATAGCACGGCGAGTTGACTGTGCATGAGAAATTTGAACGACAAAGTGTGCACCTGTTAGGATTTAATTATGTGCATAGTTGCACATTTGAGACTCGTCTCTTTTACGCTCTTAGCACAATGGAATACGAACCTGCTGAGCTCGTGACATAACACTAAACGTCGATTTGTCTCTGAGTCCGGGGGAGGAGGGGCTTAGTTGGTGAGACTATTTCTGAACATACTCCGCATAGTCCGGCTGGAACTACATGGAAACACTACAACGAAATGACACAACTACAATGAAATCACGCGTGTAGAACACCTTAATATTTGCTGTTTTCGTTAGTTTTTTTATCGTAGAAGGGAGGATTCTCTAAGAAAGAAAATGTAAACTGTTTCCGGTATTAAAAATTCTGAGTTCAGCTTTTGTCTTAAAACAACCTTTAAAATATCTATTTATGATAATACAGTTAGACATTAAAACAATATGTTTCTAGTAAAACAAGAAATCTATTAAGTCAACCTTCCTTCGCGCGTTTTAATTACAGGAGAATTAGCTCTTGTAGAATTCTTAACGAATACTCGTTATTACCTCTTCAAATATTTAGTCCAAGAGCTTGGCTGTGAAGTCATAAATCCGACTACCAAATAAACGTAATTTAATTTCGCGTTGCCTTTCTAGGGATCTGAACGGTCCCTATTGTAAAAAGACAAGCGTTCGTAAAAATCTAATGAATGAATGTAAGTTAATGAATTAAATAATGATTATCTTTTTAAACTTCGTAAGCTTCACACCGAAGCTGCCACTTTGAATGCAGAATAGGTGAAATTTAATTTCCTGTTGAATTCTAACAAATAAGAAGAATTCTTTTGTTGAAATTAGACCTCTAGTATGTAATTTACAGCTGATTTATTTCAAGGTAAAAGTAGATAGAACATTCATTAATTTAATTATTGAAAAGTTTATATCAGGTTAATTATCATAATAAAATACAAATAAAAAATGGTTTTCGTACAATAAGCTTTTATTTAAAATGCATATGATAATGAATGCACTAAAAGGAGGAAAATAATTAATAATGTAACTTAATGGGATTAATAGATTAAAAAATTCCATTTACGTAATTCATCTACAATTTTATGCCGCGAACAATAAAAGCCTGAGGCGTCTAAATAATGAAATCTGTTAATTCACTTGCGTTGCCAAATTCATAAGATATCTATACACATTCAAAGCGTCTGCTGTGGCATTATTTCGTCTGGAACGGCGGGGAGTTTAGCTTCGAGAGAGGTAGCTCCGGATTACAAAAATTCGTGGGAAGCCATTTCGACCATTCTCGTCTTCGTACTACTTTAATCAGCCGAGATATTAATTAAAAACTCTGCAAACGCTAATTTTCGCTCTCGTTTTCCCGAGTGGCAACAGTCTTGCAAGCTGGAAATAAAAATCTGCTTCATTTCGAGAAGTGTTGCCACTGCTCGCTTTCAAATCATAGAGTCTATTAATCCCAAATTTGTAAGTTTAACAAAATATGAAATAAAACTAGCATTGTCAAACATATAATATATTATTATTAAATAAAATCATGTTCTGACATTGAAGAAAGCAACGCGATTGCATGTTACGTCATTCTATGCTGAAAATGTTTCTTTAATGTCGACATTTTAAATAAATAGCTGCTGTTGCAGCTCTTTTGTTTAATATTAAGATAACTGACACAGTATGTTATTGCCACATTAATTCTTTTATTGATATTGAGGCAAAGTTGTTATATTAATTAGATTAAATTTTAATCATGACGTCATGCATATACGTATTAACCTGTAGTGTCCAAAGTTTTTTTTTCTCGTTTGGCAACAAAAGAATTACTTACGAATTGATTGTTGATTGGAAGGAATGAACAGACTTTATTCATATTGAAATGTTTTTATGAACTTTCTTTTCAGGTATTATTCACAGAACTCATAAATTTTGCTTTGATGGCACTAGCAACTTTGTGGATAGTATATTAAATTAATAGTTCATTTTATTTTCAGTGCATAGAACTTATAAATATTGTTTGGCCGCATCCCGCTAGCAAATATTTATTTGAGTTCAAGTGTTTTGAGAGAATAAAAAGAAAGTCTGAAAGGCTTTACATTTTAACGATGTTCCAAAAGTTCTCTTTTAAAGTTTAATAGGCTTATCAGTAGAGATTACAGACAAAGATGAGCAGGTGGAAGAGCGAAACATTTTATATTAGATAAATATATATTTAGACTAACATGAGAAAGTTCTATATCTTCTGTATATTTAAAAAAAGAAAAAAATATGTAGGGTCATTCTACATAAATATCGAATGTTTTGTTCAATTTGTTGCTAAAAATCTCAAATAATAAATAATAAATACATTTTTATTTGAATCATTCCAACTGTAAGGTAAAAAAAATTAAGAACTTCAAGTATTCTTCTAAATTGTTTAATTTCTTAATTAATAACAGTCACATTAAATGTGAAAGAATAATACCTTAACGTTTTTCCGAATGGCAACAGATTCGAATGAAAAGTGAAACAACCCAAAATCGTATTTCAAAATTAATAATAATATAATTTTAAAGTGTTGGAATTAAAAAAATTTTTTTCAAAAATGAACATAGAGTTTAAATTTATTTCCAAATGCGCATTTTAATACTTTTTTTAGTTATTTGTTTGTATATTTCGACGGGCGGCAAATTCAGGACCGCCCCGGTGCCGAAAGTTCTAGCTCATAATGTAGCTGTACAATCTCTTAATTATTTCTGCCTAATAATGCATTAACAAATGGCAAACCTCTCTAAAACTTCTACGCCACGAATAAATTCCTTAAATTTCTAAAATTCCCTGTCTGCCTTAATGAAATCTCGATATCTGCTAGGAAAATATTCTCCACTCATTTCCCTAAAATTAGAAAAGGTTCACATCGGGTTAGTTGCAGAGCTTAAAACGCCGGGATTTATTTTCTGTACAGGAAAAGACATTCCTTTCCCTTCCGCCCCCGCCCTCACACCAAAGCCTCCTTTCCGCCCCCTCCCAACCTAAAAATTAAAAACAACTCTTGAAGTAATTTTAATTGCCCGACAGCGCGAAAAGGAAACTATCTAAAAGGAAATATTTTCCAATCATTTATTAAATAAACATACCCGGGCAAACGAGGGGAAATTTTAATTGAGGTAATTTAATTTTAGTTTATTTCTCCATCGGTGGCAACGACGTAGAAGCTTGCGTTCGATCTCGGAATGATTCATGCTATCAGTGCTGTACGCGTCCGGGGGGGGATGGGAGGGAGGATGGAAAAAGAAGGGAGGGAGGGAGGAGAGAAGGAAAAATTAATTACCCTAATATCCTTTCCCGCGATTCAAAGGCGAATATATTGATGTCATTAGGAGGTAATTTCGTTTGCCCAAAACTTATCTTAAATATTTGTATTTCGTATTGCATCGAGCTCCAAATATTTTTAAGCTGTTATTAATCAAGTAGTCCGTTTAATTATTATACTTCGCGTAACTTTATCTAAGAATGATTGAAAAATGTCGACCTCTCTCTCTCTCTTTTTTTCTTTTTTTTCCATTAACACCCTTTGGCATTTTAAACTGGAAAACGGATTTTGCAGTTTATGGTACATAAATTTGAAATCTCCGAAATTATTGATGCCTTTTGTTTTGAATTTATCTTTGCCCGGCAAAACGATGGATCATTAATTATAATTCAATTTTAATTTAGAAAGCGTAAACAAACATTAAGCGATATACTTCCGCTGGTTTTAAAGAACACATACTATTATCACCTGCAAGAGCTACGAGGAGAACTTATAAAACATCTGGAATCGAACACCAGATCATCGTTCAGCATAAACAGATATATTACAATTAAGCTATCGAACCCGATTACCTAACAGGATATTTCAATGATCCTCCAACTTTTTTATCCCGTAACCCCCTTTCGCTTTTGCTACACGATCATTCTTCCCTTAATTTCCAAATCTTGAAAAATACATGCACGCATCTATTTAGATTTAGATTATTTGATAACCTGTTATTTATAAATACAACAAAACGTATAGAAAATGTTGGTAAGTACCAAACTTGAATAAAATAGTTTTCGTAACAATATATGTTACGAATTTCGTATGTAGATGGATGATTTTAGTGCAGTTATATGTGAAATTGTTGTACAGAGGCTGTTCGCACATTTTTTACACGATGTATATTGTATTCACAAAGCTAAATTACATAAAATTCTTGTGTTTTAAATGTTTTATTTGATATTCCTTATTCTGAACTATCTTTCGACAGCGCAATTTCCAGGATAATAATGCCTTTTGAAGTGGAAGAAGTATTCTATCCCATTCCTCCCGAACAGCTTTCCAAAGTCCCGTTAGGGTTTTGAAACAACGTTCGGATAATGCAGTTTTTAAAAGTCCGAAAGCACAAAAATCCATAGGTGACACATCGGGAGATTTAGTAGGGATATCGGTGAAGGGTTATGGCCTTGATACCAGTTTTTTGTTCCATTTCTTTTAGGAAATTTACCGTGGATTTTGACGTGCGACTGCTAGCTTTGTCCCGATGGAGTCTCACAGATGGATGGCATTATGGGTAAAGCGATGGTATTTCATTCAGACAAATTATCGATAAAATATATTCCCGATAATATTTAAAGTTAATCTTGACATTTTTTTGCGCTCTCTTTATTTTTAACTTGCCATTATAAGAAAAACCAGCAACAATCACGAATTCCTTAGAAAAACCTTTTTCCGATTCTTTGAACCATGTACTTAAATTGTTTTCTCCCCTTTTATGGTAATAAATGGCTCTTTTTTTTGTTACAATCATTTAAATACACCCATGCTTCATCTATTGTGGAAATTGTTTTCCATTTTTCTTCGGATAAGTGTTTCTCGTATAGAATTCTGCAGCGTGTCCCGCGTCGAACGATATGCTTTGGAAGAAGATGATGCGCATTGCGTTTTTTCGCTTTTTTAAGATTTAAATAAACGTTTATCATTTTGTTACAGTGATGTGACTCCTTTCATAAGATATGCTACCAAGAACAACCATCTCAGAAAAAAAATCATAAATATAATGAACTTCCTGTCCACAAGAGGCACCGAGTTATGCAGCACAGCATAGAATAATATAACATAGCTATTATTTAAAATATTGTATGTAAGCAGACCTGGAGCTGTCCTCCATAGCATGTAAGTGCGAAAGGCACCAACTGTGAAAACATCAATGTATATTTAATGGAAAAAGGCACTAACTGCGGTATGGTACCAATACAAAGCATTACAAGCAACGCCTGGCAAAGTCTTCTGTGAGCCCAGTGAGGTGTAATTATCTGGATAATTAGTGTGCCTGGACAATACCCACATTGCCAATGGTTAAACAATGGGTGTCCACCACACTTCACCATATCCATATATCCATACAGTGGACACCGAGCATTTTAATGATTTTACAACTGTCCTTTGACTAGCGGGATTTTCTTTTAACATTAAACAACGTACCTTTGCAATAGTCGAAGACGTCCGTTTTTTCCTCGGATACTTGTTTGGAATTTTTGTCCCACTCGAGGCTCCAATTTGACGTTTTTTTCCTTTCTTGTCGATGATATTACCTATCGACGCTTTAGATATCACAAAACCACGACTCTCACATCGTTTTTGGATAACGGAGTATGCATATTTCTCTTCGGAAAGAGCGTCAATGTAGCCTTCGAACCCCTTCTTTGTTAAATTCGCCATTTTGAATAAAAACAAAACTTTCAAGCCACAGACGATAATTTTGACTTTTAGAAACATAGTACAATTGCAATTACTTCTTTTGAAGCAAACGATTTTTTATTACCGCTTACCAAAATCGTCTAAAAAATGGGCGAACAGTCTCTGTATTTCTCTGTGACTAAATTTTAAGAGAAACGCGACACAAATTTTAACAGAAAGCTGTGCCGGAAAAGTAAGAATACAGGGGCAAGTGCATTTAACATTGAATAAATGGGTATCTCCGCAATTTGGCGAAAAATCGCCAAAAGTCGCCAAATTTGGTCCGGTCTCTGTATCACCGTAATATGTATTGACTTTGAATAAATATAATTGACCACTATGTAACAGACTGTAACCGTAATTCCACAGTTTTATTGCTTTCCAGTAATTTCGAGAAGCAGAAATTACTAGAAATATCTCGGTGGCCGGTTGTAAACTATAAAAGGCCGGAGAGAGAGCACCTGAGTTCAGTTGCTTAATTATTGTTGTTGCGAGTTGTAGTTCAGAGTTAACTGAGATAAATCCGAGTTACCTTTCTCTTTAAATGTGCTTTGCATTGCGTTGCGTTTAACGTTCTTAGTAGTCTGACGTGTAAGTATTGATTGTACTGTGCTATACTGTGAATAATTCCACGAATATTTCTGTGAAAAATTCCAGAGTTCTAAAATACTTCTTTTGATAAAAATAAATTTTATTAACCTGTTATCCCACTTGTTGCATTCAATATATTACGAGTCCTTACGCATGCAACAATATTTATAAACTAAAACTAAATACTTAGCAGCTTCCCCTACATGGAAATTTCCATCCGTTTGAAAATCCCTGGTATAGTGTGGTAGCATTCTCAGTAATTTACAGCAGTAGTGCCGAGCTCAAATTCATAACTTTAGAAACTTTAAAAACTGTACGTACCTTTTTAGGGTTATTCGTTTGGAGTTTTCTTTCCATGCAGAAAAATGATTGAAAGTTTTTCCTTTTCTGATTTTAATAATGCTGCTTATTTGACTCTTAGATTTTAATGCCACGCATTTCACAACGTTTTTGAATTATGGAATAGGAATATTTCCCTTCGAAAAGCGCTAAAACATAGCCTTCAATTCAGAGCTTGCTTATATGCGACATTTTGAAAGAAGAATCAATTTAAAAGTAGCAGACGATGTTTCACCTTTCAAATAATAAGCTGTTGGCAGAAGTTTCTATTTCGAAACATCTGCTTTTTATTAATTCTTTATGGAAATCGTTCTAAAATGTGTAGACACCCTTGATACTTTGTTTAAGATTTGTTCTCAAAGCATGGCAAAAATCTTCGTGAGATTCCAAAAGTATACTTTGCCAAAATATGTCCTAAACATTTGTATTAATCTAAAGAAAGAACACAGTACAGTTGAAAAGATTAAAAAGCTTTTTTTTTAAATTTTATACTTTATTTTAACTTTTATACTTTATTTTATTGCATTCTTTATTTTACTGCGTAAAACATTTAATAGGTATTTTTTTAACGTTTTTTAATATAATTTTTTAAATTTTATTATTAATAATAAATTAATATAATTTAATTATTATAATATAATTAATATAATATAATTTAACCAATATTTTAAATAATTTTAATTAATATAATTTGTTTTTATTAGTCCAAACGGGCAATTTGTCCAGAAGGACTATTAACTTCGTTTTGCCATTTTGCATCAATCCACTATAAATGTCGGTTCACTTTTCAAATTGTTGCCATCAAACGTTATCGCCCTGTATTATATTTAAAAAAATTAAATAATGAAGAATCTGCAGAAATGTATATATGTTTCTCGCATTGTGATAAAACGACGGCAACTAGAGCCATCCAACTTTTAATGACGTCATCCTACTGCGAATGTGGGCATCTGGAAGTCCAAATTTGAAATTTGGAATTTGTTTTATTATCGATTTCATAGTTTGTAAAACTTTAAGCGAATTTTTTATCAACAAACTCGAGGATTTCAAAGCGAGCAATGGCAACGTTGTAGAGAAAAAGCATTTTTATCTACAGCGCGGGGGACTGTGCATCGGAAATTCTAAAGACATGCTCATTTTAAAATTATTTTGCGATACTGCAGAACAGAAACAAAAAATTTTGTATTGTCTTGATGATTAAATTTTCTGTTTCCTTGATGATGAAAATTTTGTTTCTCCATCATAATTAAATGTGCAAGAAATCCAAACTTAATTATCATGCACGTGAAATTCATTAATAATAAGCGTATAGAATTTTATGTTTCACTGTTCAGTGAAACCGGAAATTCTAAAGATTTTCTCATTTTAAAATTATTTTGCGGTATTGCTTTTGGACTGAATTTTATGGTTTGAGTGCGCAGAACATGATAATTAATAAAGTAACACACAAAATGTTAAAAAAAAAGCCCCTTTAGACTAATTTGAAATCTGAAATTCTTGTTTTTTAACGCATGTGGATGTTAAACGCATGTGCTCCTGTATTTTAATTTTTCTGGCTTAGTTTTCTCTTAAAATTTGTCTCGCTCTGCATTGCACGGAGAAATGTAATAATTTTAATTATAATTGTACTAAAATTATCTATCTAAATACAACATTCGCAACGTTATAAATAAAAAAAATAAAGTAAAACAAATTTTTTATGCAATAAGCTTTTCATTAAAATTTATATGATAATTAATGAATTAAAACGAGAAAAATAATTTATCGCAAAGTTTAATGGGAATAATTGATTAAATAATTTTATTTACAGAATTCATCTAGAAATTTATATCTCGAACAATACTAGCGTAGGACGCCCAAGATAAATAAAAGAAGGCAATAGCTTTTACATTTGACAATGTAATTATAAATTGATAGATTTTGTTAGTTAGGCGCTCCACGCTTTCGTTATTCGTGATATAAAATTGCAGACGAATTCTATAGATTCTGCTTTTCGATCTATTATTGTTATTAAACTAAGTGATAAATTATTTTTCTACTGTTAATGTACTCATTATCTTATCCAATTTAAATAAACCTTATTGTATAAAACGCTTTTTTTAATTGTATTTTATTTTCTGTTCTTTAATGTCAATGACATGTTATTAGTAATGAAATTTTTAATGATTACTAAAACACCTGCAATAAATTATAAGAAAATTATTTAACGAATAAAAATACCTGATCGTCATTCAAGGAATGAAAAAACCGCTTTGAATTTGTTCCGTGAGTAAGGATTCCTAATAGATTAAACGCACACAGGTCCGATGACAAGTTAATAAAATTTATATAATTAAAAGAAACACTTCAAAATTCTGGAATTTTCCAGAAATTCTAGTACAGGCGTTCACATCATCACAGATTACAATCAGTAATTACACTTCAAACTACTAAGAACCTTAAACACAACGCAGTGCAAAGCGCATCTAAACAGAAAGCTAACTCGGATAGATCTCAATTCACGCGGAACTAACAACTCGCAGCAACAATAGGTAAGGAACTGAGAACAGATGCTCTCTCTTAGGCTTTAAATAGTTTTAAATCGGCCGCCGAGATATTTCATAAAATTACTGGAAAGCAATAAGAGGGTCAAATTAGGGTTAAAGTTAACATAGTGGTCAATTATATTTATTCAGTTAAAATACTTATTACAGTGGTACAGGGACCGGACACAAATGGTCGCCAAATTTGGCGTCTTTTAGCAATTTCTCGTTAGATTACCCAGATACCCATTTATTTAATGTTAAATGAACTTGCCCCTGTTTCACCTACAATTGCACTAAAATCATCTATCTGTCTATGTACAAAATTCGTAACAATATTATTCAATTTCGAGAGGTGAATGTAGTAACAAAGTTACAACGAGTATTTTACCTAGAACTAAAATGAGGGGGGGGGAAACAAAGAAAAAATAAAACCTGAAAGCTTTTAGATTTTATATGACTCCCGAAGGGGCGTTTTTTTAACGTTTTGTATGTTACCTTTGTTAAATATCATGTTATTCGCACTTAAACCAATTGAACAGAAATGTCACGAAAGATTTAAAAACAGAATATCTTTAGAATTCCCGATAGAGAGACTCGCGTGCTGGAGATAAATTTTTTTTTTGTTTTTCGTACAGTATTGCCATTGCTCGCTTTGAAATCGTTCAGTTCCTTAAGCAAAAACTTATAAATGGTTTACAAAAAATGAAACACATAATAAAACAAATTCCAAATTTCACCCGAATATGGGCTTCCAGATGCCCATATTCGGGTGGAAGCGTACGTTATTCAAAATTGGATGGCTTTAGATACTGTTGTTTTTTCACAATGCGAGAAACATACATACATTCATGCAGATCCTTGATTATTTAATTTCTTTAAATATATTACAGGGCTGTAATATTTGGTGGCAGCAATTTAAAAAGTGATTCGCTGTTTATAGCGAAACTCCTCAAAATGCTGTTTTCAGACGAAAAAAATGAATTGGGGAAAAAAAAATGAATAGGGCCAATTTGTCATTCTCAAAACGCTTTTAAATTTCCTCTGTGGTCGGACCAAAAGTATATAAATATATGTATATATATATATCCACTCTGTTACTCGGCTCCGTGAGCTCAGTTTCTTTATTCTTATAAGTTTATAAATTTTGCATTTTTTGCTTTAAAAATGATTGAATTATGTTATTCTTATCTTTCGGTTAGGATTTTTAGGCCTTTAGTTAACCTGCACGCAATGATTGTGGAATTATCAGCAATTTAAAAGTTTATTAAGTGCGGCTAAGCCTAATTTTTGGTTATGATCGCGGCCATATTTGTTTACGTTTGAAGCTTAGCAGAATCGTGGATTTGTTGCCAATCTAGAGAAAATAAGCTTCGCAACAACAAAGTAACATCTTCTTTTATTATTACGAATTAAATTATCCTTGATTCATTCTGGAATTATCATTTAGGTTATTAGCTGGTTTTTGCTTACAAAATGTAATTTTATTTGTAAAAATTGTTTTTTAATTGTTTTAACTGTATTTGGTGTTTTATGTTATTCTATATTTTTCAATTTTTAATGAAAATATTTGGAATTTTTATGTATTTTTGCCTTATCGCGAAGTGAGAACTGAATTAATAAATAGCGCATGCGCGTTAGATAAGCGGCGCTGAATCGTCTGTGAAAAAGTGTTTCTTTTTTATTTGTTTAATTTCTTTTATACATCGTTTTAGATTTATTATAGTATTTGAATAGAATTTGTGGTAATTCTTCAGATGCTATAACTTTAGCTCACTCTGAGTTATAAAATGAATGAGATGGAACGCTGTTAAGTGAACCTAGCGCCGAAGTGTGGCTATAGTAAATAAATATAGTGAACTTTAAAGAGTGCATTTATTCTATTGTGGTTTATGTGCTATCGACGAAGTAGATTTAATTCAAAATTCGTTAACTGTTAATTCAATATGTTTAAGTGAAATGCAAGAAAATTGAGAGTAATTTAATATTTCATACAAGGAAGTCATGTAGTGTAGACATCAGATAGTTTAGTACAAAAACACAAGTAACACAAAATTGTCAAGTTGAATAGTTGAAGAACTTAAGCGACTACTACGCCGTGGAGAGTGACGTATTCAATGCAGCGAGCAACAAACAGGAACCGATGAATCCGTAACAAACGTATATAAAACTTACGCATCACCTTGCGCTTCCAATGACGATACACGTGTCCTTTATACATTGATTGAATCATTTACTTAAGTAAACATGGTCACATCGATTGTGAAAATTCGATTCTCCAGTCTGGCTGGTGTCGGTGTTCCATAAATATCTTTCTTTTAGTATGCGCATCTTAGGTCGTGTAAAAGCGGTCACCGCAAACGTCTTGGTGGTCCATCCATTGATCGCGACGACTTAATGATCTGCCCTTGAGGCTTCGCCGTAATCACATAATCACAATCCATCATTCAAAGAAGTTGTAAAAGATATTGTATTAAAATTTCTGACTGCAAAATAAACAGCATTATTAATCGGAAAGGGAAAAACTGTCAATTATTACTTGTACATGGAAAGAAGAATCCGAACGAATTTCCAAAAATTTCTAAATGGCTTCTAATGTTTCTAAATTTAAGTCTTTGGTAACAAGAGGAAATTCACGGACGCAGAAATCAGTTGCAAAGTGTTTTAAATACATCAGTAGCAACAATAAATAAAATAATAAACCAAGGTTTACAGCTTAAAGCTAAAATAAATTAATTAAAAAAATCTGAAAGCTTTCAGATTTTATATTACGCCCAAAGTGGCTTTTCTTTAATGTTTTGTGTGTTACCTTTATACATTAAATATCATGTTTTTCGCACTTAAACCACATAAAATTCAATTCAGCAGCAGTATCACAAAGTATATAAAACAACATATCTTTAGAATTTCCGATACACAGTCTCGCGCGATAAATTTTTTTTGGGGGGGGGTTGCAGTGCCATTTCTCCCTTTGAAATCGTTGAGTTTGTTCATCAAAAATTTGTTGAAGTTTTACAAAATATGAAACAGATACTAAAAGAAATTCCAAATTCGAGATGCCCATATTTGAGTGGAGGACTACGTTATTCAAAATTCGATATTTCTAGGTTCCGTTTTTTTACACAGATCGAAAAACATACTGTGACAAACTGTAACAGCAAATGAATCATTAGGAAAATAACCAGCTGGATATTATTAGAGACTTCTTGTTTCGGACTAACTTAAAGAAACTCATTTTTAGAGTCAGGGTGTAAGCGATTCGGCCAGGAAGAATGTCCTGAAGGCTAATGGGTCTTTATCCCCTAATGCTTTTATGATGCCGACTTGTTCACGGCTGTTCGCTGTTCTTTTGTGAGAAGAGACGAAGCAGTGGAGCTGAATGGACATGTAGTCAGAGAACTCTGTGGGAAACTCGCTTTTTCCCTTCTGTAAGATATAGCAATGTAACGGTTTACGCTATTCATCCATTATTTAATCACGAATGAATTTGTTGTTGAGTTTTAAATAAATTTTAAAAAGACAATCCTGTCTTGCTATTTTTCCATAAAAGCTCGGAAACGTTACAGCTATAATAATTTGGTGGCAGCGGGTATGATGAAAATCCACGAAGCAGTTTTAGTTTGATCATCGAACGAGAACTCTTGTGCTTAACAAAGAAAGAATACGGACGTCAGTCCGGGTGAAAAAAAAAAGGACCGTCAGGCTCCGAAATTCAACTCCGCGCTTTTCTAAAGAAGATTCCAGACGTCAGTCCGGGAGAAAGAGAGGACCGTCAGGCTCCGAACTTCAGCTCTGTGTTTTTAAGTTCCAGACGTCAGTCCGGGAGAAAGAAAGGACCGTCAGGCTCCGAAAATCAACTCTGTGATTTATAAAGAAGATTCCAGACGTCAGTCCGGGAGAAAGAGAGGACCGTCAGGCTCCGAACTTCAGCTCTGTGTTTTTAAGTTCCAGACGTCAGTCCGGGAGAAAGAAAGGACCGTCAGGCTCCGAAAATCAACTCTGTGATTTATAAAGAAGATTCCAGACGCCAGTCCGGGAGAAAGAAAGGACCGTCAGGCTCCGAAATTCAGCTTTGTGTTTTTCTAAAGAAGATTCCAGACGTCAGTCCGGGTGAAAGAGAGGACCACCAGGATCCGAAATTCAATTCGCTTGAAGTTTAGTGGGACAGCCATTGTCCGAAGATTTTCAGCATCTTTAAGTTGTAGGACTATCAGTGTCCGGAAAGTGTAGTGTGGTGATATACGTTTGTGTGGTAATTTAGTGCATGTGCCTTCAGCGTCCAATAAAAGAATTAAGTTGTGAGATTCAACACTTTCATGTTCCAGGCTTCAATCAGAATTTCAACTCTACAGTCCAGGCGGGTAAGTACCTTGGATTTTTTATATTGAGGCAGTGAGGTTATTAGTTATAGTATTTCTATTGTGTCATTTATGTCACTTCAGGTAAATGTTTTCTAACAAATATTGGTTTCGTTGAAGCTTGCAAATGCGTTGATTGATATTTATGTTTCAGATAAGAAAATATATTTAAGAATTTAGGTATAAATTTAGAAATTTGAATTCAGGAATTATAATTAAATAATATCTTAAGAATTTGAAGTTGTATTAATAGAGTGAATTGTTGTGAGTTTTGCTACTATTATGCTTCTATAATTGAAGAGTAAAATTGTAATATTTCTAAAGATTCTATCTTTTAGAGGGTATTCTGAATTATCAATTCTAAGTCGTCTTGAACGTTATAATTATTAGAAGTAAATGTAAACTGTTATGGTATGTAAGAATTATAAGTTTGTAAGAATGTATTTCATGTAAGAAATATAAGTACGTAAGAATTATAATTCCAAAAATTTTCAGTTCATTGTGTTAAAAATGAAGATAAGTAAATCTTGGTAGCTTAAAATTAAACTGTTGTTTATTTGATTTTCAGTACAGAATATGAATTATCATTTTGTGTAAGAATTATGAGAAGTGAAAATTTTCAGTTGAAAGTGTTAACAGAAAGTTTAGAAATCACTAATATCTTACGTTCAAACTGTGGTTGTATTGATATTTATGAGTATTTATACGTTTATTTTAATTTACTTTTGAATGCATAACTTAATATACTATGAAAGTTTTGATGATCTGAATGTGAATATTGTATTATCTAAAGCATATTGTATTATCTTAAATTCTCAATTTAACTAATTGCAACTGAGTGCATCCTGTTCACAGTATAGTGTAAATTGTCTTGAATGTATGTTTAGAATACCAGAAATTGTTCTGAAAAAAATTAAGAGTTAAATACTGAGCCTCAGAATTGTAAATTTTAGTTGTATATCAAATTTATATATATAAAGAGAGATTCATTAGATTTAGAGTATAAGTTGAGGGTATATCATGGCATTCTTAGCAAAAGCTAGAAAAGAGGACCTTAAATCCTTGGCTGAAGAGTTAGGGGAAAAGGTTGGACCCCAGCTTAGGATATTAGATTTAAGACAGCTGATTATGGGAAATGAAGCCTACGAGGAGGAACTAATTAAAAGTCTGTTGGAAAATATCACGTCAGTGAGACTTGAGAAAGAAGAGAGGCAAGAAAGAATTAGGAGAGAAGACGAAGAGAGGCAAGATAGAATTAGGAGAGAAGAAAGAGAATTCGAGATAACCAAAATGAAATTGCAGGCCGCTAAAGGTAAGGATCTAATTGATGGGAATGAAGAAAGTATGCCTAGAAGAAACCATTTTGAACTTCAAAAAATGATCCAAAAATTTGATCCCGAAGAGAATGATGTTAGTTTGTACCTAGTCATGTTTGAGCGCCAAGCAAAGAGGGCGAATCTAAACCAATCAGAATGGGTTTCTGTTTTATTAACACTTTTGCCAACAGAGATAGTTCAGCTGATTATGCGAGAGCCAGAAGAACAGGCTTATGACTATGCTTACATAAAAGGGATACTTCTTAAAAGGTTTAAACTGAGCCCAGAAAAATTTAGAATCAAATTCTCGCAAACCCAAAAAAACGCTCAAACCACTTGGAGGGATTTCGCATTTGAATTAAGAAATTATTTTGAAGAATGGATCTCGGGCTTGGAAATTAATGATTTTGAACTTTTAAAAGACCTGATGATAACGGATCAAATGAAGCGTCGCGTAAATTTCGAAGTGCGCCAGCATTTTATTGATGAATGGTCCAAGATAACGTCCCCAAATAAATTAGCCGAGTTGTTAGAAGATTATGAAAACGTACGTGAATACCGGAAAAAGGTCTCTCCAGTTCATGGTTCGGAGTCGCAAAAGAGAAATAAAAATCAGCCTAATTTCAGAGATTCGCCAAGGTATAAACAGGCTGGGGAAAAAGTTTCGAAAAAAACAGAAACTTTTCGAAATCAAGATGAGCGTCATTTTGAAGTACGTAAACCTCTTAAGTGCTATACTTGTGGCTCAATCGATCACTTGAGGCCGCAGTGTCCGAAAGCTCAGAAAGACTTTAAATCTACGGCTGTTGTTAACAGGGTACAAGAGAATGAAGAAGATTATTTAGCGCCATACACTACAATGGCTAAGGTTAACGGGTTCGATCTTCCTGTATTACGGGATTCTGGAGCATCCATTGATGTGATCTGTAAAAAATACATTACCCCTTCAATGTTAACAGGAGAAACTGTTTGGGTAAAACAACCGTTCGATGAATCACCTATATGTCTTCCCCTAGCACATGTTGAAATAGAAGCAGAATTTGGACGAATATTAACAAAGGCCGCAGTCATACGAAATGAGCTTGATCAAGGACGTTATATATTAGGGAATCGGACGGCTGCAAAATTAGGAAAAAATCAAAATAAGGAATACTTTTTCCAAGTTAACGCAGTGGAGACGCGGGCTCAGAAACGTCGACAAATGATCAATAGCGAAGAGAAAGGCCTTCAAGCAGCAAAAGAAAGGGGTGAGCATACGAATATTGTACCCCTACCGAGTTTTCCCTCCCTCGCGAACGATTATACTTCCCAGGGGACGGAACAAGAAGAACAGGAAGACAGAAAGTCGCTCCTGCCCGTTTCGGAGTTCAATGACCTACCTCCTCTACTTTCAATAAGCAAGACTAAATTCCTTCAATTACAGCAACAGAGTGAAGATTTAAAGCCGCTTTTTGACATAGCGACAAGAGACTCTCAAAATAACTCTTCGACAAATATTTACAAGATAGAAAAGGGGCTGCTGTATAAGTGTCAAGAAGATCGTTTAGGAAATGTACGGAAATTATTGGTCATTCCTGAAACTTGTCGGGAGAAGATATTGAGTTTATGTCATGAACAAGTGTCCGGACATTTGGGCGTAACTAAATCCAAAGATAATCTAGCTAGATATTTTTTTTGGCCCAAATGTTATCAAGATATGGAAACTTATATTCGAACTTGTGATCCTTGCCAAAGAGTGGGGAAATCTAACGATAGAAAAAAAGCGCCTCTGAAATTAGTCCCTGTGATATCGGAAGTATTTTCAAAAATAAACATAGATACTTGTGGACCCTTGCCAACCACATCTAAAGGAAACAAATATATACTAACTGCTATATGTGTAGCATCAAAATATCCAGAGGCTCTTCCAATCGAAGATATAACTTCGGTTACAATAGTGGATGCGTTGTTAAATCTTTTCAGCAGAATGGGATTCCCTAAAGAGATTCAGTGCGATCAAGGAACTTCATTTATGAGCAATCTGACCACAGAATTTTTTGAACGTTTCGGTATCAAAGTTAGTCATAGTTCGGTACACCACCCTCAGTCTAATCCAGTGGAGAGATTTCATCGTACTATAAAAAGAATATTACGAGTTTTATGTTTGGAGGCTGATTCTGATTGGGAACAGGTGCTACCGGCGGCTCTTCTTGCTTTAAGAACTGTGACGCATGAAAGCACGGGTTTCACACCTGCGGAACTTGTCCACGGAAAAAATTTGCGTACTCCAGAAACGTTGTTATACGAACATTGGACGGATTCACCAGAGGAGGAACAACCAGTAACCGAGTATGTTTTTAGACTCATAAATCGCTTAAAAAAGTGTCAAGAGTTGGCAGTTGAGAAAATGCAAGATCAACAACTCAGGAGAAAAAAATGGTATGATAAAAATGCCATAAAAAGAGAATTTAAAGAAGGTGATCTGGTTTTAATTTTGGCCACTTCTAAGGCAAATAAACTTTCGGTTCAATGGACAGGACCGGGCAAAGTTGAAAATAAAGTATCCGAAACAAATTATATCGTATCCTTACCGGGGAAAAAAGAAAGATCCCAAATTTATCATATCAATATGTTAAAGCCATATTATAAAAGACCTGAGGTAATTAATTACCTGTCTTGTAGCGAAGAGGGTTCTGACCAGATTGAGACTGAAATAGATTTTCCTAATATTGATACAAATCCAAACGTTTACGATTATTCTGAGGTTATTAAAAGTAGCAATTTGGAAGAATTATTAGAACCTACTCAAAGAGATCAATTGCAGAGGTTATTAAATAAATATTCGCAAAGTTTTTCTAACGAGCCGGGAATGACAGACCTCGTAGAACATGATATTGAAGTTATCAGTAATAAGCCGGTACGATCTAAGCCGTATCGAATGTCACATCGACAAAATGAGATTTTAAAAAGAGAAATTCAACGAATGCTTGACCTAAAAATTATTGAGGTGGGGGAATCAGACTACACTTCTCCTATGATTCTCGTAGAAGCTCCAAATAAGGACCCTCGACCTTGTGTGGATTACCGACGATTAAACGAAATCACACGTACCCAGTTCTATCCCTTACCCAATATAGAAGAACGGGTAGAAGAAGTTGCTTCTGCAAAATATATCACGGTTATAGATTTAGCTAAGGGATATTGGCAAATACCCTTAAGCCCTAATGCTCAAAGATATGCCGCATTTGTAACCAGTTTCGGCACTTACAGGCCATTACGGTTAAGTTTTGGTTTAAAAAACGCTCCTTATTTTTTTTCCAAGATGATGCAAGAGGTATTAAATGGATGCGAAGAATTTGCAGTTCCCTACCTGGATGATGTGGCTATTTTTTCAAAAACCTGGGAATGTCATCTCAAGCATCTGGAAATTGTGCTGAAACGTATAAGTAGAGCGAAATTGACCATTAAACCTTCAAAATGTCGTTTTGCTCAAAAACATGTCCTTTATTTGGGCCATGTTGTAGGCCAAGGGTACCGGAAACCGTCGGAAATTAAGACCAAAGCTATAAGAGATTTCCCAACACCCAAGACTAAAACGGATATAAGAGCATTTCTGGGATTAGCGGGCTACTATAGCCGTTATATTCCGATGTACTCAGCAATCGCCGCTCCGTTGACGGATCTTTTAAAAGGAAAATCAGTAAAGGGTGATATTCTGTGGAATGCTGAGAGCGAAAGGGCTTTCACGGAATTAAAAGAGAAATTAACAAGTTACCCAGTTTTATATGCACCCGATTTTACTCTTCCCTTTATTCTACAAACCGACGCATCTGATTATGGTATGGGAGTTGTATTAACACAGCTCACTAGTAACGGAGAAGAACATCCCATTATATTTCTGAGCAAGAAATTCTCCGAGGTAGAGAAAAAGTACTGCACCACTGAAAAGGAATGCGCCAGCATAGTGTTTGGTATAAAGAAACTTCACTATTATCTAGACGGGCAAGACTTTATTGTGCAAACTGATCATAATCCTCTAACTTGGTTACGAACTAATGCCAGTAATAATCCTCGCTTAATGCGTTGGGCTCTGGCTCTTCAGCCATACAATTTCACAATTATTCATCGTTCGGGGAAACTCAATAAAAATGCTGATGCTCTAAGCCGAAAAACTTGATATTATATTGATTTTATATTTTTTACTGTCTTGTATGGTTCTTCTGTAAATCTATATAAGTAAAAGAATGCATATTGTGTAATATTTGTCTAAAAAGGGGTAAGCTCTGTTTTGTCTGAATGTAATTAGTCATTAGTATTTTTTGTACACTAAGTATGTTATATTATTTGTACACTGCCCTCAATATAATTTCATGTTTAATCCATGGTACTTACACCTGTTTGATGTAAAAATGTGTGTTTACTATAATTTATTTTATTAACAATATGGTGAACTCTAATGGTGGTAATTATGGTCCAGAAGACCCCCCCCCGGGGAGGGAAGGAAGCTGTGACAAACTGTAACAGCAAATGAATCATTAGGAAAATAACCAGCTGGATATTATTAGAGACTTCCTGTTTCGGACTAACTTAAAGAAACTCATTTTTAGAGCCAGGGTGTAAGCGATTCGGCCAGGAAGAATGTCCTGAAGGCTAATGGGTCTTTATCCCCTAATGCTTTTATGATGCCGACTTGTTCACGGCTGTTCGCTGTTCTTTTGTGAGAAGAGACGAAGCAGTGGAGCTGAATGGACATGTAGTCAGAGAACTCTGTGGGAAACTCGCTTTTTCCCTTCTGTAAGATATAGCAATGTAACGGTTTACGCTATTCATCCATTATTTAATCACGAATGAATTTGTTGTTGAGTTTTAAATAAATTTTAAAAAGACAATCCTGTCTTGCTATTTTTCCATAAAAGCTCGGAAACGTTACAATACATACATTCATGCAGATTCTTCATTATTTAATTTCTTTAAATATAATGGAAGACTCTAACATTTTGTGGCAACAATTTGAAAAGTGATACAGCCGGTTATGGTGAACTAACGCAAAGTGTCAAAACGAAATTAATAGCCCTTTTGGACGAATTGCCTTTCTAGGCGAAAAAAAAAAACTATTTTTACATTCTAAGCATGAGTTAAATGACCCCGAAAATCGCTCTAAAAATGTTTAAACACCTTCTGTATTCTTTAATTTATAAGCAGGACATGATCCCTTTCCATTTTTTATTTGTTTCTTTTAGATTGGGTAAATAATCTCATATTCATAATCTGAATTTCATTTTTAAACGAAAAATTTAATGTCTGTTTCCTCTTCCTCTTAGAGTTCTGAATATGTGACAAACTTAGTACTCAGGATTAGGTCATCGTGATGCACCAAATACCGAAAATATCTTCACGTTCACCTGCAGGATTTTGACCTATATGTCAATGTAAATCTCCTGTAACCGTTGCATTATTAAAGAAGCGGAGTTGAACTTTTATCATTAAAGAGCTGTATGATGAGAAAACAAAAAATACCTGCTTCGCATGTTTTTCAAAATGCAAGTATATTATTATCTGAATGAACAATTCTGATGTATAATCTTATATAAAAAAAGGCGAAGAAAACAAAAATGTGTATTCGGAGAAGGTCATCAGTTGATCAATGTTCGCGTTTACATTGTTATATTGCTAAAAATTACGAATAATAATAATAATAATAATAATAATAATAAAAACGAAAATCCGAATGGTTTCATATTTTTTTACGACCAAAGGCGCGTTTTTTTAACATTATGTCTGTTACCTTTATTTATTAAGTATCATGTTCTTTGCACTTAACCTATAAAATTCAGTTCAACAGCAATATCGCAAAATAATTTTAAATTGAGCTTATCTTTAGACTTTCCGATACACAGTCTCGCGCGCTGGAGATAAAAATGTTTTTTCTGTACAAGGTTGCCATTGTTCGCTTTGAAATCCTCGAGTTTGTTAATTCAAAATTCGTTAAAATTTTACAAAATAAGAAATCGATAATACGACAAATTCCCAAAATATGAAATCGATAATAAAACAAATTCCAGATTTCAAATTTGGGCTTCCAGATATCGATATATTCGGGTGGAAACGCTCAGTATTCAAAATTAGATGGCTCTAGGTACCGTTGTTTTATCACAATGCCAGAAACATAGTTACATTTATGCAGATTCTTCATTATTTAATTTCTTCAAATATAATACAGGGCGATAACATTTCGTGGCAACAGTTTGAAAAGTGAAATGGACATTCAGAGTGATTCCACGCAAAATCGCAAAACAAAAACAATAGTCCTTCAGGGACAAAACCTCTTTGGACTAAAAAAAGTGTATACTCTGTGGACGCGGTCATCAGACGGATGTTCACATTTACAGAGCGTTAAAGTGTTGCCATACTTTTTTACATTCTCTGTTCTATTTATATTTGGAATTAAAATTGCCAAAAGTATCCGGAAGATTAATTTATCCACATTTGCTCCAGATATCTTCCAGTTTGCAAATCATTACTTTGAGTTGTAAAAAACATTTCAAATTTTCGGTTTTTTCCCCAAAGTAAAGTTAACACGGAAGAGCTACTAGTCTTGTAAAGGCATTTTGTATATGTTAACTATAAATGGAGTATCACTTTTTAAATTGCTGCCACCAAATATTATCGCCCTGTATTGCACTAAAAGAAATTAAATAATGAGGAATCTGCATGAATGTATGCAAATTCTCGCATTGTGATAACGTTACCTAGAGCCATCCAATTTTGAATAACGCAGTCCTCCACCCGAATATGGACACCTGGAAGCCCGAATTTAAAGCTTCGAATTTGTTTTATTATCTATTTCGTAATTTGTATTTAATAAATAAAGCTAACAAAACGTTAAAAAACTCCCTTTGGGCGTGATATAAAACCTTAAACTTTTAAGATTGTATTTTATTTTATTTTTTCTTTCAAAGCCCAAATGGGCGTTAGCCCAGAAGATCTGTTAGCCTCAAAACGGCATTTTGTCTCGAATCACTATAAACGGCTGTGTCCCTTTTCAGATTGTTGCCACCAAATATTATCGCCCTGTATTGTATTTAAATAAACTAAATAACGAAGAATCTACATGAATGTATGTTTCTCCCACTGTGAAAAAACAACCATCCTAGACTCAGCAGATTTTGAGTAAGGTAGTTCTCCATCCGATCATGGGCATCTGGAAGCCCGAATCTGGAATTTGTTTTATTATTTGTTTATTATACTTTTAAAACTTTAACGATTTTTGATTAAAAAGCTTAACTATTTGAAAGCGAGGAGTGATAACACTGTAGGGAATAAAACATTTTTATCTCAGCACACGAGACTTTAAAATAAAAATTGTAAAAATATGCGCTTTTTAAATATTTGTAGCCGAAAGTGGCGTTAGCCCAAATGCTCTCGAAACGTGTTTGTGAATGAAAAGAAACATCCGTTTGGCCGCAATATAAAATATAAATGCTTTCAGATTTTTTTTTTTATTATTTGATTTTCTGGCATGTTTATTCTTCACAAACTTTGTATGAACTCTTAATACCCAAAAATACAAACTCGTTATTTGAAAGTACTGGAAAGTATTAAAATGTTTAATTTAATTTTTCTATGTTATTAAGCTGTGGATGGCAACAATTTGTTATGTTTTAAGACTTATTTTGGGAAACCTATATGCTATTTTTATACATTTAAAATGGCTAATTTTAAGATTCCAATGATACGATCGATTGGATGTTATAAACCGTGTTATTATGGTTTTCATTGTGCAAACTGTTTGGTTGTTAGTCTTAAAATATTATGAAATTAATGAGTTTTAAGGCACGAGTTGCCTTCTTTAGTTGTTGTTTATTGCTTAGATTAGTTATTCTTAGAGTTAGCAATAACACCAGCATCTCGGTCAGTATGATTCGGAAAGGCGGACAGAAAAAAAAAAGAGAAAAAAGAGGGGCTAAGAGGAAAAAAAAAGTGTGTCGGGCGTGAACGCACTCACCTTATCAATGTTCATAAATATTATTTTCGAAAATGAGAGTAATAATAATAATAATAATAACAATAGCAACTGAGAGAAATCATTGAGCAGTTAAAAAAAGTGTTTTAATCTGCTTTGTGTGCTCGGCGAGTTAATATCAGTATTAACCTATCAAAAAATATTATTCCAGACAGATCGTTGGGGATTAAAAATAAGGGTTGAATATTGGGCAGGATGTAGTTGGTTAGTCATTTTAATTTAAAACAATATTCGATTCTTTAGAATAGCTTTACTAGTCTGAAATAATTCGCTACATTATTTTTTTTTAGAGACGCGGGTTTATTACCAGTTTCGAATAATTCTTCGCAAATTTTTTATCGGAAGCTGTTTTTCTATAGTATACAAATATTGAAAAATCGTAAAAATACTCTTTATTTCTAAAAACCTAGCATAATTATTCTTACCTAACATTATTATTCTATAAAAGAAAAACATACAATGATTTTATGACCCAATCTAGTGTAATTTCATAAAATTAATTAATGATTTTATGAAATATATTATGTATTAAATGCATGTTGATTTAAATTAATCGTTAAAAAAAAGAAACACTTTTTAGAAGTGAATTTGTTAAAGACGAAAACATGGGGGAACTTCGAAAAAAAAAAAAAAACGTAAGGTGAAAATGTCGTCACACAAACATCATGACACAAAACATCATAGTCGGAAATAAAGCGGTTCAAAAATTTCGCAGTTTGAAAATATAATCGTCGAAAATGTTGTGGTAAAAAATAAAGCACCTACAAATCAAAGCATGACGATAATATCCCAGAAGTGTTTTTCAGGCTTTAGAAGTTGTAAATGCATATTCGCATAATGATTTGACACAGCAAAAAGAAATGAAGAATATTTTTAATGTTTCTTTTATTACATTTATTATATTCATTTTTAGTATTCATACTTATTTCGTATTTTTGAATTACCTCACAAATTTTTGAAGAACTGAGAACGAACGCGACTTATTGCCAGAGCATTAAACCAGGTAAGGGGGTTGGTGTATATATACATATATATACTTTTGGTATTGTCCATTGCAATAAAAAAAAGAGATATGCAACTAGATGTTATAACAGTCTCATATATAAAATATAAACCCGCTGCGGCTAATCTTTTTTGAGTTATGCGGGATACATTGCTCGCATACGTATTAGTTATTTGTATTAAAATGCGTTTTAATACAATTTGAATCAATTTTACAATTCATATTGGAATAAAGAGTACTTTATTCTATGTGTATGTTAAGATGTCCCAGAAAAGAATGGTAAAAATAGATTCGGGAATGGTCAAAAAGAATATTTCCGTTTAAATTTGATAACCGAAATTTTTCGGAATTGCAATCCTTTTTTTTTACATCTTACAAGGAAGTAAAAAAATGATAAAATACGGGAGGAAATACCCTATACTGAAGGGTAATAAGTGCCTGTGATGGTGTTTCCAAATTTTCTCGTAACTGAAAATGGCGCATTTTAAATTCAAAACGTTTTCAAGAATATTCCAATAAATTTGGGTTTTTTATTACAATAAATGATAAACAAATATAAGTTAAATGGTAATATAAAACACAGATACAATTTAAAAGATAACAGACATATAAATTCGGATTTTTAGTTATAATAAATGATAACTTAAATGGTAACTTTAGAGTAATAAACAAAATAACATTTGCTCCAATTTTTGTATGATACTTACAAAAGAAGCTTTTCTTTAGCCCGTAGGGGTTAGACCTAAAGAGTTATTAGTCTTAAAACGGCATTTTGCGTCGTTTCACTTTCTGCGTTCATTTACTTTTCCAATTGTTGCCACCAAATATTACTACCATGTATTATATTTAAAGAAAAAAGTAATGTAGAATTTGCATGAATGCATGAATGTTTCTTGCATTGTGAAAAAACAACAATACCTAGAGCTATCCAATTTTGAATAACGTAGTCCTCCAACCGAAAATGGGCACACGGCAACCCGAATTTTGAAATTCTAATTTGTTTTACTGTTTATTTTAAATTATTTTGTGATACTGTTGTTGAACTGAATTTTGTGGGGTTTAAGTGCGAAGAACATGATATATAACAAATAAAGGTAACACATGAAACGTTAAAAAAAAAATACACTTTTGCGCGTTATATAAATCCGAAAGCATTCAATTTTCGTTTCCCCCCCCTTTCTTTCCTTCCTAACCGAAAGGGCATTAGCCCAGAAGGGCTATTAATTTAGCTTTGGCATTTTGCGTCGACTCACTTTCTGCTTTGATTCACTTTTCAAACTTTTGCCACCAAATATTACAACCCTGTATTATACGAGGCGTATTCGGAAACTAAGTACCGTTTAAAAAAAAAAAAACAGTAAAAAAATTTTTTCGAATCCAATTTTATTTTTACATGAAAATACATGTCTTAAACTATTTTTCAACATAGTTTCCGCCAATGATCAAACACTTGTCATAGCCGGTGACCAGTTTTTGTATACCATCGTCAAAGAAACTTCCCGCCAGTTTCGATAACCACGACTCCACAGCATTTTTCGTGTCATCGTCAGATCCAAAGCGCTTGCCACCAAGCTCGCGCTTCATGTGCAGGAACAAGTGATAGTCGGACGGCGCCAAGTCCGGGCTGTACGGCGGGTGATCGAACTGCTCCCAATGAAACTGTCGAATTAACGATTGAGTGACACCAGCAGTATGGGGCCGAGCATTGTCATGGAGCAACACAATTCCTTTACTGAGCATTCCTCTTCGTTTGTTTTGAATGGCACGCCTTAGTTTTGTTAAAGTCTCACAATATCGTGCCGCATTAATGGTTTCACCTCTGGGAAGAAATTCAGTAAGCAAAACGCCTTTCCTATCCCAGAAGACAGTGCACATGATTTTTTGTGATGACATTGTCACTTTGAACTTTTGTTTTTTCGGAGAATGAGTGTGTCTCCACTCCATCGATTGTTGTTTCGATTCTGGTGTGAAATGACACACCCAAGTTTCATCACCTGTCACAATTTGGTTTAAAAAGTTTTCTCCCTCATCACTGTACCGCGTGAGAAATGTCAGGGCACTACCAAGTCGCTTTGTTTTGTGAACATCAGTGAGCATTTTTGGAACCCATCGGGAACACAGTTTGCGATAATTCAAGCGGTCAGACACAATTTCGAACAAAACAGTACGTGAAATTTGTGGAAATGCCTCTGAAAGAGTTGTCATTGTGAAGCGTCTGTTCTCATGAATTGCTTCATCAACTTTCCTTACCAAATCATCGGTGACAACAGAAGGCCGACCACTACGAGCCTCGGCGTGGACATTTGTTCGACCTGCATTAAACATTCTTACCCACTTTCTCACCATCCCATCACCTATCGCGTATTCACCTTAAACTTCTGTCACTTGACGATAAATTTCAGCCGGTTCAAAAATTTAATCGCGGCACGAATCTCACAGTCAGCGGGAGAACTAATTGTCTTAAACATTTTGAATGTGCCCAGCAAACTGAAAACACAACATAGAGCAACCAAAATGGCGACAATTGAAAGTCAATGAACAAGAAAGACTAGCGCGCATGCGCGGGACGCCTACCACAGCGCTGCGACGGCGCTAGAATGAAACGGTACATAGTTTCCGAATACGCTACGTATTTAAAGAAATTAAGCAATGAAGAATCGGCCTAAATGCATGAATGTTTCTCGCATTGTGATAAAAGGACGGTACCTAGAGCCATCCAATTTTGAATAATGTAATTCTCCACTGAGTATGGGCATCTGGAAGCCCTAATTTAGAATTTGTTTTATTATCTGTTTCACATTTTGTCAGACGTTAAAGAATTTTTGATTAACAAACCCAACGATTTCAAAGCGAGGAACGGCAAATCTGTAAGAAAACAGAAACGTTTTTTTATCTCCAGCGCGCGAGAGAGAGACTGTGTATCGGAAATTCTAAAGATATGCTCAATTTAAAATTATTTTGCTATATTGCTGAATTGAATTGAATTTTACGGTTTAAGTGCGAAGAACATGATATTGGTTAAATAAAGGTACCACACAAAACGTTAAAAAAAGTTCCTTTAAGCGTAATATAAAATCTGATATTTTTCTTTTTTTTTTGGGGGGGGGGAGAGTAAAACTTAATTTATTGGAGAATAAGGGCTCTGAAGAGGAAACATAAAAATACAAAAAAAAATTAATTTCAAAATTAATTGAGGAATAATCACTGCAGAATTTGTAATACATTCCATCATTTCATGCGGATTTCTAATCGCATTTAAAGGTTGAAATACTCAATAAATTCTAAAATACCTGTGGCTAATGCAGTCATGCGCAACGTTGTAAAATGCACGTAATTTGAGCCACGGAGAGTTCAAACACCTGTTTGCAGATACTATCTGCTTTTTTTCAATCACTGATTTGTATTTGCATTTTTTATGCACATTATTATGGCGTATCAGTTCCGCTGACGAGCATATCGCATAAGTGTTTTAACAGATAAGCACTAACACAAAGGATTCTTAGTATCGTCCTGTTGAATACGGTATTAATGAACAATAAGGATTTTGTTTGCAGAAAAGAGTTTTCTAGATCATTCGTTTTCGGAAGTTGAGTTTGAGAATTTACCTTTTGTGTGTTTCGAATGGACGCCAATACTTTCTGTGATCACTGACAGTTGCAAATAGGGTTTTATGGCAGATGATTCTAAATTTCATAGTTCCATTTTTAATAGCAAAACAGTTAATCTTTTTACTTCCTTGTAGGAAATCGTAATCGTAATCGCGAAAATAGCGTAATAAAAAAGTATCGTAATCGCGAAAACTTTTGAGTTTCAAATCTTGTAGAGGTTATTTTAAGTTCCTAACAGTTATTTAAAGTTTAAATGTGCTTTACTGTCTGTTCTCGTTTCCTATTTACTATTCCTTACCAGAATACGTTTTGGTATGCAAATACGTTAGAAGGAGTATTTAAAGAAGGTTCAGCTTTCTTCAAAAGAAAGAGCTTAGAAATCTTTAGTGGCTCGTGTTTGCTATGAGGCTACTTCTTTATTAAATTTACTACGCTCAGCCGTATTGTACGAGCCTATTGATAATCGCCGGCTAGGTTAAATTACGGGCAACTATGTTTATTTGTGTTTAAGCTTCGGCTAAGCCCGTTTGGTTTAGTATTAGATTACTTTGTTATTTTTCTTATCTTGATTTGAAGCCCGAGTGGAGGCTTATCTGTATGCCTGGGAAGGAGCCGTCTGTAAACATTTCTTTGAGTGAATAAAGAGTATTTTAACCCTTCTCTGGGCTTTGTAGTTACCTACTTCACTACTTTTTTTGCTTTCAAAATGATTGAATTATGCTGTCCTTTTCTTCTGGTTGAAGTTTCTATGCCTTTAATAAATCTGCATGCGATATTTGTAGAATATACAACTACTTTAAGGTTGCATAAGTGTGGGTAAGCATCATTATTTTTAGCATAGCAGCCATACTTGTTTACTGCTTGAACTCAGCGATAATTCACTTCACAGTTCTGTCAGTTCCTCTGTAGAGAGTTTAAGTTATTTCAAAGCAGGAGAGATGAAAAATGAGCAATGCCTTCGCCGGGACTGGCATCACAGACCTCTCGAATACGCACCGAGCGTGCTGACCGCTACACAGCGAAGGCATGTTACGAAACATCCCCCTTTTAAAGGGCGACTGGGGATTAGGGGACCCAATCGCCAAATCCTGGTGGTGGAGAATCACCATCCACCCCCTTTTTTAGTTCGGTCGCCACTATAGAGACATTAGGTTATTATGAAGCAAGAGACATGAAAAATAAGCAGTGTCCTCTTCGGGACTCGAACCACGGTCCTCTGGAATACGCGCCGAGCGTTCTGACCACTGCACCACGAAGGCATGCTAAGAAGGAGGGAGAAATACCTTATACGTCTACGTTCAGCATAGAAGAAGAAGTTGGGAACATTATAGTTTAAACGAAAATATTCATTTCGACGGTTCCTAAATCCATTTTGATTATTTTATTCCGTGATATCTGTATGTGCGAACACACTAAAGGATTCTTTACTCGAAAAAATATTGTAAAATGGATTCAAAATGGACATTTTTAGTGAAAACTGTACGTACGTATGTGCATAACTCAAAAATGATTAAACGCAGAACGTTAAAATTTTGTATATGGAAGTCCCATAACATCTAGTTGTGCACCATCCTTTTTTATTGCAATTGGCATTATATAATTCTGGTAATTTTAAGAAAGCTATATGCGGCTTAAAAATCCTTACACGGCCCTTATTTTCGCAATCGTTTGTCGTAATCATATAGTACTAATCGCAGAAGTGTTCTAAATGATGAAAACATTCATGTTTTGGCAATGCCAAACTTAAAAAAAATAAAAAAAAAAAAAAAAAAAGGGCAAATAACGAAATGTAACTTTTAATAAGATTTCACGCTTCCTATGATAATATTTGGGAATGTTTTATACTCGTTAGGAAAAAATAAAATTATAAGAAGTTTGACATCTCTACGACAAAAATTGAGTGGAATATTTAATTTTAAAAAAAATCTGCTTTTTTTTTCTTTGTCTTTTTTTTCTTTTTTTTTTTTTAAGTCCAAAGGGGCTTTGTCCCTGAAGGACTATTTTTTTCGTTTTGCGATTTTGCGTCGGAAACATTAAAAGTCTGTATCACTTTTCAAACTGTTGCCACAAAATATTGCAGCAATGTATTATATTTAAAGAAATTAAATCATGAAGAATGTACATAAATGTATGTATGTATATTTGTTAAATGCATGTATGTTTCTGGCATTGTGATAAAACGACGGTACCTAAAGCCATCGAATTTTGAATGCCGTAATCCTGCTGCAAATATAGGCAACTGGAAGCCCAAATTTGAAATTTGTTTTATTAACGATTTCATATTTTGTAAAACTTTAACGAATTTTTGATGAACAAGCTCCAGGATTTCAAAGCGAGCAATGGCAACGTTGTACAGAAAAAAACATTTTTACCTGCAGCGCGTGAGACTGTATGTGGGAAATTCTAAAGATAGGCTCAGTTTAAAATTATTTTGCGATATTGTTCTTTAACTGAATTTTATGGTTTAAATGCGAAGAACATGATATTCAATAAATAAAAGTAACATACAAAATGTTTAAAAAACGCCCCTTTGGACGTAATTTAAAATCTGAAACCTTTCGGATTTTTTTTTTTTTTTTTGTTTGCAAAATCTAGAGAAACTAAGCTTCGCAACAACAAAGATAACATCTTGTTTTATTATTGCCAATTAAATCATGCTTAATCAATTCTGGCATTATCATTTAAGTTATTAAATTATCCCATAATCTGACTCAGCATAGCGTCCGCAACAAATTAAGTCAGTTTCTACGCCTTCAGTACCTTTTTGTCTTTTTATCAAAAGTAAACTTTCAGTTTTGCTCACCGAAAAATCTGCCTTTCTTACCCGCCGTCTGATTTGCTTGCTTTTGCGTAGAAACTCTAATTTTAATTGTAAAAATTATTCTTTAGATTATTTTAACTGTATTTATGTTTTATATTTTTCTATACTTTCCAATTTTCAAAGATTTTTTGGTGTTTTGTTCATATTTTTGCCTTCTTGCGAAGTGAGAACTGAATTAATTGAATGAGAAATATATCTGTAATGAAATTCGAGGACATAAGTTTAAATGAAACACAGAAAAAAATGCGTATAATTTAATATTCCGTACAGGAAAGTTATGTGGTGTATACATCGGATTTTTTACTTCCTTGTACGCAGTAAAGGAAGTATTGTAATCGCTAAAAATTTCGGGATCATTTTTCAAGGAAAATATCCATTTAGACTAGACCTCTTTCGAATCCATTTGAATGACTTTTTTGAGTGTATCTGTACGTACCAACAGAATAAAGGACTGTTTTTTTTTCAAAATGGATTGTAAAATCGATTTAAAATATTTTCAGAAATTTTTCTGTACGTACATACATCTCTACGTACGTACGTTATGTATGTATCTCCTATAACTCAAACACGAGTAGCCTGCGAACTTTGAAATTTTGTATAAGGACTGCTATAACAAGTATTTGTGCATATCTCTCTTTCGTTGCAATCGGCTGCACCGAACATTTATATAAATGTATATACACTCACTTACAAAAGTTAAGCACGAAGATGTAAAATGCAAAAAAATCAAGAAATACTGCTTTGATTGGCACAAAATTCGGCGGGAATGCATTAAACAAAATCAATAATTATATACAGAAATAAAAACAATATTAAATTTTTGTAGGTTATCAGATAATGACATACTGGAGACTAAAACAGAATTATATATAAAGTGAAAATAAGCTGCATAAAATGAAAAAAAAAGACGTCAATAGGGTATGTGATCCCCCTCATCTGTATACAAAGTTTGCACCTTGTGACCATGCTTTCAATTAGGTGGTCAACCACCTCAGAATTAAACAATCGCTCGCCATTCTTCTTGTAGAGCAGTTTCCAGCTCAATAACAGTGGCTGAAGGTGGGAAACGTGAAGATACAGCACGGCCGATAGCATCCCAAAGATTTTCAATGGGATTAAGGTCGGGCGAATATGCTGGCCACACCATACGCGCAATCCTTTCGCTCTCCAGGTAGTCATCGACGATGTCAGCTCTATGGGGACGTGCGTTATCGTCCGTTAAAACAAAAGTAGGGCCAACTGCAGCAGCGTACAATCTCACAATGGGTTCTAGGACTTCATCTCGATACCGGACAGCCGTCAAAGAATCCCGTTTAAAGATGTGCAGGTCGGTGCGGAATCCTAATTAAATCCCTGCCCACACCATAATGCTTCCGCCTCGGAATGCGTGATGTTTGGTGACGTTTTAGGACTGATTGCGTGTTCGTTGTTCACGTCATATTCTTATACGCTTGTCATCTGGCTCCAGAGCAAATCTTGACTCATCAGTAAACATGACATTGCTCCAGTCAGACACATTGCAATTGACATGTTCCCGACACCACTATCATCGTGCCCCTCTTGATTGGACGGATAGAGAAACACAAACTGGAGGTACCCGGTGCGTATAGTCCACTCATACGTAATCTTCGGGGTACAGCAGCTGCAGATATCGCCTTACCAATGAACGCTGTAGCCATAGATGTCACACGTGTGGAGGTCGCTATGCAATTCCGCTTGGCTACAATAGCAATATATCGATCTTCCGCGGGGTGGTAACCTTTGGGCGACCGGCTACGGGCCTTCGGACAACTGTCTGTGTGGTTTGGAATTGTTTCCATAAACGTGAAAACGATGAACGCCGAAGAAAAGAGCAACATCTGTGATCGACTGTCCTGCTTCAATACGCTCCACAGCACGCCATCGCTCAGAATCTTCCATTCGTCTTCTGGAAGTCATAGAAAACGTATGTCTTGAAAACAAATTGTACGAAAATTTTAAACACCTTCTATCAGCACTTACAATAAACTTCTGTAACCCTTCATAAAGCTGGCTTCTTATAAGACTGCCTTTTTTGCATATTTCTTGACATGAATGCGCGATTAGCTGTTACCTAACACATTTGCATACTTACATCTACCTCTGCAACGAATTGCATCTTCTTCAATTCTGATTGGCTTCCGGAAATTAGCATTTTCCTCTCCGTGCTTAACTTTTGGAAGTTAGCATATATTCCCATCCTACTGTTCGGCTTGTTGAGCTCAGTATTTTTACTTTTACATGTTATTGAATTGTGCATTTTTTGTTTTAAAAGCGGTTTTCTTATATGTTTCTTAGATTCCAGTTATGGTTTTTATGGCTTTAGTTAGACTGCGTGCAGCAGTTGTAGAATTACCAACAATTTAAAAGTTTAAGTAGCGCTAGGCCTAATGAGGCCACCATTTGTTTATATTTGAAATTCTTAGTATAACAGTGAATTAAGCCGTTTGGTAACCAGCTTCAGCGTGTGTTTTTTCAGTGAGACCGAAAGTTAACTTTCAATTATGTGCATCGAAAATATGGTCTTCGTGCCCGTTGGTCAGATTGCTTGTTTTGACCTAGAAACTCTAATTTAAATTGTAATTTTTTAACTGCATTTGGTTTTTTAGGGTTTCCTTATTTTACAATTTTTAATGGAGAAGTTTTGAGATTTCATGTACTTTTCTGTGGAATGAGAAACATATCTCTAATAAAATTCGGGGAAATAAATTAAATAAAGTGCTCAAAAAATGTTTAAAATTTAATAGGCCGTACAAGGAAGTCACGTGGTGTCCACATCAGATATTTTTGAAAGGGATTCATGCAAGCTTAAGCCGAGGATCTGAATTATTACGAGATGGAAAACGAAGCTACGAAAATCAAAGAAAGAGGGTGCATGGAATGCGGTGATTTTTATCATCTTTTAATTAAAATGTATATAATTAAATACCCACATATAGACATCAGGCTGGCTAAAAGTCTAAATCCACTTTCCGAGTTTAAATCCAAGAACTTAACAAACCGATCAGATATCTCTAACATTTCAATCTACTACGCATTGTAATTCGAATTCTAAAACAAGTGATTTACTAATCAGTTGTTACATTGTCTCGCGGAGCTCAGTAAATCGAACAGATGGACTTGTAACGCCATTTTTTTTTGGCAGAATGAACCAATATTTCTCAACAGTATGTTTTAGATTTAGAGCTTCTAGCAGTTTGGGTTCTATCGCCAGCTCAGCCAAAATTTATTCCGGCGTTAGTCATTTTGCTAGCCGACGTGAAAAGTGCGTTGTTAACTACTTCAGGCAGCTTAAGTAGTCTATTTTGAGTGCAGTCTTAAACTAGGTTACTTCAATTTAATTTCATGTTATGTCACTTTAAATATCTGCAAATAGCGAAGTTATACAGAGGCTGTTCGCGCATTTTTTAGACAATTTTGCTTTGCTGCACTAAACAAAAAAAGGTTCTTCCGCTGTGAATTTTTTTAAACTTTAACTGTATTTTTGAAAGCACAAATTATCGTCTGCTACTTGACAGTTTTGCTTTCATGCAAAATGTCGCTTTTAAGAAAGCAGTGGATGGAAATCTAGGTTTGTGTTTTTTCCGAAGAAAATTATTCGTACCTAGTTATTAAAAAACGTTGTGAAAGCCATGATTTTTCGATATCTAAAGCTACGATGGGAAATGTTGTCAACAACAAAGGATAAAAACAACGCCAAAATTTAGCTTCAAATGGAAAAATTGTTCCAAATACATACCCAAGAAAAAGAAAAAAAAAACGGAATGTTTCGAATGTTGCAAAAATAAGATCCTTAATGTTAAAAGAAAAGCCGTAAGTCAAAGGACAGTTGCAAACTCATCAAACTCCTCGCATACAAACTGCTCAGTGTAAACCGCAACCAAAGTTATTAATGCTGATTTAAATCTTAAAAAGGCGAAAAAATCTAACGTGCATCGTCTGTCTCCACGACACATCGCAGAACCCAGAACGCATTGGAGAATTCTCTATGAGAAATAACTATTCCAACAAAAATGGAAAAATTTTGTCACAATAGATGAATCTTGGATATACACTGGTTATCATAAATTAAGAAAAAATCACGATTACTGGAAACTAACTAACCGTAATATACAACACATAATAAGGTATCACATAACATAAAAAGAAATTACCAGACAATTCTGGTAGTATAGAAATTAGCACATGTATAAAATGAACAAATCGGAGGTGTCAGTTTGCTATAGGAAAAGTACCTTCAATATGGAATAGGATCGCCTCTAGAAGCAATACAGCACACACAGCGATGTGTGATGCTTTCAACTATGTGGTCTATCAGTTCCATAGGAAGCGAGAGCCATTGCTCTTGCAAAGCAGTTGCAAGCGCAAGGGTCTGAGGGGGCGGATTGAGAGCACCTAGACGTCTTCCTAAAGCATCCCGAATGTGCTCGATTGGATCCGGATCCAATCGAGCACGTTCGGGATGCTAGTCCGCGGATCGAGCTGGCCACTCCATGCGCATAATTGTTTGCTGTTGAAGATAATCATCTACGATGCGAGGCCTGTGTAATCTTGCGTTGTCGTTCTGTAACAGGAAAGCATCCCTATTGCCCCGGCATATGGGCGCACATAAGCATCAAAAATATCATCTCTATAAACCTGAGCGTTCACGGTTCCCTTTGGAAAGACATGGAGGTCTGTGCGTCCATCCAAAGAGGTGCCACCCCAAACACAGATACTGCCTCTTCCGTATGCATCTCTTTCCGGATGTTTGACGAGTGATAACAGGTTTCAGGTTCTCTCCATATCAAATAACGCCTACTATCGCTTTCTAGACTAAACCTGGACTTATCCGTAAAGAGAACAGCCTTCCATTGATCAGGCGTCCAGTGGTCATGTTGTCTTGCCCACTGCAAATGGTCCCTCCTAGGGCGTGACGTGAGCGGCACACAAATGGCTGATTGCCTCGCATACATACCACTTTCGTGAAGCTTTCTACGCACAGTTGACGTTGACACCGACCTTCCGGTTGCTGCAGCAAGGGAGGATCTAAGAAGAGTCGGAGTAGTGGTTCTACACCTGCGTGAGCATAATGTCAAATATCGGTCGTCGGCGCTCGTCGTAGCAGTTGGCCGTCCTTGGCTGAACCTCCTAGATGCCGAATCTGTGGTGTGAAATCGCCTCCAAAGTCTATGAACCACAGAAGGACTCACATTTAGCCATCTGGCCACTTCTGTTTGACTTTGTCCTGCCTCTAGTCTCCCAGTGGCTCTCCATCGTAGTTATGCAGGCAAATGATGCCTGGAGGTCTTTGTTACGAATTGGCTATCTCAGATTTCTGATGTCACAGTGAAATATATGGGCTTGCTCTCAAACATAGACTTTTATGCTCCTTGCCGATGACGTATTCCGAGTGCAGCGTTACTCATTTGCATATTGCAGTTTTACTCAGCTACTCTTATTTGGCAACATATTCAAATGTTACACGGTTTGGCTTATTTTTGAGGGAAATATCGCTATTTTTGTGATTTTTCCTTAATTTATAATAAACAGTGTATTTAAATGACTGAAATAAAAGGAGATCAATTCATTATCGTCAAAGAGATGAAAAAATCTTAGAATGTAATAAAATAATTTAAAGAAAGGTTTTACAAAGGAATTTACGATTATTGCTGTTGATTGATATGACAGCAAATAAAAATTAAAGACAGTGCAGAAAACTCTTAAGGTCAACTCCACATATTATCAGGAACATAGTTTATACCGAGTTAAATCTCATGATGTATCATCCATGAATTTTTGCGTTTTTGAATTTTTAAAAAAAGTGAATTGACTAAATGTCTACCTACAACTCTCCTTAGACTTTGAAAAGTTGTTCATGAGGAATGAGATGATATACCTTTTTCGATACTACAAAAGGCTTTAAATGCCTTCGAAATTACGCTGTATAAACATAGTGAAGAATAAGGGTTATCAAATGGAACATTTAAAACACAAACATTTTGGTAAAAAATTTCTGTAATTACAATGGAAATCGTCTGAAAAATGGGTGAACAGGCTGTGTATTCCATAGCACAAGTGGTTCCTTCTATGAATTCAAAAACCTCAATAAAAAATCCTTGTAACCTTTCTGAAACTTTTATTTAACCTTTCAAGTCATCTTTAGCTAGAGTAAAGCGGTAATTTACTTGCCAGTTTAACAGGGTCTGGAAGGACATTGATTTAAAGCTTCTATACAAGAAGAAACCCTACAACTCTTTAACGAAAGGATGGCTCGAAACCTTATAAATAGTTTTCGGTTTATCAACAGCGGCATCTAATCTAAAATCTTTGAACTTCGGTAAATAATACCAGTTGTTTAAAATGACGACGACGTCACTAAAGGGCGTAATACTCTAATTTACATAGCCTGAAAATGTTTTATTAAGGTATTACAATTCTGTATTTATAATTAGCTATCTAATTGTCCAATTTCTCTAAACTCTAGTTTCTCTGTAATACTCTAATTTATATAGTCTGAAAATGCTTAAAAAAGTATTACAATTCTGTAGTTGTAATCAGTCATCTAATTGGCCAATTTATCTAAACGTTGTTTATTTTATTCGCTGTGTTTTGAGAAATGAATAAATTTGACTGTGTTTGGATGCAATGTTAAATTCTATTCTGCAGAGAATTTTGTGTAATTATTTATAATTAGTTTACAACAGGTACTGTAAAATACGAAAAAGATAGAAAACCATAACTGTAAAATATAATTTCTCTACAATAGGTAGTTTAAAATAGGAAACATTCACATTTTTACTATATCCGTCGTTTACTGTCATGTATTGAATTTTTGCATTTTATATGTTCCATTTGATAACCCTTATTCTTCACCATGTTTATAATGTAATTTTCGTCACCATGTAGTTTCGAAGACATTAAAACCGTTTGTAGTAGAGAAAAAGGTATTTCATCCCATTCCTCAAAAACTGCTTGTCCACCGCTATTTTGATAATATTAATCGAATGATATTATTAACCGATGAGAAAAAACTTTCAACAAAATAGCATTTAACTAATTTAATATATAATTCGAAACATATAAATACTTATTTTCGCAGCATTTTAACTACGAAAAAAAATCTGAGGCGGACACCACGTGACTTTCTTGAACGGAATATTAAATTATACGCATTTGTTTCCTGCATTTCATTTAAATTTATTTCCTCGAAATGCATTAGAGATATATTTCCCTTTGAATTAATTCAGTTTTTATTTCGCAGTAACGCAAAAATACATAAAACCTCAAAATATATTCATTAAAATTTGAAAAACGTAAAACACCAAATACAGTTAAAACAATTAAAAAGCAATTTTTACAATTAAAATTAGAATTTCTACCCAAAAACACATAAATGCTCTTCATCACTTTTAAATCGTTGCCACCAAATGTTGTCGTCTGTATTACATTTAAAGAAATTAAATAATGAAGAATCTACTTAAATGTATGTGTGTTTCTCGCATTGTGAAAAAGGTACCTAGAGCCATCCAATTTCGAATAACATGCACCTCCACCCGAACATGGGCACTTGGAAGCCTGAATTTTGAATTTCTTTTATTATCTATTTCATATTTTGTAAAACTTTAAAGAATTTTTGATTAAAAAATTCAACGATTTCAAAGCGAGCAGTGGCAACACTGTACGGAATAAAATATTATTATCTCCACCGGGCGAGACTGTCAGTCGGGAATTCTAAAGACATGCTGTTTTTAAATATTTTTAGCCCAAATCTTCTCGGAACTTTTGTGTGTGTGTAAATGAAAAAAAAAATGTTGTTTTGTACTTCTTTATTATAGCGGCCCCTGGACCGAATTGCCAATCAACCAAGACACCTCGACAAAATCTGGCTGCGTGTTCTTAAACCTCGCCGTGTTGCGTTTTTGCTCTCTCCCCCTGTTCTTATAGTATTCATGTTGATGAGGTTTTCGAATTCGCATTATTTATTTAAAAGTATATTCATTGTTTTTTCGCGAATTGTTGAGTACATTGTTGAGTGCGTACGGGTTCGTAATAGATTGAATGCACAAGTCCGACGAAAGGTTAATAAAATTTATTCTTCTCACAAGAAATATAACAAAACGCTGGAATTTTTCTGCAGAGATACTCGTACAATATCGCAATACCGCGCAATATAAGCAGTAGCTATATTTTAAGCTACTCGAAACGTTAAAATACAACGCAATACAAGAGAAAGCTAATCCGATCTCCACGCGAATTCGCTACAATCAACAACAACAGCTCATAAACAACTAGTGAACTGAGATGTTTCTCTCCGGCTTTTTAAAGCTTTTCAATCGGCAGCTAGAAACTTCTGGTAATTTCTGCTTCTCGAGATTTCGGGAAAGCAAAAGAGTAGAATTACGGTTACAGATAACACAGTAGTTAATTACATTTATTCGCTTAAATACAAATTTGGAGATATCTATTTATGAAATGTTAAATGCGCGTGCTCTTGTATTTTTACTTTTCCGGAGTAGCTTTCTCTTAGAATATGTCTCGTGCTGCATTGTACGGGGATATAAAACAGTTTTAATTATAAATCTTCTGAAAATAGCTAACTAAATACAAAATCCGTAACAATATTAAGAACCTTTAATTTTCCAAGCAATGAGGTGGATGCGATAGAAAAAGATCTTTTACCTAGCAAAGGAATAGTCGAAAATGATCACATCATGAAACTGAACTAGGAAACCACTTGCAGTCGCAGTGTTAAAAAAATTGCAAAAAGAAGGGTCTCCTTGTTGCAAACTGTTCAAGAATTTCGTTCGTTACTGCTATTAGATTTATGTATTCTTGCGCAAAAGAGCGGATGTCTTTGAAATGGAATAACAAACAGTTTAATATGTGTGGAACTGACTGGTACAATTATAAGCGGCAGTGTTGGCGAGGACGACGACTAGAAATAGTACTAGAGTTGGTACTAGTCCTAGAAGTAGTAGTCCAGATAAGAACTAGCAGTAGCATTAACAGTAGCAGTACTAGCAGCATTAGTAGTACTAGCAGTACTAATAGCGCTAATAGTAATAGTACCACTAGTACCACTAGTAGCACTACTAGGACTAGCAGTACTAGTAGCATTAGAAGTACTAGCAGTATTTAGTAGCATTAGCGGTATTATCAGTACTAGAAGCACTAGGAACACTAGCAGTACTAGTAGCATTAGGAGCACTAGCAGTACTAATAGCATTAAGAGCACTAGCAGTATTAGTAGCATTAGGAGCACTAGCGGTACTAGCACCAATAGTAGTACTAATATCACTAGTGGTACTAGTAGCACTAGCAGTTTTAGCAGTACTAGCTCTATTACCAACACTAGCAGTACTACTAGGACTAGCAGCAGTTGCGGCACTAGTAGTACTACTAGCAGTAGCACGGCTACAGCACAAGCAAGCACTTGGAGCACTAGCAGAAGTATCTGCACTAGGAGCACTAGCAGAAGTATCTGCACTAGGAGCACTAGAAACGCTGGCAGTACTAGTAGCACTAGCAGTTTTAACAGTACTAAGTAGAACTAGTCGTACTAGTAGTTCTAGCACCACTAGCGGTACTAACAACAATAGGAATACTAGCAGTCCTAGTAGCACTAACAGCACTAGCACTACTATAGTAGCGCTAGCAATACTAACAGTTCTAGCAGCACTAATAGTACTGCCTCTAGAAATGCGTCAATCTCTACTGTTCTGTTACTTATGTAATTTTAACGTCAGGTTATCAGGACTACTGTTTCCTTTAATTGGTTTCGCAAACATAACTGTAATCCTGAGTAGGAACAAAAAGCTTACTAAAAGCTGTGTTCGTGCGTGTGTAGAAGATACAACAAAGATAAGGAGGGTTCAAATGACCCTTTATTTGCTTATCGATTTTACAGACGTTCCCGCTCTTCGGGATATAAAGACCAACCACTTGTGGTCTGAACGTAAAAGAATATAAGACTACTAACTAAATAAAATTTAAATAAGAGCCAACTTTTAATATTTTTACACAGATGACTAGCACTAAGACTGGCCTTTTAAATGACTACGTTTGTAGTACGCAAACTGCGGAAAACTGCAATACGTCTTTAACTTTCGAGAGGATTAAAACCTCTCGCCTTAAATGCGGACAGGGACGGATGACAAGCTCGCGTGAAGCCTCTTCGCAAGAGGGCTCTCTCTCCTCCTACCTCTTGGGAAAAAGCCACAACTTAAATACTTAAGCGTTAGCAAGTACAGTTTGCATAAACATAATCACGCGTTCATTCTGGCCGGAAGTGGAAAATAAGAGATGAGAGTCAAGTTTTAAAATAAAATAAACGTTAGTGAACTTAAAATCCTTACAAGGTCTGCATACTAAGGCGTGAGATGAAACTTCCCGCACATTGACTGTTCCAGTCGAAGACTGTATTCTGGTTCATTTTAAATTGCACATTACAAAACACAACCGAGTTTAATACATTGCGCCAACAGCAGATAAATTTCACAAATCTCAGGAAATTTAGGCGCCATTCTTCAAACCAAGTGTGAGATCGGGCAGACATTTTTTTTCTCGGCAAGATCTAAGGCTGCAACACCTTTTTGGTTTATTGCAGCTGGTAAATCACATCACCATTTCATAATTATTTTTACAAAATCTTCGCCTATGAATAATTCCTTTAGTAATTTCGTCATCTTTAGGTAAATCTCAAATTGGGGAACCCATTTTTTCTACCATATAAAAAATATTTGTAGTTAAAGAACGTAGTCTATCAAATTAGGTTTTATGTAGCTCTAAAAAAATTGCAAATCATAATACTTTAAATATTTGTCTCAATTTCACTCATAAAATACAGATGATTTAGCTATCGCATTATTTCTGTGTTCGGCACGTTACTGTACATTTTAACAGCATTTTTTCATGTCGCACTTACAACAAAAAGTACCGTCATTCAATAAAGCGTAAGATATTTAACTTTCAGCAAACGAAGTGACCAAAGAACAATAAATGAAATTCCTAAAATGATGACCCTTTTAGACGGGCAGCTGCTCGAGCGGCTAATTTTCAAATACAGAGAATATATAAAAAAAATACGCATACATACCTACGTAGTATGTATGCATGTAGAGATTTTTTCGTGGCGTATGTACGTACGTAAAGAGATTTCAAATCAATTTTACAATTCATTGGGGAAAAAAGAGTCCTTTATTCTGTCCTTACGTACACATGTTAAGCAAAAACATCCTTAAATTGCATTCGATAGCGGTCAAAATGGATATATTTTTGTTGTAATATGGTAGCCAGAATTTTTCCTGATTACAATACTTTCTTTATTTCCTACAAGGAAGGAAAAAACGTAAGAATATCTATAGTGCGTCGTTAAAATCTGAATCTTTTACGATTTCTTTGCAGTTTTTTTTCTGTGTGTGTGAAGTTCCGTCATATTTTATTACTTTCTTGTACGAAGTAAAAGAAGTATTGTAAAAGCGAAAATTTTCGGGTATCATATGCCAAGGAAAATGTCAATTTTGACCGCTTTCGAATGCAATTTAACAATGTTTTTGCGTAACATCTGTACGTAAGGACAGAATAAAAGACTCTTTTTTTCCCAAACGGATTACAAAATTCATTTAAAATGGATTCAGAGATTTCTTCATGCTGTCTATACGTACGTACGTACGTATGTATGTATGTATGTATGTATCTCGCATGACTCAAAAACAAGTAGTCTCAGAACATTGAAATTTTATACATAGGACTGCTATAACATGTACACCTTTTTTTTTTTGGTTACAACCGGTTGCATAGAGACAGACAGATAGATACCCTCTCTGTTACCCGGCTCCGTCAACTCAGTTTTTTGTTATTCTTATGTGTTGATAAATTCTGCATTTTTTGCTTTTAAAAAGGATTGAATTATGTTGTTCTTATCTTCCGGTTAAGGTTTTTATGCGTTTAGTTAATCTAACTATAATAGTTGTAGAATTATCAACAATTTAAATGTTGTTTAGGTGCGCCTAAGCCTAATTTTTTTACCATAGCAGCCATATTTGTTTGCGTTTGAAACTTAGCAGAATAGTGAATTAAGTCAGTTTCTGCATGTGCAGCGCCTTTTTGCCGAGTGGGACTAAAAGTAAACTTTCAGTTTTGTGCTAAAAATCTGCCTTCTTGTCCGCCGGCCGAATTGTTTGTTTTTTCGTAGAAACTCTAATTTTAATTGTAAAAATTGTTTCAACTGTATTTGGTGTTTTATATTTTTCTATATTCACCAATTTTTAACAGATATTTCGAGGTTTTATGTATTTTTTCCCTTGTCGCGAAGTGAAAACTGAATTTATTGAATGAGAAATGTATCTCTAATGAAATTCGAGGAAATAAGTTTAAAAGAAATGCAGGAAAAAATGCGTATAATTTAGTAATCTGGTACATGGAAGTCATGTGGTGTACCAATCAGATTTTTCAATTATTATTTTTTGATAAATTTACTTCAGTTAAAAATTTATTGTGTAACACTTTGATTCTATTAACCGAATTGTTGATCACAATAAACAATATGTTTTGCATGTTTTCGTATACTAAGTAACGCCACTTCGGCAGTTCGAACAATTTTCAGATAACATTCACCGCGATCACATTAAAGGGCATCTGCCGTGATAATAAAATTTAATCATCCTTGTCTTTGAAAAATATTATCAGTTATGATGAAGAAAAAGCTTTTTATAAATTCTTCCATAGTAGCAGTTTTTTTTTGGGGGGGGGGAGGGAGGAGTGCATAAAAGAACAAAAACTGCAAACCATACATCCGCCATTTTGCTTTATTTTATTTATTTATTTATTTATTTATTTTTGGCAGCATTAGTCATTTCAAAACCTCTCGTTCAATCATTTTCCTTTGAATGAGATAACAGAGAGATAAATACGAATTGTAAAATATTTGATCACTGGGTAAAAAAAAAAAAAAAAAAATTCCTCACCTGCCATTTTCTCCTCTTATTTTATAGTATTGGTTTATAGTTATGGGGAAGGAATACAACTCGTTTTTTTGACAACTCAAAAAACGTTGCCACTACGTAGAAATAAAAAGATACCAATATAAAGTAATAGCTCAATAAAAACAATGCTTAGATTCTAATCTGAAGAATGTTTCATCGCTGCTTTTTACTATCATTAAAGAAAACTATAAAACAGAATTTTCAAAATATTTCTCATTTAACTCGGTAATATATTAATGAAATTGCGCAAAGAACTTAGAAAGGACGTTTTCCTCAGCGATCGAATTTTTAATACCGAGCTTTTACACCATAAAAAAAGTACTTTCGTTTGTACTTCGAAAGCTGGGTTTACGTTTTTATCTAAAAATATTTTTCTTTTATTTGTGGGAATAATGTTTAGAGTTTTAGTTTTAAATCAAAGAAATATAGCAGAATTTATTAGTGAGTCGTATAGGTTTAATTGTTATCGTTTGCAAGTGCTTTTAGGTAAATATAAAAAAAAGTATTTCCCATAGAGTGTTTTTCGATTACATGAAGAAAATTGGATAGTGAAATGCGTAACTATTGGTCATAGGAATAGAAAATAAAAAAGATTTTCCAGATGAAAACGAAAGCAAATATCTGACGCCATGTACAAAAAGCATTCGAGTTATTTTAATGATGTAGAAGAAATATCTTAATCATTGAATGAATATAATTTCAAAGCGGTATAAAGGAAAGGATAATTTCGATTTACAGCTTTACAAAGCATCTATTTCAGTAAAAGAAAAACGGATATTTTTCAATTTACACTCGTTTATTAGATATTTGGGTCTAAATTATGAAGTTCTTTCCTTTTGTTGCGAAATTTAGTAATACATTTAAAGACTGTATTAAAAATTAACAAATTTATTAAAAATATTATTACGAATTTTGTATTTGGATATCTAGTTTTAGTAGAATTATAATTAAAATTGTTATATTTCCCCGTGCAACGCAGCGCGAGACAAATTTATGACAAAGCTACGCCGGAAAAGTAAAAATACAGGAGCACGTGCATTTAACATTGTATAAATGGATATGTAATGTATTGAAATGTATTTGTATTGGATATGTAATGTATTTGTATTGAAATTGAATAAATGTAATTGACTACTATGTTAGCTGTAACCGTAATTGCATCTACTTATTGCTTTCCAGAAATCTGGACAAATATTGATTGAAAGCTATAAAAACCAGAGAGACAGAACATCTCAGCTCGGTTGTTTAGTTACCTGCTGTATTGCTAAGAATTCAGCGTAAGATCGGATTAGCTTTCTCTTTGCATTGCGTTCTATTTTAACGTTTTCAGCAGTTTGAAGTATAACTACTGATTATATTGCTTGATATTGCGAATATTTCTACGAATATTTCTGAGGAAAATTCCAGCGATTATTTCTTTTAATAAGAATAAATTTTATTAACCTTTCATCGGACTTGCGCATGCAATCTATTACGAGCTCGTACGCATGTAACAATATGAATTGAGAATTAAATACTAAATTATTTTAAATGAATTTATATAATAATTTTATATACTATGTATTAAATACTAAATTTTAAGAATTAAACGGTAAACAATTAAACATACATAATTAAATGAAAATATGTCCTTTTTACAAAATTATGCGTTTACTTAATGCTTAAGTTATGTTATTAGAATACGACAAAGCACATCAGGGCTATGTGCCTAAGAAAGCGATGCCTTCGTGGAGGACTTTCTAAAGGAAACTGACTCGTATTAGCTTTACACGGTTGGAATATCACGAAAACCATCCATGCTTCAGTCCTCTTTTCTGGGTTTGAACCCAGATCATATTACCTGCGTTCAGCAGTATTAACTCCTCGGCCACTGCAGGGGAGATCTTTTTGTTTGATGCATATATACATCTGTGATTTCCCCCCACCCTTCCCCAGGAAAAAAAAAAAGGGGATTCCACAGGCAGCCGTGGTTAAAAAATAGTACAGGGAAATTTCGGTATACGTTCGCTTTGAAATACGTCCGATTTGGAGTACGTCTTGTTTGTAAGCGAAAATTTCAACTAGAGTTCGATGAGTCACGAATGTGCGCACTGCACCTACTTACTATGCGATTTTGTTTTTCTCTTTAATGTGTTTGTAAATGTATTAACAACAAAAGAAAAATCTGAAACGGCTCAGATTTTAACGGACGCCCAAAAGGGTTTGTTAAGGTCTCTTTACACTGAGCTTGGAGTCTATCAGCCTACTTGTTGCATTCACTCCTGCTATACCGATTTCTTTTTGTCTTTTTAGCTTTATTATTGACCATAATGTTTGGTGCATACCGGTTCGTAGTGCACTACTGGCCACCGTAAATGCAACACCCTGAGGGAAGCATGCAAATAACATGAAATTTACAACATGCATTAGCGGAGGTGAGATATGCAAATGATTAGAATTTCAGCGCCGACGTACATCACGCGCGCCTGTGGCGCCACTTCAAAGCGTTATTTAAGGCTTGGAGTTTTCGACGATTTCAAGTTCGGCAATTGTGTTTTTCTTGTGGTTTTTTTTCAAAAAAAAAAA
>KK114178.1:208027-234878 GCA_000611955.2 Stegodyphus mimosarum | reverse complement strand
AAAAAAAAAAACGATCAGTTATGCCTCGTAGTAAACAGCGATCATCGTTTGATCAAGTATCCGAGTTCGACAGACGAAGGATAGTGGCCTACCGAGAGTGTGGATTATCTTTCAGAGAAATCGGTAGTCGTGTTGGACGAAACCAAACAACTGTAATGTGGATATGTGACCGTTGAATGCAGGAGAGTACGACGGACCGACATGTTCGATCGCATCCACCTCAGTGCACCACTTGGCGTGATGACAGGAACATTGTGCGCATGGCAGTGACGGATCGCTCGGTCACATCACGAACCATAGCACAGCACATTCAGTCTGTAACGCACCATCCAGTGTTTGCGCTTACCATTCGACGCCGTTTACAGCAGAGTGGTCTGTCTGCAAGACGTCCATTGCTTCGTCTACCCTTGACGCAGAACCACAGACGTCTCCGCCGCCAATGGTGCGATGAAAGAAGGATGTGGACGGTAGAATGGAATGAAATTGTCTTTACTGACGAGTCACGCTTCTGTCTGCAACACCACGATGGTCGGATTCGAATCTGGAGACACCTTGCAGAGAGGATGCCGAACAGCTGCGTTATGCACCGCCACACTGGTCCTGCACCGGGTATTATGGTATGGGGCGGTATTGGATATCACTCTCGCACTCCTCTAGTACGCATTGCCGGTACTTTAAACAGCCAGCGCTACATCTGCGAGGTGTTGGAGGTCCTTTCTTACCTTCAGGGCTTGCTCACAGCCATATTACAGCAGGATAATGCGCGACCACACGTGGTACGCATTTTCCAAGGGTTCTTCGTCAATCACCAGATTGAATTGCTTCCTTGGGCGGCTCGCTCTCCGGATTTTTCGCCCATAGAAAACATGTGGTCCATGGTTGCCGAACGATTGACCCAGATGACATCCCAAGCTACCACACCAGATCAACTTTGGGAACGTGTGCAAGCTGCTTGGTCTGCTATACCCCAAGAACACATCCAAAGTCTCTTTGAATCAACGCCGAGGCTTGCGGCAGCGATGATCTCCAACCATGGCGGCTACTCTGGCTACTGATTCTGGAAGGAGCCACACTTCACGGAAGTCTATAAATTTAATCATTTGATACTTGGTCAACATGTTATCTACTAAATAAATTTTGTTGTGATATCTCTTGTCTTTCTTAGTGTTGCAATTTGGGTGGCCAGCAGTGTAGATTGAATGCACAAGCCGATAAAAATTAATAAATTTATTCTTTTCACAAGCAATAAAACAAAATGCTCAAATTTCCGTGGAGATATTCGTAGAGTATCGCAATATCTCACAATAGTTATATTTTAAACTACTGCAAAATAAACAGAACTCAAATTTAAAATACACAGAAATTTAACCCGGTCTCACAGCGAATTCGCTATAATCAATAACAGCACTAAGTAAACAACTACAGTTCACTTAACAGCAACAACTGAGCTGAGATGTTTTAATCCGGCTTTTATAAGATTTTTAATTCTACACGAGATTATTCTGGTATTTTCTCGATTATTCAGAGTAGCAGAAAGAATTACGAGATATCTATTTATTAAATGTTAAATGCACGTGCTCTTGTATTTTTAATTTTTCGCCGTAGCTTTGTCTTAAATTTCGTCACGCAGTGCATTGCACGGGAGAATAAAACAATTTTAATTACAATTATACTAAAAATAGCAAATTAAATAGAAAATTCGTAACAATAATTTTCTTCGCACTTCTGCCACATACAATTCAACAGCAAAATTAAAAATATTTTAAACTTAGCACCTGTTAAAAATTCGCAATGCAGTGCTAAGTGTTGCCATACATTTTTATATTTTTTTCGGTCTTTTCTCAGTTTATCATATCAATGTATAGTTTTCTTAGTAAAATGCCTTGCAAAACTCTCTTTTTCAATCTCTCTCTCTTTTTTTTATAATAAGCATTTTGTGTCTCAAATATGCTAGCCTAAAGAGGCGTTTGACCCAAAAGGCTGTAATCGCAAATCGGCATTTTACGTCGTTTCATTTCCCGCGTTGATTCACGCATCAAATTGTTGCCACCAAATATTATCGCCGTATTTAAAGATACTAAATGATGAAGAATCTGCATGAATGTTATTCGCACTGTGAAAAAACAACAGTTCCTAGAGCCATCAAATTCTGAATAACGTAGTCCTCTAATGGAACATGGGCACCTTGAAGCCCGAATTCTGAATTTCGAAATTATTCTATTATGTATTTCAAACTTTGTAAAACTTTAACGGATTTTTGATTAACAAACTCAATGATTTGAAAGCGAACAATGGCAACACTGTCTGAAAAGAAACTTATTTTTATCTCCAGCGCGCGGAACTGTGTATCCGAAATTCTAAAGGTATGCTGTTTTGCTGCTTTTAAATATTTTGTGATATTGCTGCTGAATTGAATTTTATGTGGTTTAAGTGGGAAGAACATCGTATTTAATACATAAAAGTAACACACAAAACTTTAAAAAAATGGTCTTTTGGGCATAATATAAAATCTGAAAGCTTTCAGATTTTCTTTTTTTTTCATTAATTAAATATTACCTTCTTCGCAATTACGCCACATAAAATTCATTTGATTGGTAAAATCACAAACTATTTAAAAGCGGCATTTCTTTAGTTTTCCCGATAGACAGTCTCGCGCGCTGTAGATAAAAATATTTTATTCTGTACTGTGTGTTGTCACTGCCCGCTTTGAAATCACTGAGTTTCTTAATCAAAATTTCGTTAAAGTTTAAAAAATATGAAATAGATACTAACTAAAACTAATTCGAAATTCAAGATTCGGGCTTCCAGGTCTCATATTCTGGTGGAGGACTACGATATTCAAAATCTGGTTGCTTTAGGTATCTTTTTTTTTGTTTTAGGCAGTGAGAGAAGCTTACATACATTCAGGTAGGTTCTTCATTATTCAGATTGTTTAAGTATGCTACATTGCGATAATATTTGGTGGCAAGAATATGAAACGTGATACGGACAGTTAAAGTGATTCGAAGCAAAATGCCATTTCGCGTATAATAGCCCTTCTGGACTAACGCCTATTTGGGCTAACAATAACATTTTTGTTTTATTGCAAATTTGCAGTAACGAAAGTGCATTTTTAAAAAATTTAATATAATTTCAAGGAGAAATCGATAAATATGGCAACGCCGATTCGTAATTCATAATTCCAAAGCACTGGTTTTGCCATTTCCTTCACATTCGGTTCAGCTTACAAATGAAAGCAAAGATTTTCATCCATGGAATTTAAATAAGAACAGGAACAGCTTAACTACCGTTAAGTTCAGATGCTTATATTTGTCTTAAGAGGCCAGACTTGACTAAAGTGACGTAACGACTTAGCATCAAGGATGCTATTGTTATCGTAGAGGAAAATAACTTTTATTCAGTTATTTTTATAATAATTATAACTAAAATTTTAATTTTTGTGCTTAAAGTTTAAACTGTATTGTAATTATTTTCTGAACAAAACGAATTTTACTATTCGCCAAAAAAGACTGTTCTAAATTGAAAAAAGTTTACCACGTGATCATTGGTAAAAATGAAAATTCTACTGACCGGAAAAGTAGTTTTAATATACACATTTTAACACACAAAAAGAAAGCTTACCCGTGAACGCTGTAATTACTTTATCTTGATAAACAAAATTTACAGTGAAACGATAGTTATCTGAGTTTCTATAGATGTTTTATATATGCCCCTCCGGTGACACGGCAAATATCTATGCTGTAATCCAGTTCTTGTCACACTCCAGATAGAATATTCTTTGTTCGAGCATATCAGTTATCCGTTACACATGTGGGAAATCACAAAAACGCCCATGAGGACAGTCCGTTTGCCGAGATTCGAACCCCGGACTAAACTACCAGTGTTCAGTGACTTTATCGTTCGACAGCCAGTAGGCCCGTTAGAGTATGTTGAAAAGCTGTTTTTGATCTGTTTACCAGGAAAACATGGCGTAAGCACGCATATGCTCTAAGTACGAAGAAAATGGTGCTTAATAACAAAGCTAAAAAGACAAAAAAAGGGGGGTTAGCAAGAGTGAATGCAACAGCAGGCTGGTAAGCTGCTAACTCATCGACAGCGTAAAAAATCCTTAGCAAATCCTTTTGGGCGATAGTTAAAATCTGAAATCTTTCAGGGTTTTAATTTTTTTTCAATATTTATGCCTTTTGGGTCATTCCGTATTGAGAATGATAGTTGATAAGCTGAAACATAAAAGAAGAACATCAATGGAAGGAATACGTTTTGGTACATTAGTTTTCATATAAAAATCGAAGGAATATATAACATTGTAACCTGAGTTAAGCCCTGTAAAAAGTTATAAAAAAGAAAATAGGGGACTGTAATAAATTTAATTCTGTAATTAATTTAAAAAAATTACGTACCAGCCTTGAAAAACCCATCAAAATAAATTTCAACCAAAACTAAATGATTCCGAACGAAGTTCATGTTGGATAGGTAGGACTTCTTTCCTCGAAGCCCAGATTTGGAATTTGTTTTATTATCTATTAGCCGCTGCGCGGCCAGCCTTCGTCTGGCTTTTAAGTGTACCGGAAAAATGCCTAACACCAAACATTAAATTTGAAAACTGCACAGAATTTTACTCTGCAGAAAAATTTTATCGAAAAAGAAACAAACAACAACGGAAAAAAATATTCAGTTAAAAATGCATTACATATAAAAAGCATACAAAATAAGCAATTTACTTATCCTAATAAATAAATTAACCAACTTCCCTTTGCAAAATCTTAAGAACTCAAATGGTATAAACAGATTAAGAACTTAAACAGATTAAAAAATATCATGCAAAACTTTTTTATAATTAAAATTATATATAATTAAATCATAATATTACAATGAAATAAGCAATATCCCCTGATACAAATGTTAATTATCCTCATAAAGTAATTAAACAATTTACCGTTGCAAAAAGAAACAACTTTTTAATTTCTTATAAACTTTTCAGTCTCTTAAAAACAGTAACATAAGAAATACGATGAAAAATTGTTGCCAAACCGAAATTTTTAAAAGAATGAAACTATTCCAAATGATGCAATTTCATCAAAAATCTATCAACAACAATAAGAAAGGAAAATTGTTGCCAAACCTACATTTTAAAATATCCGAGATGTGAGAAGTGTATTCGGAAGCTTCATTTAAAAAATTTTTAAAAAATACAAAATATTATTATTTTTCCAAAATTCTTTTTTTAAAAGGAGTCGAAAGGATTAAAGTTCAACGTGTCCAAAAGTCAAAGGAAAATAAACGGTACGTTTTTAAAATAAGTTTTTTTTAAAAAAAAATTCCGCTGAAAAGGTGTTAAGCTCACCTTCCTAAATAAATTCGTATTTAATCGATTTATTGAAATACGAAATTTATTTTAAGTTTGTAAAATAGCTAAGTGTCTACGCTTCACGACGATGTAAAAATGAAATGTATAGAGTGAAATCTCGCTTTCCTGTAGCCCATTATGTCTCAAAATGACGCGATTTGGTCACAAAACAGAAAATAAAAAAAATTCGAATTCGAATTTCGAAAAAATCGCTTCGAGGTGCACTGGCTCTTGTGTACATACACCTATGTACCAAATTTCGTGGCCCTGGGTCTATTAGCTTACTCGCAACACGAACGAATGACACACACACACACACACAGACAGACTCTTTGTTTTATTATATGTAGAGATTTCACATTTTGTAAAACTTTAACGAATTTTCGATTAACAAATTCAAGGATTTCAAAACGAGCAATGGCAACGTTGTATTAAAAAAAAACATTTTTATCTCCAGTGCGTGAGACTGTGTATCGGACATTCTAAAGATATGCTCAATTTAAAATTATTTTGCGATATTGCTCTTGAACTGAATTTTATAGTTTAAGTGCGAAGAACATGATATTTAATAAATAAAGGTAACACACAAAATGTTAAAAAGAGCCCTATGGACGCAATTTAAAATCTGAATCATTTCAGTTTTTTTTTTTTTTTTTGTCATGATGTGCTTTTTTCGGCTATTGGTTTGAAATTTTCTTTCCATTTTAAAGTAAGGACTAATGGTTTTTCATTTTTCGATTAATAATGCTGCTTATATTGAATTTTGAAATTTTAATACCATTCCTGTCACAACGTTTTTGAATAATGGAGTAAAAATATCACCCTTTGGAGAGCGCAAAAATGTACATTTTGAAAGAAGAATGTCTTTAAAAGTAGCAAACGATATTTCTCATTTAAAATAATAAGATATAGTCAGAACTTTGTAATTCTAAACATTTGAGTTTTTTAAATTCCTTAGCGAAATCGTTCTAAAAATGCATACATCGACGAAATGTGAAAAGCATGGACGAATGTACGCAAGGCCAGAGTTCGATGACACTAAAATAATTAGAACGGGAAGAAAAATATAGTTTTATTTCATTTCCTTCATACAATTTACAATTAAACTCCGCAAACTCGACTTAAATTAAATAATGCGAGTTCGAAAATTTGCTTAACAAATTTTTCTTCTCTCCATTTTAATACGAGTTCGGAACATAAAAATCCATTATTAAAGAACGCACCTTTAAGCGATATGCAAATGAAGAAACATTTATATTTAATTTCTTTGAAAACGAAACACAAAATATCCAACCGGAATGGAACATTTAATCGCCTTTAGAATTTCATCTAATACAATTTATGCACGAAACTCCCTCTAATGCGCATAAATAATTGAAAAATATTACCTCTTGAAACGGGCAGAAAGACTAAAAATTAAAGTTAAATTTATTAAGGTGATTCCATAGAGAAACCGTAATAAGCATGAACTAAGATGGGTAAACTAAACGGGAAATGCACGGAAGAATGCAGCCGAACAAAATTTAGTAAGGTTTTCGTAATTTTATTGTTCCTACGTGCTTTCTTAGTTTTAACACTAAATAGAAATCTAATCCACTTTAGATTCGCAGAACCTATGCTTCTTCAGTCCCCAGTGTAACATTTTAACAGAACGTGAGACTGGCAAATTTTTCCTCTGCTGAATGGCAACATGTGCGTGAAGATGAGGTTGCTACATTTGGTGCGTTTAGCGCAAATATGGCGAATTTTTCGCGGCTTTATTACTCATTCTATGAATAATAGGTGTATTATCCAGAAGAAAATTTCGTCTTATAGTTCTTGGTTTGTTTATTCTTTATTCTCTCTGTTTCTCTCTCTCTCTCTTTTTTTTTTTTCAAATTGAAGATTTATGGTAATTTTCGTTATTAGTACAACCGCAATTTTAAGATTTCTTTCGGAATTAGATTTTCAATCTTGAAATAGAAAAAAACGTATTATGCGAGGAATGCATTCTAAAAAGATGCATTTAGAATTTAACGATCCTTTACAATACTCATTTACTAAAATCTCGGAAAGATGTTATCATTGCAAATCCTCGAAACCTAAAGGCCCATTCTCACTGGGATTGTTATTGTTGTACACTAATGCTCACTTGGCTGACCTTTAGCCATCCCAAGCCCACGAAACGCAAGATTACGATTGTAGTTGGTAACAGCCTTGAGCACCATACAGGTGACAGTGCGATTTAGCTTTGTTCCGCTCCCAATTTTGATTTAGGGGACGGTACCCCGGGGGGACGGGTCTGAAAGTCTTCCAACCCTCTTTTCCTACCACCAACCTGTCGAGAGGACTTTCGGTTCGCCGCATATTTAGAGTGCCCCCATCCACGTAGGAATTATTTTCGTCTTTCTAACAACAAACCCTCGCAAGCTACATGCAAAGATCATGCCGAACTTTTTCCTTCCAACTGCAGAACTTTATGCCAGACAATCTAATACAAGAACCCACCATCACAGCGAAGCAAATACGAACAGACATTCAGTCAACGACTTTGCCGTGTCGGCTGCACATTCATCTTCTTTAGTTATTTATGGATGATATGAAGTTAGAGGGAAATGGAAATGGGAATATCATCTTAGGTATTGTAATATTAATATTACTACATATTCGACTGGAATGCAGGATTTTTTTAAAGAAATAATATTGCGATTGTTAGCAGTAGTTAATTTATGACTATTTTTTATTTGTTATATTCTTACCTTTAACCCGGTGTTTCGGAAATTACATTATTCGCATTTACCGCTCTCGATTTTCGGAAGGTAAAATTAATAAAATGAAATTTTAAAAAAAATCTGAAAAGTTTCAGATTTTAAATTACATCCAAAGGGACTTTTTTTAACATTTTGTGTGTTACTTTTATTTATTAAATACATGTTTTTCGTAGTTAAAACATAAAATTTAATTCAACAGCAATATCACAAAATAATTAAAGAAGAGCATAGCTTTCAGAATTTCCGACACAAAGTCTCGCGCGCTCGAGATAAAAATGCTTTTTTTATCGTACAGTGTTGCCACTGCTCGCTTTGAAATCGTTGAGTTTCTTAACCAAAAATTCGTTATAAAGTTTCACAAAATATGAAATAGATAGTAAAACAAATTACAAATTTGGGCTTCAGAAGCCCATATTCGAGTGGACGACTACGTTATTCAAAATTGGATGTCTCTAGGTACTGTTGTTTTTTCACAGTGCGAGAAACACACCTACATTCATGCAAATTCTTCATCATTGAATTTCTTTCAATATAATTTTTTTAAATATATTTCTCTAATATTTGGTGGCAACAATTTGAAAAGTGAAACGTCGTTTATAGTCAACCAACGCCAAATGCCAAATGCCAAAACAAAATTTATAGTCCTTCTGGGCAAATCACCCCTTTGGGCCAAAAATCTGACCACATGACTTCCTTTAACGATCTATTAAATTTTAAATATATTTTTGCTACACTTCATTTAAACTTATTTCATCTAATTATTCTAACTTAATTAATCGATCTCTCGAGAGAACTTGAAAATGACATAAAAAATTGCAAATTTTTGAAATAAAATAATCCTGTCCATCTTCTCATATGGAAGCCGAACTTCTTTTAATTTTACTTTTTTATAATACGAGGATAAAACGTTCCCAGTATAAGTACAGGAACCGAAAGATCGCATTAAAAACTAGATCTTGTCATTTGTCCAAACTCAATTTTTGAATTTGACATTGCTAAAGAATGAATATTTTTATTATTTAAAGCACTCCTGTATCTGCAAGTATAAAACCGCTGCCAACAATTGCGAAAATAAATGCCGGCACGAGTAAGAGATAAAAAAACATATGTAGTAAGGACTTAAAAAACAAAATCTGCGTATAACACTGCTAAGGTATAATTTGTAAATATTTATTAAGTTAAAATTAAAACTAAAGAGGCAAACAAAAAACAAACAAGAAAATAATAGAGAATAAATTATGCTAATTTATGGTATTGTAAATTAAAAAAAGTTTTTAAAAATTATTACCAAAAATGGATTTAAAATTTGTAAGGTTTTAGTTAAACTAACAAAGTTTTATTTTAATTTAAATCTTTCTATCTCTTCTCTGTTTTAACTTCCCATCAGAAGGAGCGCGCGTTTTCAGCTTATGCTAATTTGAAGTACAGCCAAGTACTATTTAAACCAGAGGAAGAAACCTCTTAGTGTGAGAGAGCTTTTAGTCTCGGATCACGGTCATTCTGTTCGACGTTCGCCTGACCAGCTAGCAGTTAAAATTATAAGCCATAGTGCTTACTACGTGATTGCATATTGAAATAAATTTGAAGTGCGCTAGTATTAGTATTTCTTGCTACGCACCATTTAGTTAGATGCCAATTCCGCGATTTGCTCTGTGAGCAAAGTTTAATTAGATTTCTATTTAGTTTTAGTATTAAATTTATTTGATTGTTAATTTAGGCCCAAGTGTGGTCTTTTACTTTCTGTATCCCTCCCGAGTAGGAAAGTGTGTAAATAATAGTGATTTAATAAAAGAGGATTTTAAATCCCTTTCAAGTGCAGTTATTCTCCAGCACAGTATCTACACCAGAACAAAGCGCATTTTTCAGCTCCCTGTTCTAGTTCAGGACTTGAGGCTAAGGAGCCTAGTAAGTACTTCACCATGTTCGCTAAACACATGCACAGAACACTCAGTCCTGACAGTGGCGCCCGAACAAAAAGAAGAGGATGGCCTCAAAGACAAGAAGACGAACCTGAGATACCTGCTGTACCTGTCCAGAATCCTGAGATAGCACCTCCTGGCTTAGAAGGATTTGGCTACATCGTACAGACCATGCGAGCAGCCATGAAGCCAGCGGCAAGTTTTGACGGCAAGGCAGCCGTAATCAATTTCCTGGAAAAGCTAGACTCCCACTTCATGCTATATCCAGTCCACGAATTTCAGAAAGTCGCTCTTGCTACCAGCGCTTTGAAGGGCCAAGCGCTAAGTTGGTTCAAGTGCATCGGAAAGAATCTCTTGGGGGAACCAGGAAGCTCCACATATACGTATGAAAATTTCAAAAATTCCTTGGTGAAAGCATTTCCTGTAGTACGAGACCGAGCCAGAACTTTTTAGTCGATATGAAGAAAAAATAGAAGATTTGTCTAATTTTATTTTGAGAAAATTCAAGTTTTCAAGCTTTTGTATGGAAGTCGCCCGGATCCTGAAATTATTCAAATTATACTTCCTAGGCTACTGCCCCAAGTTCAAGATTTCATCGAGCTAAGAAACCCAACGACGTTAGACAGATTATTTGAGCTCGCAGTACAATTCGAAAGCCGAAGAACAGCCGACAACGAGCGACGACGCCAATTTGAACGAAGAAGTCAGTGGAGTTCGCCAAGACCCCAGCAAAAGCAAAATCAAAGTTACGGGAATAAGGCGAAGCAATGGCCGAAGAAAGATGTGTCTCCTAAAGCGAGCGGCGAACGAAGGGAATTTAATAGAAGAACAAGCAAAGATTCCGAGGGCAACCAGAAGAAAAAGAATTTAAACTAAGAGGGATTTCTTCGAGGAAGGTGAAGAAGTCCGAAGCAGCGCAAAACCCTTCCAAAATCAATTTAAACACCGTGGTCGTTAAGAATTTGAGTTTGCCGAAGATTGAAGTTCTAATCAACAACATACCGGCGACAGCCCTCTTGGATACAGGAGCCCAAAGCAGCTTCGTATCGGAAAGATTCTTTAAGAAGCACTTTCGACGTTACAGAATTTTTAGTGCAAGAGACACGGATGTCATAGCGGCCCAAGGAGAAAAATGTAGCTGTTTAGGAAAAGTACCATTGTTCGTGCGTATCAACAACGAACAGGTAAGAATCCTGTTTTATATTGTGCGTAACCTGCAGACTTGTATTATTCTAGGTGTGGACTTTTTTAGTTTGGCAGAAGCAAAAATTGATTTCAAGGGGGGAGAACTAACATTAAATATGAAGCCAATTGAAGCGAAGAATGATAAGCCCCCGCAGCTGGACTTGGAACATTTACAAGCAGAGGAAAAAGAAAAAATCCAGGGACTGGTAAGTGAATTTTCGAATTTATTTAGTGATGTACCGGGTTTCACACAGGTTGTGAACCATGACATTGACACGGGGAACGCTCAGCCAGTTAGGCAAAAGCCATATAGATATGATAGGACAAAAGAAGAAATAATTGAACATCATATTAAAGAGATGTTAAAGAATAAAATCATCACGCCAATTTCTAGCAGTTATGCTAGCCCCGTTGTCCTGTGTAAGAAAAATAATGATTACCCGATTACGCACCCGAAGCGGTGGCGTTTTGCTATAGATTATCGCAAGTTAAATTCAGTTACAAAATATCCTGTATATCCGTTGCCGATAATTGAAGAAATTATTCGAAATATTTCGTCTACAAAATACATGACTACATTAGATCTCACGAGTGGCTATTTTCAGATTGGGGTAAAACCCGAGGACGTACACAAAACCGCGTTCATAACGAAATCTGGTACGTACGCATTTCTTAGAATGCCGTTCGGATTATCCGGCGCGCCGGCAACGTTCCAAAGATGTATGGACATCGTCTTAAGACCAGTCCTTGGTAAAAGCACTTTCATATATTTAGACGATATTATAATTACGAGTAGTACTCTAGAACAACACTTACAAGATTTAAGAAAAGTATTTTCATTGTTAAACGAAGCTGGTTTAAAGATAAATGCGTCTAAATGTAAATTTGCCGCAAAAGAGTTACGTTATTTAGGATTTAAAATTTCCCAAAAGGGAATCGAAACGGATCAGTCAAAAATAGTAGCCATTAGAAATTATCCTGTTCCTAAAACAGCGAAGAAATTATCGTCGTTTCTCGGGATGTGTTCATATTACCGGGCTTTCATTAAAGACTTTGCAAAAATAGCTGAGCCACTGCTAAAGTTGAAAAGAAAAAAAGCTAGGTTTTCGTGGTCAGCAGAAGCCAACTTGGCGTTTCAAAAATTGAAAGACGCATTGACTCAAGCTCCCGTCTTAAAATTTCCAGAAGGGGATAAAGGATTAGAGATTTCAGCGGACGCTTCAGATTTCGCGATTGGTGCAGTGCTTTCCCAAAATGGTCAGCCCGTGGCTTTTTTCAGCCGAACATTAAATGAAACCCAAAGAAACTATTCCGCAACAGAGAGAGAAACTCTCGCAGTGTTAGCATCAGTACAGAAATTTCGTGTGTTCTTTGGAAGTTCTCCAGTAACTGTATATACCGACCACGCGGCGGTCACTAGACTCTATTCTGGAAAAAATTTATCACCCAGATTAATAAGGTGGGCTCTCAAATTACAGGAATATAACCTAATAATTAAACATACGCCGGGAAAGGAAAATGTTGTGGCAGATGCTTTAAGCAGAATTAACTTAGATGAAAATGGAAGTGTAATTAAGATAGCCATGTTAACATCCAAAGTATTAGATTCTCGTGAAACAGTAATAGCCGAACTCAAAAAAGATCCGGAGTTCAAAAATATATACAATTATTTGGCCGACCCTGAGAATTTCAATCATCCGGATATTGTGCCGATAAGAAATAGGGCCGAAAATTACGAATTAATTGACGGACTGTTATTCTATACGAAAGCTACTAATGAGAATCATGAATATAGACCGGTTATCCCAGCTAGCATGAGGTTGAATGTATTAGAAGAGTTGCATGATTGTGCCATTTCGGCTCATTTAGGTATAAGAAAAACTGTTCAGAGAGTTCGCGAGGCAGTTTTCTTTCCAGAACTGCAAAAGTTTACTAGGGCGTATGTCCAGTCGTGCCCAACATGTCAATTAAATAATTATGTTAATTTCCGCCCGGCCGGGTTCCTAAATAGTATTAAATCAGAATTCCCAAATCAAATAATAGGCATCGATTTACTTGGACCTTACCCTCGAAGTAAAGTTAATAAAAGCCGATATCTTTTAGTTATAGTGGATCATTTTAGCAAATGGTTAGAGTTAATTCCGTTAAAACGCGCGTCTGCAAAAATTGTAGTAGATTCAATTCTAAATAAGTATATTTTAAAATACGGGGCGCCCCTAAAAGTTATTTCAGACAATGGTCCTCAGTTTGTTAGTAAAATGTTTGAGGAAATGTGTGCAAAACTGGGCATACGTCATCTAAAGATGGTCCCGTATCGTCCGCAGTCAAACATAGCGGAACGGGTTAATAGAAATGTAGTGAAAATAATTCGAAGTTATGTGAAAAACTATCACTCTACCTGGGATAGCCATATAAATGAATTTGCATTTGCCCTTAGGACCGCCAAACACGATACTACACAAAAAACACCCGCTGAACTGTTTCTTGGAAGAAAAATTTTAACACCCTTAGATAAACTTTTCTTTGTCCAGGAAAGGGCAGAAGAATTTAAAATAAGTGATATACAAAAGTTGATACGGGAAGCGACGGGAAATATAGAAATGGCCCAGAGAAAACAAAAATTGTATTATGACGAAAAGAGAAGAGGGGTCAAGTACAATGTGGGAGATGAAGTTCTGAAAATAAAACATAACTTGTCAAATGCCCCAGAAGAAAAGGTGGGGAAATTCTTTCCGCGTTTTGAAGGCCCTTTCATAATTGAAAAAGTCACACAGGCAGTGGTTATATTAAAAAGAAATGATGGACAAACAATCACGGCAAATGTGGATCAGATAAAGCCATTTTATAATAGAAACAGAATGGCAATATTTAAAGATTTTTTTCAGGATCCGAGCCAACGTAGTCGCACGGAAGATTTACCTCAGCGAAAACAGCAGGAACCAGCTACAACGGCATCGAAAAGTCAGAAAAAGAAAGCTCCCCCTCAACAAAGTAGAAGTAAGAACCAAAAATGTGGATTCAAAAGAAAGTCTCACGATGCAGGTGAGCAGACCTACGAACGGACCTACGAGCAAACCAAGAGACGAAAGCAGAATGGGCAAGGAAAGCCCAATGTATCCAAAAGAACTGCGGAATCATCGGACAGGTGCCTGAGAAGCAAGCAGCGTCGATTGCAGCCTGAGAATCAACGTCCCGAATACAGCAGGAACCAGGAGCAGCAACGAACAAGGGCCCAGGAGCGAAGAGCCCAGTCCACCAAACGTCCAGCAGAGCAACCTCCTCCTCAGAGCAAATACGCGAGGATACAACGACGGAATTGTAAAAGGAAAAGAGATGAGCAAGCTTCCAAGGACCAACAACCAAAGTCAAGGAGACTGAACCAAGCTGCAACATACCCAACTTTCAAGGATTGGGCCAAGAAAAGGATGGATGACGACAACAAGATAAGTAGCATTTCTTATTCAAAAGTTTAGTTAATTTTCGAGTGTACTGCAAGTTGCAGGGTCGATTTTACCTCAAGCGAGGTTGAGTTTTACGCCAAGTGGGCGATAAAAACTTATCTTGAAAGAAAAATGTTTTTGTTTAAAAAATTGTAATTCTGCAAAGACTTAAAATTACTTAATGTTTGTAAAGTAGATTCTGAAGCATTGTAAATAGATTAATTTTGTAAAAGCAATGAATTGCTGAAAAGAAAAATGTTAACTAAATGATTTTGTATGACGCTTTGTCGAAAGACTTGTAAAATGTCTAGAATGAAAAATCGGAAAATTGAAGAACACGATTTAGTCTATGGACTATTATTTCAGTGTAATGGAATATTTCAGGAAAGTACCTTGAGAAAGGAATAGGAAGCACTTGCTGTAAGCTTAGAAATTTAACCTACATTTGTATTTCATGACTGCTATGAAATTGTTAAAGTGTTATAAAATGTAACAAATAATATTATGCTAGCGATGCACGTTAAGTGCAATATCAATGTGAATTATATGTGCAAACTGCGAATTGTATGCATGAAAAGTTAAAGTTTGAGTAATTTTAGAATGCAAGTGTTAAATAGGCTCTTCACCAAATACACTTAAAGTGTTAGACATAAAGCTAGTGAGAACCTCAGGTTTAGCTGGTTGTAGGGCGTCTTTTGAGGTCTCGTATGTCAAGTTCTAACTAATGTTAGAATGTTTACGGCCATTCGATTAGAAAGACGAAAATCATTAAAATCGTCGTGCCATTGTTGCTGATATAATTAGCTTATTTTTGAATGGAAATTTTTTATGAGTGTTCCATATCGCATGAGACTGAAAAATGTATGAGTATGAATCGTATTTTTTGCATCATTATTAGAGAAGGATTGCAGCGGTATCGTTCTGTCTGTTGTTAGATGCATTGCTCTCAATCTAGCTTAACTGCCAGCGGGTACTTTCGCTAGTTAATAATAAACCTTACGCGTGTAAAACCTACACCGTAATCATTGGCAATTGTCCAAGTTTCTCATGTGCTGCCTGATGTTTACTTATCATGCTTACTGCGCAGCCGCAGCGTCATTTTCCAAGATGGCGGCACAACAGGAAAAGACTTTCTGTATGCTGTGAAGAGTTTCATAAATAAGGTAGGTTACTGTTGTTTAGTCACCTTGCATAGGAAAGTTACGATTGATTATTCGCGGGGGGGATTACTTTAGACAATAATATGTTTTCGTGTGTGAATCACTAAATGAGTCTATAGTCATAGTAAAAGTGGAGATTCCAATGTACTAGGAAAATACCATCGTGCCTTTGTGGATATTCCCGTGGAATTATTCCTGAAAATAATGCACAGGGATCTGACATTACTAAACGGTTATGTTCTTATGCATAGCTATCACACAACAACGTGGTTACTGCACATAAATTATGCACATTATCAATGGCCTTTCCATGGAGATAACATGAGCTTCGAGCACGTTTTCTGTGCTGTGTCCCGCGAGAAAGTTCACAGCTCATTTTTATTCGAACAAGAAACTGTAAGCGGTGGCCCATTTCTAGACATGTTGGAGTCATGGTTGTTGCCCCAGCTGAATACCAATTATGATGATCTCATTTTGCAAGTGGACTGTGATCCGGTCCTAATCGGTCTTCTTCACCAACGTTGGATTCGGTATGCTGCAGCAGCAGACAACAATCTTCTCCCCTGGCCACCCCTTTGGACGTGTTTAACACCATGTGATTTCTTTCTTTGGAAGTTTGTTAAGGACATGTACCGCCAATGCCCGCGTCCCTTGAGGAAGTTTGTGATGGGATAAATCACGCACTGCAGACCGTTATCGCGGAAACGTTACGCCGAGTATGAGAAAAATTTGATTGTCGTATAGATGCGTGTCATGTGACCAAGGGTGCACATATTGAACGATTGTGATTAGTGCATCAAAATACGTGGAAAATTGCCGCTGTTTATGTTGTAATGTTTCCCCATGGAACCCCCCCGGGGGTCGACGTAGAGAACTCTGAGAAGCTACTGGCTAGGATCAGTACCTAGACAGTCTCGGCCACGGGGGTATACAAATTATGAACCTAGTGGTTCTGGAAGCTCCGGAAAGGTCATTTATTGGCCGGCCCGGGGTTTGGCATGTCCTAGAGCAGGGTGGTACTGGTAGCCCGGGGGTAACCCCTCGGGTTTGCTAGGTAATGGCCCCCTGCGATGGGTTCGCCCGAGCGACTGGTGGGTAGCAAATTGACGGCCAGTGACGCCCCAGATTGGGTGCGTTGCGCCGACCCCTCAAAGTTCCGGGAAAGAAGTTGAATCTCGGCCTCGGTTCTGCAGGGGAAGGACCTGTAGTGCCATTCAGTTCGGCGGAACAGGGAAGCCTTATTCTGATTGTGATTCCTCATGGAAACTAATATATCGATTTATTATTAATTTTCAAAACCGCAGCATTCATTTATAAACATACTGTATTGTTGGGTGCGTTCGTGTTCGTAATGAACTGAATGCACACACAATCGATGGTAGTTTGATAAAATTTACACCAGCAAAAGAAACGCTTTACAGGTCTGCTACTTTCCACAGAAGTATTCCTACAGCTTTTCTCAATATCAAAGACCACAATCAGTAGTTACTCTTCAAACGTTGCACCTTAAACGTTAAACACAATGCATTTCAAAACGCATCTAAAAGGTGAAGTTCTTACGGATATCTCAATGCTCCGATGTCAGCTCTGAACTAACAACTATAGTTCGACCGTCTCAATCGCAACCCCGGCTGGCATTCTGCCAAAACACATAGACTCGTCCAAAAGAGACGTTATTACTTGCTGCGACATGAAAGGTCACGTGAAAATCTTCTCTTCTCTGGAAAGAAATATGCTGGAGGGAAAGAAAGTCCCCATCCTTCCACCCTATTTTGAAAATAATTCGGTCCGAATGACGCATGCGTGTTCGCGCTCATGGTCGCGGATGAGGCGGTCGAACTATACTCGCAAAATCTCTCGCGTTTAACACACTTTTCCCCCGGCGCCAAGAAATCTCTAGTAAATTCCACTTCTCGAGTAACATATGTCGCAGTTACATATGAAATCAAATGCAGTTATTAAATTACAGTACCCATTACGATTGTACAGGATAGGGCCAAAATATCGCCAAATGCTCACCAAGTTTGCCGTCGTTTGGTAATTTTTCGCCCTATTTGGCGACAAAAATGAGTTGCCGAGTCGCCTCCAGCTTCGCGATGTCTTCCCAATTTAGGCGGATAGCCATTTACTGAATGTTAAATGGACTTATTATAGACTCCTGTATTCTTACTTTTCCGGCAAAGCTTCGTTTCGTTAGATTTGCGTGTTACTTTATATTGAAAAATACAATTCCGCATATAATTCACTAAAATTATTTATACATGCATAAAATTCGTAACGTTTTTACTTTCTTGTACGAAGTAAGAAGGAAGTATTGTAATTGCGAAAAATTTCGGGTATCAAATTTCAACGAAATATCCATTTTGACCGCTACCGAATGCAATTTAATGACGTTTTTGCGTGACATCTGTACATAAGGATAGAATAAAGGTTTTCTTTACCCCCAAAAAAATTATTAGATCGATTTAGATTGAATTCTGAAGAGAGTTTTTCGTCGAGTCTGTGCGAACGTAAGTATGTATGTATGTATCTCCCGTAACTCAAAAACGAGTAGCCTCAGAACGTTGAAATTTTGCACATGGGACTGCTATAACTTGTAGATGTGCACCTCCTGTTTTGGTTGCTATCGGCCGCACCAAAAGTATATAAATATATGCATATATATATCCACTCTGTTACTCGGTTCAATTATCTGAGTTTCTTTATTCTTATATGTTTGTAAATTGTCCATTTTTTGCTTTCAAAATGATTGAATTATATTGTCCTGTCTTCCGGCTTGTTTTTGTGCCTTTAATAAATCTGCATGCGATTTTAGTAGAATATACAACAACTTAAAGGTTGTGTAAGTGTGGCAAAGCCTCATTATTTTTAGCAAAGCAGCCATACATGTTTACATTTGAAACTTAGCAGAATAGTGAATTTGTTGCCAATGTAGAGGAACTAAGCTTCGCAACAACAAAGATAGCGCCTTCTTTTATTATTGCGAATTAAATCGTGCTTGATCCATTCTGGAATTGATTCGATGAAATAAGTGTTTACGATTTACTGCGTAGTTTTTAACATAAATATTTTGAGTTTTTATAAACTCACGTTTGTGAAAATTGCAACACCAAGAAGGAATCGTCATAATTGAATGCAATTTAATACACAGTTGAGTGGTAGTGGTACAAATAAATGATTAAATGTTCAAAGCAAACAAACAAGAACAAGAGATCAGAATCAGTATTTTGTGTGGCCACCACGCGCCGCAATAAGTGCTGCTAAACGACGTGGCATGGAGTCAAACAAAGTTTGAATGTCTGACTGAGGAAGAGCATTCCATATCGTTTGTACGCGTACCCAAAGTTCGTCTGCAGACGCAACAGGACGAGGATCACGAGCAAGACGCCGACCAATGACATCCCACACATGTTCAATTGGCGACATATCCGGGGAACACGCAGGCCAAGGAAGAAGCTGTACCTGCTGCGCTGCAAAGAAGGATTTAACAATCCGAGCAGTATGAGGGCGGGCATTGTCCTGTTGAAATACAGCGCCTGGCAAGCTTTGAAGGAAGGGAACAGCTTCGGGCTGTAGAACTTCACGGATATACCGGTTGCTGTTCAGATTGCCCACAATTCGTAGCAATTGAGATCGTCTATGATATGCTATGGCGCCCCAGACCATAACTCCGGGTGTTCGTCCACTGTGGCGTTCGATAATGCACTCCGGAAGGTGGCGTTCACCGGCATAGCGTCTGACACGAATGCGGCCATCATGGTACCACAAATTAAAGCGGGATTCGTCAGAAAACACGACATGCTGCCAATCAGCACGCCAGTCTCTATGCTGATTGGCCCATTGTAGCCGCAGGCGGCGATGGTCGTGCGTTAGGGGGATCCTGTATAAAGGAGTCCGTGCGCGCAGTCCACACTGCAGCAGACGTCTACGAATTGATGAAGCACACAATGAAACACCTGTAGCTATTGACCACAGTGCTGCCAATTGTCTAGAGGAAGCTGTACGGTCCGTCCGCGCCATGCGGACCAGGTGTCTATCATCGCGAGCTGACGTCACATTTCGGGGTCCACTCCCGGATTTCCGAGTTGTCCGACACTCGTCCGTCCACTGCTTCCAAACGCGCATCACTGTGCTGCTGTTACGCTGCACACGAGAGGCTACTGCACGATACGACAATCCAGCTTCACGAAGGCCGATGATTCTCCCTCGTTCAAAATCTGTAAGTTGTTCAAATCTCGCTCTCTTTCGTCGACGAGGCATAAGTACAGATTGAGTTAACGTTTACCACTAGCAGATAACCACCGATAACCATACACGCCTCGCTACAGCCGTCTATTTATTCGGATCCATCAGCCGTTCAGAGGGCGCTGCTCAGCATACGCATGCGCTACGGATTTGCAATTCTAATCATTTGCATATCATGCGCTACTTTGCATTTCCTGAAAATTTCAGCTCACTCGCGTAAGTCCTTCATGGTGTTGCAATTTTCACAAACGTGAGTGTATATTTTTGCCTTGTCGCGAAGTGAGAACTGAATTAATTGAAATAAAAATACTGAATCGTCTGTGAAAATCTGTTTCGCTTCTCTTTGTTCGTTTAATTTCTTTTATAGATGGTTTTAGATTTATCATAGTATTTGAATAGAACATGTGGCAACGGTTAGACAATTCTTCAGGTGATATACATAATTTTTGCGCATTCTGAGTTATAAAATGAATGAGATGTGACGCTGTTAAGTGAACCCAGCGCCAGAGTGTCGCTGTGGTAAACAAATATAGTGAACTTTTAAAGAGTGCATTTGTTCTATTGTGATTTATGCTCTATCGGCGAAGTAGATTTAATTCATACCAGTAAATTTAAATGAAATTTAAGAAAAAATGCGTATAATTTTATATTCCGTATAAGCAATTCATGTAGTGTGTACATCAGATTTCTATATTCGCAGTGATCGTGGTGATGAAATAAATGTCAAACAGAGAACAATAAGAAAACAGAAAATGCACTGTTTCATGAAATAATGTATGTTATGAGATTCTGGTAGTGCATCGTTTAAAAAGGCTATTCTCAAGCAATTTGTTTACATATTACCTAGCATTTCGCAAATTCCACAAATTCCTGAAGTAAGTCAATATTTTATGTAAGCTGGAACTATTGTATTAGGTGATAGGATTCGGAGAATTAGAGAAGTAAAGTTAAGAAAGATTGTTCAAATGGAATAAGTTTCTAAAAGGGCTTTGTAAATTAACGGAGTCAGTGAAAATATAATAGTTAAATTATAACAGGTCAGTTATTATAGTGAATAGTTATTGCACTGCTGCGTTATTGTAGTGGCAACACTTGCGAAACTCACCGAAAGATAGGTATTTACTTGCTAGTGAAACACAATGGAACCCTCTAAAATTTTGTAAAAATTTCTCAGAATTTAAAAGTGGACATGTTCGACGACTTTTGTCGAGGCATGTGACTGAATGTTGTAAATGTTGCAAAACTCTTTGTTAAAATTATTGCAAGTAGAAACAAATAGGTATATGTGGCTATTGTTGTTGAAAAATATAAATTTGTTTTTCGAAATGATTGTAATGGAAAGATCTTGAAAAGTGGAGAAAATTGAACAGGCGTGGTTTTGAAAACTCAGAGAAAGTTTTCCTTTGGGGTAAAGGACTGTTTTTAATTTCTTTCGCGGTGATTACTTAAATTTAATCGAGAAAAAAAATTGCCAAAAATAATGTTTCCATTTTTTTTAAATAGCAAATTCCGTTATTCCAAAGCTACCTTGTTATGCATCCAAATCTGCTAATTAGGTTTTTAGAAAATGTCAGAAGCACACGTATTAAATCCATATAATTTTTCATATTCTTTTAGAATTCCCTGATGTGATGCCAATACAGTATAGTGCCTCTGAAGAGACAGAAAAAGTGTTTATGGAACGCGAACAAAAATACCGGATGGACTGTGGAAAGCAATGGATAGAAGGCAGAGCAAAGTACCACGGCTAATGTAAGTAATCCCTTGTTATGTATATCAATATTCTCGAGAATTTTGTTTTAATATAAGTAACTTTGCTTTACACTAAAAAGTTATCCCCTTAAGATGGTTAGTGGAGCCTAACCGTAACTGCCTCTGAGACAGGATCGAATCGATAGGTACGCGTGAATCCGAACGTGGCACATAAAATCTGTTGATATAAATATCCTGTCGAGAGGATGGGGGCAGGAGACGACGGATAGGACACTCTTAGATTCTACGGCTTGAATTGCTCTAGGCTAAACATGGAATTGAACTGGTTCACATGGTGAGTTCTATAATTCACCCAATCCAGTTATCCTTGAACAATAGATAGAGAACTTTTAACTCCATTTAATATCCTATTATAATGTATAGGATATTAAATGGAGTTAAATAATGGGCGTAAATGTGTCTGTACTCTTATGTACACTGGTTATCATACATTAAGGAAAAATCACTAAAATCATGATTACTAAAAACATTACATGTAGAATTTTATGAAACTTGCCCACAATATACAACACAAAGTAAGGTATCCAATAACATAAAAAGAAACTGCCAGACAATTATGGTAATATAGAAATTATATATAAAATGAACAAATCGACGGTGTTAGTTTGTTATAGGAAAAGTATCTTCAATATGGAATATGATCGCCTCCAGAAGCAATACAACACATACAGCGATGTGTGATGCTTTCAGTTATGCGGTCTATCAGTTCCATAGGAAGCGAGAGCCATTGCTCTTGCAAAGCAGTTGCAAGCGCGGCAAGGGTCTGAGGGGGCGGATTGAAAGCAGCTAGACGTCTCCCTAAAGCATCCGAAACGTGCTCGATAGGATTCAAGTCCGGAAAGGGAGCTGGCCACTCCATGCGCATAATTGTCTCCTGTTGAAGATAATCATCTACGATGCAAGCTCGGTGGGGTCTTGCGCTCTCGTCCTGTAACAGGAAAGCATCACATATTGGCCCAGCATATGGACGCACATAAGCATCAAGGATGTCATCTCTATAAAACCTGAGCATTCACGGTCCCCCTTGGAAAGATATGGAAGTCTGTGTGTCCACCCAAAGAAATGCCACACCAAACACAGACACTGCCTCTTCCGTATGCATCTCTTTCACGGATGTTTGACAGATGATAACTAATTTCAGGTTCTCTTCACATCAAATAACGCCTACTGTCGCTTTCTAGACTAAACCTGGACTCATCCGTAAAGAGAACAGCCCTCCATTGATCAGGCGTCCAGTAGGTATGTTGTCGTGCCCATTGCAAACGGTCCCTCCTATGGCGTCCTTGGTTGAACCTCCTAGATGCCGAATCTGTGGTTTGAAATTTCTTCCAAAGTCTATGATCCACAGAAAGACTCACATTTAGCCATCTGGCCACTTCTGTTTGTCTTTGTCCTGGCTTTAGTCTCCCAATGGCTCTCCACCGTAGTTCTGCAGGCAAATGATGCCTGGAGGTCATTGTTACGAATTGGTTATCTCAGATTTCCGACGTCACTATCACAGTGAAATATGTAGGTTTGCTCTCAAACATGGACTTTTATGCGTCTCGCACATGACGTATTCGCAGTGTAGCGCCACTCATTTGCATATTGCAGTTTTACTCAGCTACTCTTACTTGGAAACATATTCACATTTTACACGGTTTGGCTTATTTTTGAGGGAGTTATCGTTATTTCTTTTATTTTTCTTAATTTATGATGACCAGTGTAGTTCAATTTACGAGAAAGCGACTTTCATCAGAGTGCCCGTACCTATACATTGTCAGGACTTAGTGTTCGGTGCATATTCTTGGCGTGAACTCCTTAAATCCTGATCTGGAACAGGGAGCTGAATGCAGCTATGTTCTGTGGTAGAATACTGTGATTAAGTGGTAGAAGAACTGCACTTGAAAGGGATTTAAAATCCTCTTTTATTAAATCACAATTATTTATAACCACTTTCCAACTCGGGAGGGATACAGAAAGTAGAGACCGCACTTGGGTCTAAAAGGAACAATCAAATAATATTTAAACTAAAACTAATTAGAAATTAAGTAGTCGTTGCTCACAGAGCTATGAACGCGAGGTTGGCATCTAAACTAAATGGTGTGTAGCAAGATTTAACTAATACTGACGCACTTGGAATTACTTCAATAAGCAATCACGTAAAAGCGCTACGGCTTAGAATTTAAATGCTAGCTAGTGAGCAGAATGTCGAATAGAGTAACCGTGGTGAGACTAAAAGCTCTCTCACACTGAAAGGTTCCTACCTCTTGCTTAAATAGAACTTGGCTCCACTTCAAATTAGCATAAAGCTGAAACGCGCGCTTATTCTAACGGGAAGTTGAAATGGGAACAGATAGAAAAGTATAAATTAAAATAAAACTTTGTTAGTTTAACTAAAACCTTACAACATCAGAGCATTTTTATCATGCTTTCTGTATTGAAGGAATCTCCGCTATGAAGTTCGGGCACCTTTATTCAAGTCGGCTACTGTTTTGCTGAGGGTGGCTTTGCATAGAGGTACCAGCATACTTATAATGTTCACTTTATAACTAGGAGAAAGCAACTTTCGTTGGGGTGCTGGTACAGCCATGCCTACATGTTTTTTTGCCTGAGGCCAAGAGGTAAATGCGAACCGATGTATATAATGTGAGGCTTCCTGTGTTTGTGTGGGTGGGGGCGAATAATACGTATATTCTGTTTTAATAATAATACTAATGAAATTACTACAAATGAACTACATTTGTGCACTTTTACACTCATTGAAAGTAATTATTTGAAATCAGAAATTCATCATTCTTCCAAAAATATTTAATTGTAGCTTTATGTATTCCAATAAATGAAACGTATATAATGAATTACATTTTTTAAATGAAATAAAACACTAAAATTACCCTTTTTGTTAAAACTTTTCAGCACATAATTTATGTCACAAATAGAGAATGGCCATGTCTGAAATGTTTCCTTCTGTAAATTTCACAATTATTTTATTAGCTCTTCAAAAACCCTTACAATCTTAATTTACATTAATAATTTTAGATAGATTGCAGCATTAATGCAAAGAGAACGTGACTTTTATGTTGAAACCATTTGGCTTTTCTAAAACTGTCCAAACGCGTTTCCATCGCTGTTTGCAATTCTTTTAAAATCAATGATACCTTTACAATATAAGTATAATTTTAATATTAAAGAGATTTAATGTACTTCATGTTTTATACTTATATATATTTCAAATCTTGAATCAACTTTTTATGGCGTTCATTTGTTTCTGTTTCTTCAGGTTTCAGTCTTTCTGGAACTGTATTTTTTAAATATTTTTTTAGAAAGAAATAAATCTTTTAAATATATTTTGATATCGATCGCCCTTAGGGATGTCTTCGGGGAGGGCTTTATAAGGAAAATTGGCTGTTATATACTTGTTAAGAGGTTATCACATGTAGCGACGTCCCTGCTAGATGGGACTTTACTGAGAAACGAAATTCTCGTAGCACTGGTTTAAACGAGAGGATTCCTAGAAAAAAACAGGTCCGCTGAAAACGAAGTCCTGTTTTGCTACGGAAACGATGCACCGGCTAAGCGGGATTTTCTGAAACCTTGCCGAAATGTTTCGGCTGGAGCTCTGTCCCGCGTAGAGATCAATCATTCAAACGAAAGTTCTGCTTCTGAAAGATCACGTGATACCAATCTGAGCGATAATCGATTACTGTTTGGCGTTCAAGTCTTTGTAATAAGTGAAAATGGTAACCTAGCTACGTGGGTTTCCTGTAAATGTGCGGGTTCTGAGAATTGTCTGTTTCGACGTCAAGTCTCTTGTAGCCGAAACATAATGAGGTTGGGACTTTACACATAGGGAAAGCCACGAAAACTCCCCATGCAGCCAGCCCGTTCGCTGGAATTCGAACACTGGATCGAACTACCAAAGTTTAGTGGTTCCAGTGCTCGGCCGTTGGTGGGCCCATAAAGATATTTATGACAGATGAATGAGCAAGTTCCTTTTTGTCATCTTTAATTTTAAACGTCTGTGAAGACTGTTAATTTAATTTGTGTTCTATTTAAATCTTCAATTTAAGTTTTAATTTGTGTTCTGGTTAAGCTTCCTATTGAGTCGTTAGAATTATTTTGAAGCTGGGGATTTGAAAATGAGCAATGCCTTCGCCGGGACGCGAACCTCGGGTCTTTCGAATACGCTCCGAGTGTGCTGGCCATTACACCACGAAGACATGCTAAAAAGGCGGAAGAAATACCTTATATACTCCCTCTATAAAGGGCGACTGGGGATTAGGGAACCCAATTGCCAAATCTTGGTGGTGGAGAATCACCATTAATCATCTTTTTTAGTTCGGGCGCCACCGTAGAGTCATTAGATTATTTTGAAAGCAAAAGATGTGAAAAATGAGCAATGTCCTCGCCGGGACTAGAGCCTTGGAGCTCTCGAATACGCGCCGAGTGTGCTGACCATTACACCACGAAGGCATGCTAAGAAGGCTGGAGAAATACCTTATATGATTTACGAGTTCAACAAAGATTTCACAGCTGTTTTGATTTGTGATTCTTAAATGAAACTGTCTGAAATAGAGGACATGCGAATTCAAAACGCCTTAGCTGTGTTAATGCATGACGCATCAATAACACAAATTTCATTTCATATTCTTTGGTGTATTTTAAAGTTGAAAGTTAAAAGACATAATTTCTTTTCTGAAGTGAATTTCTAAATTTCCGTAATTGATTTGGCTCCGCTTCTAACTGTTCCCTTGTCTCTGCTCTGCGTGCTGAGACTTTTATATATGTTACGACGATTTCTGTTTTGGTGAACAGCTTCCCACTTGCATAAAGGTGCTGGCACCTTTACGACTGAGTATCTTTATGAAATCGTCAAGGTGATGGAACAGAAAAACTCATCGCTTTTGTACGGTGGGGTAATGAATTAGATCTATAGTTCGACCGTCTCCAACGCAACCCTAGCTGGCATTCTGCCAAAACACATAGACTCGTCCAAAAGGGAGTTTATTACTTGCTGCGACGTCAAAGCTCACGTGAAAGTCTTCTGTTATAG
>KK114178.1:190303-207991 GCA_000611955.2 Stegodyphus mimosarum | reverse complement strand
CCCTATTTTGAGAATTATTCGTGCCGAATGGCGCATGCGTGTTTGCGCTCATGGTCGCGGATGAGGCGGTCGAACTATAGTAGTTATGAATTTGCCAGAAGCTAACGATGAAACGGTTAAGACGAGTTTATATTTACAATTAGTTTATCTTCCGATTTTTAAGGGGGGAGGAGGAGTTCATTAAATCTTTATCTTCCAATAAATATCTTTCTTTTTATTTGTCTGAATCCTGTAATTTTAATAAATGTTTCATCCGTTTTTAAACCATCGATATCAGGATATAAGGCCTACCTATAGCTACCGGCAAGGACGGATAGCAGACACCTGACTGGCGCGATCAACAATTTGCATAAGTATGCTGGCACACCTTTATGCAAACTGACGGTTATTCCCCAAGGTACAAAGGTGCCAGGTACTGTTATGAAGTTCAGCATATACCGCGAAAAATGCAATCTTCATCAAGATCCTGGCACACTTCTTTGAAAATCCAAACGAACATTCGCGGACTGAAAAAAAAAAAAAAAAAATTAAAAAAAATCTGAAAGATTTCAGATTTTAAATTACGTCCAAAGGCGCGTTTTTTTAACGTTTCGTGTGCTACCTTTTTTTATTAAATATCATGTACTACGTACTCAAACCATAAAATTCAGTTCAAAATCAATATCGCAAAATCATTTTAAAATGAACATATCTTTAGAATTTCCGTAAGTCTCGTGCGCTGGAGATAAAAATGTTTTTCTTTTTCCGTACAGTGTTGCCATTGCTCGCTTTGAAATCATTTAGTTTGTTAATCAGAAATTCGTTGAAATGTTACAAAACATAAAATCGATAATAAAGCAAATTTCAAATTCAAAATTAGGGCTTCCAGATGCCCATATTCGCAGTAGGATTACGTCATTCAAAATTCGATGGCTCTAGGTTTTATCACAATGCGAGAAACATGCATACATTTATGCAGATTTTTCATTTTCTAAAATTTAATGCAGAGCGATAACATTTAGTGGCAACAATTTGAAAAGTGAAACGGGCATTCAGAGTGATTCAACGCAAAATCGCAAAACGAAAGTAATAGTCCTTCGGGACTAAATCCCTTTGGACTAAAAAAAAAAAAAACGGAACTTTTATTCAAGTCGACGACTGTTCATCGAGACAAATTTCATGAAGGTGCCTGGACGCCCACGGTTGTTCTTTATTTTAAGTGAATAGTTACCGACGTTTCTAAAGTGCTAAGCAACCTTATGAAGTTAAGTTTAGAACTTGGGGAAAGCAACTTCCATCAAAGTGCCGTGCTTTTATGGTGGTTTCTGGCTTAGCGGAATCTCTGTCACAAAGGTTCCGGCACCTTTACACAAGTGTGTTACCGTTTGCTAAAGATGCTTCGGCATAAAGGTGTCCTTTTGAAGAAGTAACGTTATTTAAGTTCAACTTGAAGAAAGGAACCGAAGTTCTGGTACATTTATACCAGAGTATTTTTATTACCAGTCTTGGCGAAATCCCTTATAAAGGTACCGGAAAAGTTGAATTCATACCTAAGCGAAAGCTCCATAGTAAAAGCGTCGCCACCCCTATAGACGTGCAATTATTTGCCACGAAGGCTTCGGCATAAAAGTGCCAGCACCCTTTTGAAACCGGTAAAGTTATGAAGTTCTGCTTATAACTTGAAAAAAGGAGCTATCCCTGAGGTGCCTGTACATTTATACCAGTGCGTTTTATTAGAAGTATTGACGAAATCACAACGTACCATTATAAGAGTTTAAACTCGCAATCTGGAGGAAGCACCTTTCGTCGAGCTGTCGACACATTTGTCTTACAGCGCCTTTATGATGCATACTTTCTTAGCGAACAGTTGCCGACTTCCATAAAGGTTGCGGCACCTTTGGTGACAAGGCGCTTTCCGGAAGCCCGTCCCCCCTCTTGATATCTGTGTACTTATCAGAACAAGCAGCAGGCCCGACGCCAGAATTTACGGGCGGCAAAACTTTTACAACGGAGGAAAAAACGGGCGGCAGAATTTAGAATTCGCAGAGTTTGCACCTGGCGGCAGAAGCCTATCGCCGGCACTAGCGAGCAAGCATTACAAAATCTGTTTTGTTCGCGGATTCTATTTTATTTCTTCAACAAGGAGAATATGTTTTTATATGACGTGTAGAAAAAAAAATATAAGGTTCTATTTCTTTCCACCGGCAACGGGTACGAAATCGGTAGAGGCTAGCGCCATCTAGCGACTCAAAATTCTACCTAAATAGCACTCGGGAACTCGACACGTTCGATTCATAACAACATTTCCATTTTAAAGCCATTCCCACGAATTCTTTTTGTCACATTGTGCGCGAATACCATTTTGGCAGAAGAAATTTGGCCTCGTCAGAGGTATTCGAATGGTGTCAAATGTGTCGAAAAATAAGAAATATTCTGTTTTTTTCCCATGCAATCGAAAGGGGAGATATTGCATATTTTCCGTCAGGGTTTCTTGTCTCCTCCCCTTTTTTGTGATTCTCTCTTCTCCACCCCCCTGGTCACATAGTTCGTTCAAATTCAACTGTACGATAAATAAATGAAGCACGTGTGAAATTCTGAAAAAAGAAAATGGCTCTTTATCTCCTTTTTCAATGCGTCGTCGTCACGCGAAATGGATATGCAAAGTGATGAGAGCATATGATCAGCTTTTGGTTTTGTGTACCAGTGAAAAGATACAAAAAATATCGAAACTCCTCCCGGGGGAGAGGATTTAAGCATTTGAAAGGGGGGGGGTTTACTCCCACCTAATAATAGTTTACGAGGAGTTGTACGAATTTTTTTGTTATCTTTTACTTTCTTGGGTGATGTAAAGAAAGTATTGTAATCGTGAAAAATTCCGGCTTTCACATTGGATCTCAACAGAAATATCAATTTTGACCTTTCCTGATTCCATTTTGACTATTTTTTTGCGTGATGTCTGTACCTACTGACAAAATAAAGCCCTCTTTATTGCAAAACGGATTGTAAAGTGGATTCAGTATGGATTTTTTTCATGGCGACTATATGTACGTATATTCAAAGCGCGAAAAAAAAAAAAAAAGAAAAAGGGGATAGTTCTATATCTCTCGTTCTACTGGGCCGATTGACGAAATTAAAATTGCGTTTTTCATGTCTCGAAAGCGCGACTTAGGATATATATTAACTTTATATATGGCATTGTTTTAGTATAGGCATTTTGATACAAAATCGGACTTTTTTTAAAATAACATGCAAAATTTTTTTCGTATTTTGATTCTACGACTCAAATTATGCCCAATTATTAAATTTTGTAAAATTTGGTGTGAAATTTATGGAAAAATTTAAAAATTTATATTGGCGCATTTTTTTTTCAGTTTGCGCAAAGAATAATTCACCCGGTGAACTTCTTAATTTATAGCAACCTATTTTCCTTTCCTTTTTAGTCCAAAGGGGCTTTGTCCCTGAAGGACTATTGTTTTCGTTTTGCGATTTTGCTTCGGAAACATTAAATGTCTGTATCACTTTTCAAACTGTTGCCACAAAATATTGCAGCCCTGTATTATATTTAAAGAAATTAAATAATGAAGAATCTGCATAAATGTATGTATGTTTCTCGCATTGTGTTAAAACGACGGTACCTAAAGCCATCGAATTTTGAATGCCGTAATCCTGCTGCGAATATAGGCATCTGGAAGCCCAAATTTGAAATTTGGAATTTGTTTTATTAACGATTTCATATTTTGTAAAACTTTAACGAATTTTTGATGAACAAACTCCAGGATTTCAAAGCGGGCAATGGCAACTTTGTACAGAAAAAAACATTTTTATCTGCAGCGCGTGAGACTGTGTGTAGGAAATTCTAAAGATATGCTCAGTTTAAAATTATTTTGCGATATTGTTCTTTAACTGAATTTTATGGTTTAAATGCGAAGAACATGATATTTAATAAATAAAGGTAACAAACAAAATGTTAAAAAAAGGCCCTTTGGACGTAATTTAAAATCTGAAACCTTTCAGTTTTTTTTATTGTATACGATTGGAAAAAAGGTTACGTTCATTGCTTTCAAATAATTTTAACAAAATGCCTAAACCAGATTTGGCGTTATTATCGCTTGTAACGAATATGCCAAATTTCAAAACGCGCCAAAGCGTAAATTCACGTATATCTTAGGAAATTTTGAATAAAAAACTCTTATTTTGTTGCAAGTGTGCCTAGAAAGACATCTACCTTTAAGATGATGTTAAAAATCTTATACGTTATAATACAAAAATTTTGTGGAAAAATTTACAAAAATTATTTAAGAAAACAAATTTTAAAAATAAATCACAGAAAATGTTTGACTCGTTCACGAATGAGCTTTAAAAAGATTGTATGAGAAACTATCCGCAGGTCTTAATGGTAGCAGAGAGTCAGAAGAAGAGTGTAGAAAACCCTTCATTCGTTTAATATATTTCACAGATGGTTCCACTTGCGCTTACACAAAGCCAGCACCTGTGGCTTGACTCACAGCAAATAATGATAAGCTTAAAATAGGAAATGTAATGAATTGAGTCTAATGGCTGACAGGATGATTTAACAAGCAGGAAGGCTCTGACTCGTAGAAGTCGGCGGAAATAAGCGTAAAGCCAAAAGCACTCCCACCACAGAACCGCATCAAGAACAAGGATATCGCAAAACTTTGCACTGTCTTCGCATCATCACGCGCTGAAGACAAATTGTCATTGAGTGATTGTTTAGTATCAGGCTTTTCCCTCTCCTTTGAAACCTATTTTACTACTTTTAAAATGATATAAATTTGAACTTAAGGGCTTTTTGGAAAAATCGAAGTCGAGGTTCCCGAATTCCAACATGCGGCTCTTACTGATATGAAGTCTGACCATTCCTGATATAGAACGTTCTTATGTTATTCTAAATGTCTATGCATCTAGAAGCTTATAAAACGTTTCTCTGTTCCATTAATATTCATAATCACTACTGATAAACCAAATTGAACTTTAAAAGAACACTTTTGCGTATCAGTTAAAATGTAAATCCTTCCACTTTATTATCCCTCCCACTCGTACGATTCTTAACATTTCAATATTATTCTCTTAGCACCATTTTACATTGAAAACATAAACGCAGAAACAAACTCTGGAGTATTTATATTTAAATAATTTTTTGAGCTGAGAAGTACGAAGTGTGAATTTGTACAAATTGATTCTTAGCCCTGTAGGCCTATTAATTTCGTTTTTTGCTTTTTTTCACTATAAATGCCGATTCTTTTTAAAATAGTTGCCACCAAATATTAGAGCCCTGTATTATATTTAACGAAATTAAATAATGAAGAATCTGCATAAAAATGTTTCTTGAATTCTTCCATAAAATCTTTTTTTTTTCATTGTGATAAAATAACGGTACCAAGAGCCATCGAATTTTGAATAACGCAGACCTCCACCCGAATATGAATATCTGGAAGAACAAATTTGGAATATATTTTATTATCTATTTCATATTTTGTAAAACTTTAGCTAATTTTTGATTGACAAACTCAACGATTTAAAAGCGAACAATGGCAACCCTGTACGGGGGGGATTATCTCCAGTGCGCCAGACTATGTATCGGGAATTCTAAAGCTATGCTCATTTAAAAATTATTTTGCGATATTACAATTGAGCTACGATTTAGATGAGAAGAATATGATATTTAATAAATAAAGGTAATAAATACACTAAACGTTAAAAAAAACCCTTAGGGCGTAATATAAAATTTTTCAGAGAAGAAGAAGAAGAATTTTTCAGATTTTTAGTCCAAAGGGGCTTTGTCCCTGAAAGACTATAGTTTTCGTTTTTCGATTTTGAGTGGGAAACATTAAATGTCTGTTCACTGTTCAAACTGTTGCCACTAAATATTGTAGCCCTGTATTATATTTAGAGAAATTAAATAATTAAGAACGTGTATAAATGTATGTAGTATGTTTCTCGCATTGTGATAAAAGGACGGTATCTAGAGCCATCGAATTTTTAATGACTTAATCCTGCTGCCAATATGGGCATCTGGAAGCCCAAATTTGAAATTTGAAATTTGTTTTATTACGGATTTCATATTTTGTAAAGCTTAACGAATTTTGGATGAACAAACTCAAGGATTTCAAAGCGAGCAATGGCAACGTTGTACAGAAAAAAACATTTTTATCTGCAGCGCGTGAGACTGTGTGTAGGAAATTCTAAAGATAGGCTCAGTTTAAAATTATTTTGCGATATTATTCTTTAACTGAATTTTATGGTTTAAATCCGAAGAACATGATATTTAATAAATAAAGGTAACAAACAAAATGTTAAAAAAAATGCGCCTTTGGGCGTAATTTAAAATTTGAAACATTTCAGATTTTCTTTTTTTTTATTTATTAAAATGTTTTTTAATGTTTCAAATCAACTTCAAATCTACGAGAATACTACAACTAAATTCTAATACTAGAGCTTCCTTCTATGTTAGCTACATTCTTTAAAGTTTGAATTTTAGATCAAGCATTTTACGTTAGAAGTAAACAATGAGGAAGAATTCCAATATCAGATTTCGCCTCTGTTGTTTCGTTTGTCTCTAAGTCCTACTGAAAACTTTCCTCGTTAAATTTCATTTACTCTAAAACCCCCTATAGAATTACTCCGGATGACGATAATCTAGAATCAATTAAATACTTCTACACTGTTGTTTCCTCGATTCCAGTTCTTTTTATGAAATAAAATGTACTGTTATTGATCTATTGCATGCAACAGATCAAAATACAGTTCCGTGAGTGCGTGTTTATATAGACTGAATACACACAGAAGCGATGATAACCTGTAAAATTTATTTCACAAAAACGAACATTTTATAATTCTAGAACTTTCCACAAAAGTACTCGTACAGCTCTTCTCAATATCACAGAACACAATCAGCAGTTACGCTTTCAGACTACTAAAAACGTTAAACACAACGCAATGCAAAGCGCATCCAAAGAGCGAGGCTCACACGGAGAAATCTCAGTACTCTGTAGTCAACTCTTAACCGAGAAGCTGAGAGCACATGCTGATTCCGCCCTTACATAGTTTTCCCCCGCCCGTGTAGAAATCTGTAGCACTTACTATGTCTCGAAATTATTGGAAGTGACAGGAGGGCCGGATACGGTTACAGTTACATATAGGTATCAATTGCAGTACCAATTATAGTTATACAGGGACTGCATCAAAATGTCGCCAAATACTCGATTGGCGATTTTTGATGATTTCTCGCCAAATTTAGTGACAGAAATGAGTCGCCAATTTGCGAGATATCCATTTATCGAATGTTAAATAGACTTGCCCCTGTATTCTTATTTTTCCGACAGAGCTTCGTCCCTTTCAAGTATTTCATCTTACATTGTACAAGCGACACTGCAGTTTCGCATAAAATTTCATTCAAATAATTTATATGCGTACAAAATTCTTAACAATGTATTACAAGAATTTATTGCATTAAATATATTAAAAAGCGTTAGATTACAAGAGATGTTTTTACGATGAAAGCGATGGGAAATAAAAGATTATGGCAAAGATTTTAATAAAGGAGAAATGAAATTAAGTTATAGATACCTAATGGGTTTAATGGATTTCTTTGCCTGATCATAATGAACTTAAGAAAAGAAAATCACATGATAATCTTTCAATTTTTGAAAGTGAAGTTTTAGGAAGTGTAGCTGGTGACACGTGGCATCGAGGTAAATGGGACGTGATGAAGAAGTTTCATTTATGAATTGCATCAGCATTCAAGTAGCCTAAATTGGCAATTTATCCAGAAGGGCTATTAATTTCGTTTTGGCATTTTGCGTTGAAAACTTGCGTTGAAAAAAGACTGTGTCACTTTTCAAATTGTTTCCACCGAATATTATCGCTCTGTATTATATTTAAAGAAATTAAATAATAAAGAATCTGCATGAATATATGTATGTTTCTCGCACTGTGAAAAAGCAACGGTACCTAGGGACATCAAATTTTGAATAACGTAGTCCTCCACTCGAATATGGACACCTGGAAGCCCAAATTTGGAATTTGTTTTATTACCTATTTGCTATTTTGTAAAGTATTTAGCGAATTTTTGATTAACAAACTCAACGACTTCCCAGTGAGCAGTGGCAACACTGTACGAAAAAAAAAATTATCTCCAGCGCGCGAGACTGTGTATCTGAAATTCTAAAGATATGCCCGTTTTAAAATTATTTTGCGATATTGCATCAAATTTTATGGTTTAAGTGCGAAGAATAGGATATTTAATAAATAACGGTAACCCAAAAAACGTTAAGGAAATGCCCTTTTGGGCGTAATGTGAAATCTGAAAGCTTTCAGGTTTTTTATAGTCCAAAGGAGCTTTGTCCCTAAAGGACTATTGTTTCCGTTTTGACATTTTGCGTTGATTCGCTTTAAATGTCCGATTCACTTTTCAAATTATTGCCACCAAACATTATCGCCCTGTATTATATTTAAAGAAATTAAATAATGAAGAATCTCTATTAAATGTATGTATGTTTCTCGCATTGTGATGAAACAATGGTACCTAGAGCTATCGAATTTTGAATGGCGTAATCCTGCTGCGAATATGGGCATCTGGAAGCCCAAATTTGAAATTGGAATTTGTTTTATTATCTATTTCATATTTTGTAAAACTTTAACGAATTTTTGATGAACAAAGTCAAGGATTTCAAAGCAGGCCATGGCAACGTTGTACAGAAAAAGCATTTTTATCTCCAGGGTGCGAGACTGTGTATCGTAAATTCTAAAGGCATGCTCATTTAAAAATTATTTTGCGATATTGCTGTTGAACTGAATTTTATGGTTTAAGTGAACATGATATTTAATAAATGAAAGTAACACACAAAGCATTAAAAAAACGCCCTTTTGGGGGTAATTTATAATCTGAAACATTTCAGATTTTTTAGTATTATCTTTTTTTAATGAAATTATGCGAAAAGAAAAACTTAAAAAGTAATTAGCGTGCGTAACAGGAAGATGGTTAGGTTAGGTTATTCAATTATGGCAAATCACACGAGGGCTATCTGCCGAAAGGGAGAGATGCCTTCGTGGAGGACTTTCTAAGGGAAACTGGCTCGTATACACGTTACACATGGGGAAAACCACGAAAACGCCCACGCAGCCAGCCCGTTCGTGGGATTCGAACCTCGGATCGAACTACCAGTGTTCAGCGTCTTTAACGCTCGGCCGCTGGTGAGCCTAACAGGAAGATGAAAAAAATATCTCTCTTAAAGAATCTAAGATTCTTAACGTCAATTTAACCGGTAGTTATTATATTTTCTATATATTTGTCTTAAATATCTGAAATATACTTCTAATTTTTGTTTGGAATTTTTACTAACTAAATATGAAAACTATATTTTTAATAACCGCTCTAAACACTTAGTGTTACTCTCATTAGCGGAATATCAAGACTTTTCCCTTTAATACGGTCTGTGAAGTGACTGTGAAGGTCTGTGAAAAAAGTTGCTTAATAATAAAGCTAACAGGAGTGAATACAGCAGGAGACTAGTAGACTGTGAGCTCAGCGACAGCGTGAAAGACCTTAACAAATCCTTTTGGGCGATCTTAAAATCTGAAACATTTCAGATTTTGTTTTTAGTTCAAAGGGGCAATTTGCCCAGAAGGACTATTAATTTGGTTTTTGCATTTTACATTGATTCACTATAAACGGCGAATCACTTTTTAAATTGTTGCCACCAAATATTAGAGCCCTATATTATATTTAAAGAAATTAAATAATGAAGAATCTGCATAAACGTATGTATATATATTTCTGTCATGGGGATAAAACAACGGTACCCACAGCCAAAGCCAACAGATTTTGAAAAATGTAATCCTCTACCGAATATGGACATCTTTAAGCCTTAATTTGGAATTTGTTATGGTATCAATTTCATATTTTGTAACTTTGACTAATTTTTTATCCACAAACTCAACGATTTCAAAGCGAGAAATGGCAACACTGTACCAAAATAAAAAATATCTCCAGCGCGCGAGATTGTGTATCAGAAATTCTAAAGATATGCTCATTTTAATACTATTTTGCGCTATTGTAATAATTAGTAATTAGTAATTAGTTAATTATAATAGTTATTACTATTTGTTAAATTGAACTTTATGCTTTAAATGCGAAGAACATGATATTTAATAAATAAAGGTAACACACAAAACGTTAAAAAACGCTTCCTTGGGCGTAATGTAAAATCTGAAAGCTCTTAGATTTTTTTCTTGGTGTGTGTATGTGTGTGTGTGGGGGAGGGGAGGGCTTGTCTGCAGACCAGGTCGGATTAAACGGGAAATTCGGGTTAACAAATGATCGGAACACTATTCTTACAATTTTTTTAAATCCAGAGATATGTAAAGTTTTACATAAACAACAGATACATCACCTAACAATAAGAAATATTAGATTTAACATCTTCAAGTTCTGAAGTCTATTCCATCACACCAAAAACCAAATTGCATTCTTAAGATGCCGCAAGCGCCACCTAACGGCTGTCATTATTAATTCACAACTTCACCTCAGTTGCAGAATTTACTCTATTCCATAATTTAATACAAAATCCTTATCATTTAAAAACCTGTTTTGGCTATTTTAACAGGGACTTAACTAACTTTATTTTAACTATTTTTTAAGTAAATTTCTTAAGCACTTAATATTAAAATAAAATGCCTTAAAAGTCTCTCTCGAGAAATCGATCGATGTAGTACCTTTCTCGTGCAAGAAATTTTTACCTAATTGTAACTCCAAACATCAAATTCCGAAAACAATTACGTTCATGTTTTCGCTTTCTTGACAAAGTTAATATTTTAAAACGAGCACGATGATGTTACATTCGAAAACAAATAAAGCCCCGAAATATTCGAGCTATTAATTATTAAACAAAGTGTTTGAATCAGCGCTGATAATCGGAAAGCAGTTTTCCCAAACTTTCATCAAAGAACTGTATGTTTTCAACTTGTGATTCTACCATCGCGAATCCAACTAAAAGAGAAGGAAACTGTTGGAAAGAACAAACATAGAGAAGATTAAAAAAAATAAAAAGAAGAGGAACGCGGGAAAGGGGGGGATAGAAAACTGCTTTTAGATCGAACTTAACTTTTACGAATATTTTCTGATTTCTGAATAGAAACGTCGGGACATCAAAAGGAAAAACAAATTCTTCTTCGGAGACATTAACTTTCCCGAATTTGTAATTTTGCCTGCATCTGGGGATTACAGAAATAGGAACTGAATGTCGCCTTGTCTTTGATTTTCTTTCTCCCTCTTCGTCGTCTGCTTCATTCCCCCCCTTATGCAATAAATTGCATGTATCGATAGGAAGGTGGAATAATTGAAGAGTTTGAAGTTAACAAAACCAAATATTTGTTCTCTGATTCGTTCCTTATACGCTGGAAGAAGAAACACAACAAAGATTTTCTTGTACTGGTTCTGTCTTATTTTTGTTTTATTTTTTAATTCTTAATTTTTGTTTAAAAGGCTTGGTCGGACTATACGTAAAATCTGTGTTTATTATTAGTCTATTAAAATCTGAATAGTGATCAAACCCGTTTTTTCCCTTCCTCCAAACTTATTCCCCCCGCCATTTTCTTTTTTTTTTAGTTGTCGAAGGAAGGCTAAAAGTAAAGAAATAGGTTTGGAAAAAGAGGCCGAAGGAAGACTACTTTATCTTTACGCTTTATCTTATTTTTCTTTTAGCTTTTTAGCACTATAGATTTTGAGAAATTAAAAAAAAAAAAAAAAAAAAACAATCTGATGAGTATACCACATAACTTCTTTATAGGGGATATTAAATTATATGCATAATTTTTTCCTGCATTTCGTTTAAACTTATTTCCTCGAATTTCATTACAGATATATTTCTCGTTCAATTAATTCGGTTCTCACTTAGCGGCAAGGCAGAAATACACAAAAGCGTAAAATATCTTTATTAAAAATTGAAAAATATAGAAAAATAGAAAACATAAATACAGTTAAAAAATGCAGAGAACAATTTTTACAGTTAAAATTAGGGTTTCTACGCAAAACCAAACAATACGGCCAGCTGGCAGGAAGACACATTTTTCGGTGCACCGAACTGAAAATTTACTTTTGGCTCCACTCAGCAGAAAGGCACTGAAGGCGTAGAAACTGACTTAATTTGTTGTGGACGCTATGCTGCGTCAATATATGGGTTAATTTAGAAAACTAAATGATAATTACAGAATGGATTAACGTGATTTAATTCGCAATAATAAAAGAAAATGTTATTATTGTTGATGCGAAGCTTCGTTTCTCTAGATTGGCAACAAATCTACTATTCTGCTAAGTATCAAATGTAAACAAATATGGCCGCTATGGCCAAAATAATTAGGCTTAGCCGCATTAGAGATTTTCATGCTGCAGACGTAAAAAATGTACAATGCCCTCCCCGGGATTCGAACTCCGGATCTTCCCAATACGCGTCGAGTGGGTTTCCAGTTGCACCACGAAGGCTTGCGGAAGGGAGGGAGAAAATATCCTATATACTCCCCCTTTTAAAAGGCGACTGAGAATTCGGGGATCCAATCCCCAATCTTGGTGGTGGCGAATTATAGTCCACCAGCTTTTTTTTTTAGTTCGGGCGCCACTTAGAATCCTTAAGATTTTTACCATACCGGAGAAGTGGAAAATCTGCAGTGCCCTTGACGGGACTCGAACCCTGGGCATCTCGAATACGTGTCGTGTTTTCTTCCAATTGCCCCCCAAAGGCACGCAGAAACGGGGTAGAAAATATCTTATACATATATTTACATGCGCTGGCTGAAGCGTATCTTACTAAAAAAATGTTTCTCAACCATCTGTCAAGTAGAATGCCGTAGTAATAATTTACACATACAGGTTAGTGAGGCATACAAAAGTTTGCATCGTCTGGCTTACATTCTAAATTATAATTATTATATAATTTGCATAAGATTTACGTGTTTTGCGTCAGGAAATGTCTAAGTATCTATGTATTTTAATAATCTTGAAATAGGATAATCAGTCAAAACCGATTTTGTTGTTTTTGTTGGTTTTACATTCCCTGATTTTATTTTTAAAAAGTATGTAAAGTGTAAAAAATATTTTTATTTATTTTAGATAATAAAGTTGGCTGTGAATTTTGTGGAATGATATAAAGCGTCGATATTCGTATGAAAGGTTTTTAGAACTTAACAGGGCGTCAAATATTTACAGTTGTATTTAGGCTACTTTGTCATGGGCTAGTTTGCTGGGGCTATTTTGACGGGCTTGCGTGTAGAGAAGGATTGTGTCTACGGTTGTGAAAAGCAGAGACGTTATTAAATCGGTGGACGTTGCGAAGCAGGGGGGTGCGATTACAGAACTAAGTTCATAGCACGTTGAAAAACTGCTTTTGATCTGGATAGGAAAAAAAATGTTCATAGTACCATGTGCAGCAAATATTTCACCCACTGCATTTTTTCTTTGTTATTAAACAATGTTAGAATAATATTAAAAAATCTGAAAGCTTTCAGATTTTATATTAGACCCAAAAGGGCTTTTCCCTAACGTTTTGTGTGTTACCTTATCCGAGGTTCGAGTCCCAGCCAGGACATTGCTCATTTTTGACATCTCCTGCTGTCAAAAAATACCTAATGGTTCTATAAACTTTAGTTATTTAATAACATGTTCTTCTCACCATAAAATTCAATTCAACAACAATATCACAAAATAATTTTGAAAAAGCATATCTTTAGAATTTCCGATACACAGTCTCGCGCGCTGGAGACACAAATGTTTTTTTTTCTTAAAATGTAGCCATTCCTAGCTTTGAAATCGTTGAGTTTGTTAAACAAAATTCGTTAAAGTTTTACAAAATATGAAAAAAACAAATTCCATAGTCCAAATTTGGGCTTCCAGATGCCCATATTTGAGTGGAGGTCTACCTTATTCAAAATTGGATGTCTCTAGATACCGTTGTTTTTTCAGAGTGCCAGAACCATTTATACATTCATGTAGATTCTTTGTTATTTGATTTCTTTAAATGGAGGTGGCCACAATCTGAAAAGTGAAACTCCGTTTTATAGTGGACGACGCAAAATGCAAAAACGAAATTCTCTGGGCAAATTGCCCCTTTGGGTAACAATAGTATTGATAAATTATTTTTCCTTTATTTCTTATTGAAAAATTTGCTTGGTATAACAAACAAATTTTACGTCCAACGTTCTGGAACAACGTATACCGAGGTATTACTGCATGTTTACTAATTTTAACAGAGAAATATGCTTACAAGATTCTAAGGAACTTTCTTTTTAAGTTAAAATTTCATAAAAATGGGATTTCCATGCTTGCATGCATAATTTCTCTGAACTGAATTACAGCTGGAATTATAGGATATTTTGATAATTTTTGTAAACACTATATCTGTATAAAATGACCGTTATTTAGCTTTGGACATCAGACAGTTTAGAAGTAAAATTAAAGTTGAAGTCTTATGAAAATTTCGACTCGCCATTTTCATTGTCTCTGCTATTAAATAATTAAAAATTTGCATATATGTATGCACGTATGTTCCTCGCATGGTGAAAGAACCACCAAATTTTGAAAACACGTAATCTTCCACCTGAATACCTGAACATCCCGTATTTTGAAGTTCGTGTTTTTTTTTTCATTTATTTTATATTTTATGCCAATTTTAGGAAATTTTGATTAAAAATTCCGCGATTTAAAAGCTTTGTGTTGACACTCGGTAAAGCGTGATATATTTATATTTTAAATTTATCAGAAAAGTCGGCGAAACAAAAGAAAGTTTGTTCCCATTCAAGAAAACGTAATACATTTGTCTTTCGAATTTAATCGCATTGATGAGAAAAATGGCGATGCCTAGAGCAACAAATTTTGAACACATCTAGTCTTCCACTCGAGCTTCAGCGTTTTGAATTTCGAACTCGTTTTTTAATTATTTTACATTTTGTTGGAATTTAAGGAAATATTGATTTAAAAGCTTCCTGATTTAAAACTATTGCCTATTATTATAGGCCTAGGAGGATGACCTTTGCAACAGATATGCTAAGGAGGATAGAAGATGATGCTGAATTTCTGAAGCGCACAATGTTCGTCGACGAAGCATCCTTTCATCTTTCTGACATTGCTTTGTTAATCGCCGTAATGTGCACATATGGGGATCTGAAAACTCCCATGAATACCGTGAGGCACAAAGGGTTCCCAAAGGTTAATGTGTTGTGTGGACTCATGCACGTCCGAGTCACTGGGCCTTTCTTTTTTACAGAAAAGACGGTCTCATCAGTCGTATACTTAGGCATGTTGGAAAATTTCGTATTTCCACGACTAGAAGAGCTTCAGCCACACGTCTTTTTGCAACAAGATGGTGCACCACCTCACTGGGGTACCGTCGTTCGCAGTTCTTTGAATGACCATTTTACAGGAAGATGGATCGGGCGAGGAGGTCCAATTCCTCGGCCACCCAGATCACCTGATAGAACGCCGCTGGACTTTTTCCTTTGGGGATTTGTAAAGGACAACGCTTACAGGAGGAGAGTGTCGAATATGGATGACCTAAAAGCCAGAATGACAACCGCAATAGCCTCTGTGGATGCCAACAGGCTTGCCGGGACCTGGCGTGAAAGTGAATATCGACTGGATATTCTCCGTGCGACGAAGGGGGTACACGTGGAAGTTCCTTGACAAGGGGCATGAAACTTTTTGAGTCTATCTAACCATTTATGTTATTAATTTTAATCTATCTTTATTATTTTATGAGTTATTAAATATCAAAATGGGTTCGGGACTTTAAAAAAACCCTGTAATAAGAATTAAGACTTAACTAATGCTTAACTAGAGATATAGCCGAAGCTATCAAAATTCTAAGTAGTTGGCCCCTAAATATCGAATAAGCTATCAAGGGCCTGTAATACGGCCTAGTGTAGTAACAGCTTAGAGAGAGACGTAGCCAAAAGGCAAACGGGCGCTAGTCAGAAACACTGTGGCTGTCTCTAGAAGTCGGTGGAACTTCAACTTAAATACTACTCTTACTCATTTGGATTAAACACGATTCTAAAAACACATTCTGGTTGCAAATTGTAAGCTGAACTTAGGATGGCCAGGAAAGTAGCTTAAACTAAAGATAACTGTAAAAAACTTAGGATAAACATCACAACTTAAAGCTCATTCAGCTCGTAATGTCTCAAAATTAACATCGGAACAGTTCACGAAATGCAAATTATAAAATAAAATAATAATAATGGTGCTTATAGCATCTTACTGATTGTATTATTGTAAAGTTAAAATTAACCATTTGAAGCATATGAAAATAACACCTTAGCGGTTTTCCAAACTTTTATTTTCCACTCCATTTTCAATCACTTTACAAGTCGTTGTCATCCACAACTTCAAAACGAAGAACAATTTAATATTTTCCAGTATTTTCTGTCATTGAATTAACATTTTTGTGTGTTCAGAGCTCTTACAAACTTTGTGAATACACATACTAGAAGAGTAAAGCGAAAAAAATTGTAATATAAAAAAAATCTGAAAGGTTTCAGATTTTAAATTACGTCCAAAGGGACTTTTTTTAACATTTTGTGTGTTACCTTTATTTATTAAATATCGTGTTCTTCGCACTTAGACCATAAAATTCAGTTCAACAGAAATATCGCAAAATAATTTTAAAATGAGCATATCTTTAGAATTTCCTACACACAGTCTCGCGTGCTGGAGATAAAAATTTTTTTCTGCGCAACGTTGTCATTGCTTGCTTTGAAATCCTCAAGTTTGTTCATCAAAAATTCGTTAAAGTTTTAGAAAATACGAAATCGATAATAAAACAAATTCCAAATTTAAAATTTGGTCTTCCAAATGCCCATATTCGCAGGAGGATTACGTTAATCAAAATTAGATGGTTCTAGGTACCGTTGTTTTATCACAGTGGGAGAAACATACATACATTTATGCAGATTCTTCATTATTTAATTTCTTTAAATATAATACAGGGCGATAATATTTGGTGGCAACAATTTTGAAAGTGAAACAACGCTTTTAGTGAATCAACGCAAAAATGCCATTACGAAATTAATAGTCCCCCTGAGCAAATTCCCCCTTTGGACTTCCCCCCCCCAAAAAAAATATGAACGAAAAATTTGAAACCTTTTCTTACAAGTCCAATCAGTAACAATTTCTACAGGTGAAAACGGAGCAAATCCATATATCTTCATTATCAGGATATTTTCGAAAATTTACGTCTCAAATAGTATAGCGAATATAAAAAAAAGTATGGCAACACTTAACCCTCTGTAAATGTGAACATCGTTCTGCTGACTCTGTCCACAACGCACATTTTTTGCTTTCAACTTTTCTAATATAAAATTGCCTCGCAATTTTTTTTTCATAATTTCGAACAATTTAACATCACAGAACGGTCAATTACATGAATGTTTAGCCACAAACAAATCATCGCCTCTTTTATCTTCGAATACCATCATCTCCGAGAGCGATTGTAAATCAATTCAGGATGAAAGATAATGATTAAAATTCTCGGTACTTTAATCGCTATCGGATCAAACGGCAGATAAAGAAGCTTTAAACAAATATCCAATACATATGGCCGATTATAAGCCTTTTCAATGTTGGTTTTCCTCCAATCACCAGAAGTCACGATCTTTGTTTCGTGTCCATTGATCGTGACTTCGCTTCGTGAGAAATCTCGCGCG
>KK114178.1:139936-163865 GCA_000611955.2 Stegodyphus mimosarum | reverse complement strand
AACATGCATACATTTATGCAGATTTTTCATTTTTTAAACTTTAAGGCAGAGCGATAACATTTAGTGGCAACAATTTGAAAAGTGAATCGGGCATTCAGAGTGAATCAACGCAAAATCGCAAAACGAAAGTAATAGTCCTTCGGGACTAAATCCCTTTGGACTAAAAAAAAAAAGAGGGGGAGAGACAGTTTTATGTCTGCCGTTCTACTGGGCCGATTGACGAAATTCAAATTGCGTGTTCGATGCCTCGAGAGCGCGACTTAGGATATATACTAGATTTATACATAGCTTTGTTCTAATATAGGTATTTTGACACAAAATCGGACTTTTTCTGAAATAAGATAGCAATATTTTTCCATATTTCGATTCTACGACTCAAATTAGGTCTAAATATTAAATTTTGTAAAATTTGGTGCGAGCGAAATTTACGGAGCAATTAAAAAATTTAACTTGGCGAATTTTTTTCAGTTACGCCAAGAATAATTCAGTTGGAAAACTTCTTAATACATGGTAACCTACTTTCCTATCCCTTCCATCGTCGAGGACCAGAAAAAAGTCACATCGTTCTTACTTTCAAATAATTTCAACAAAGTGCGTGAACCACATTTCCGCTGTTATCGTTGTCAACAAATATGCCAAATTTCAAAACGCGCCAATACATAAATTCACATATATCTTCGGAAATTTGGAATAAAAAGCTCTAAATTTTTGCAGGTATGCTTAGAAATAAATCTACTTTAATATGATTGTAAAAATTTTATAGGTTATAATTATTTTGTAATTTATAGGTTATAATAAATTCTTAGTAACCTCCCCCCTTTTTTTTTGTTTACGGTACACGAGCGAAAAAAACCTGCGTCGTTCATTCTTTCAAATAATTTTAACAAAGTCCGTGAAGCACATTTGTCGTCATTATCGCTAATAATAAATACGTCAAATTTCAAAATGCGATAATGCGATAATATACACATTCACGTATGCCTTGGGAATTTTGCATTAAAAATTTTGTAGGTAACAGTCCAAAAATTCTTTCGAAAAATTTATAAAAATCAGTAAAAAATATAAATTAAAAAAATAAATCATAAAGTATCTGCGAATTTTATTCGAATTGAACCTAAATTTATAATTTTGAAAGGAGGAATCAAGCAAGTTTAATAAGAAAAGAGATATTAACGAATTCAACTAATATTGAGGGGATAAAATTTTTTAAAAAATTTAAAAAAAAAAAAAAAAAAAAAAAAAAAAAGAAAAAAGAAAAAACTGCGCATGTGATTTTTACAAAACCTACTACTTTAGTGTAATTTAAGTCATAGAATCGAAATATGGAAAGCAAATTACATGTCATTTCTGAAAAAGACCGACTTTGTGCCACAATACCTATGTTAGAACGGCCAACCAGCGGCCGAGCGGTAAAAAATCTGAAAACTGGTAGTTCGGTTCCGAGGTTCGAATTCCGCGAACGGGCTGGCTGCATGGGCGTTTTCGTGGTTTTCCTCATGTGTAACGTGTATACGAGCCAGTTTCCCTTAGAAGGTCCTCCACGAAGGTATCCCTCTCTTTAGGCAGATAGCCCTCGTCTACTTTGCCTTAATTGAATAACTTAACCTATGTTAGAACAATGCTATATATAAATCTAATGCATATCCTAAGGCATTCTTTCGAGACATGAAAAAACAAGCTAAATTCCATCTAGAACGGGAGATATAATTATCCCTTTTTTAGTCCAGAAGGACTATTAATTTCATTTTGGCATTTTGCGTCGTCCACCATAAAACAGCACTTCACTTTTCAAATTGTTGCCACCAAATATTAGACGCCTGCATTATGTTTAAAGAAATTAAATAATGAAGAAACTGCATGAATGCATGTATGTTTCTGGCACTTTGAAAAAATAACGGTAGCTAGAGACATCAAGTTTTGAATAACATAGTCCTCCACTCGGAAATGGGCATACAGAAGCCCAAATTTGGAATTTGAAAGCTGTTTAGTTATCGATTTCATATTTTATAAAACTTTAACGAATTTTTAATTAACAAACTCAACGATTTCAAAGCGAGCAGTGGCAACAGTGTACGAAAAAAAAACTGTGTATCAGAAATTGCTAATTACGAATTAATTGTTGTGCATATCTTGATTAGTTAACGACTAATTAAGATATGCAAATTTTAAATTATTATGTGATATTGCTGTTGCATTGAGATTTATGGTTCAAGTGCGAAGATCATGATATTTAAGAAATAAAGGTAACACACAAAACGTTAAAAAAAGACCCCTTTGGACTTAATATAAAATCTGAAAGCTTTGTTTTTTTATTCTGAAAATTTTCCGTTTTTAAAAATTAATTTTTTAAAATTAATTTTTCATTTTATTCAGCAATAATGAATTTAATTTCCCGTAAGTTTTATTCAAGTAGAGAAGAGAAATAATTGTATGCTTTTCATAATTTATAACATTTTTTTAATCTTTAAATTTATAAAATTTTTGTGTTAAGTTCTTTTTTGAGATTTAAGACTGTGATTTAAAATTTTCAGTTTGCAAATATTTCTTTCTTTTAAATATTTGTTTTTTTTATTTATACATATATTTATTCTAGCTATTGGAAAAGAATTAATTATATGTTTTGCAGACAGTCAGTTGTCCAATAATTTACGAAACTGTACTTTGTTAATTACCTTAAAGTTCTAATTATTAAAAATTAACTAAGCCTTGCGAAATAACGATTTGCTTTTTAACATGAGCAGATTTAATTACGAACAAAAAATAGTTCTTTACTTATATTATTAGCTATTAGGAGAAAATAAATAGTTTACAGTGAATACATCAATTATAGTAATCTAACTATTCGAATTTTTTATTAATAATTGACGATGTTAACTATTAACTCACTAATTATTCGTTTTCAACTATACGTAAATAATTTGTGATTAAATTTCTGCTCAACATTTACTTGCGTTAGAAACATGAATAATTCATTAAATTCATTAAATTTAAAGCACGTAATTTGCACTCAGCAGCAGAAAGAATACAAGAGAATTTAACTGAGAAGCGAAAAAAGAGTTATAGCGGCAAATTTCGTAATAAATTAATTTTCGAAAGGTAAAGAACTGCTATTAAATGGACTCATAATGGGAAATGGCTTTCTAACGCAAAACTGTAATTAAAATTTTCGGTAGGTTTAATTTAGTTAGTTTAACGAATCGAACGCTTTAATTACTTCTCTCTAATATTTTTGCATTTTAACTTATGGGTATATTAAATAATAATTATGATTTTAGATCTTATGCGTAAATGCTAAAAAGAAAAGCAGATTCAGATATTTTGTAATTTAAACTCGCATTTCCTGTTCGCTTGGCATTTACTTACTAATAATTTACAATAAAGGATTAGTGGAGAATAAATATATTTTACATGATATATAAAGATTAAATTTTAATGTATTTTTGCTATTCGTGAAGAAAGTAATTAATTCCAAGCATGTGTAAGATTTAGAAACGGGATTTCAACCTTTTTCTTCCAACGACCCGATTCAAATAATGTTTTTTTCGCATCCACCTCCCCCCTCCTTACATTTTTAGGAAGTATTGTAACCGTGAAAAAACTCGTGTATCATATTTCAACGAAAATATCAATTTCGACCGCTCTCGAAACTGTTTGAACGCTGTTTTTGCGTGACATCTGTATGTACGGACACAAAGAAGAACGGTTTTTACCCAAAAAGGATCGCAGAATGGATTTTAAATGGATTCACAAGAGATTATATTCTTGACATCTGTACGTATGTACGCACGTATGTATGTACCTCGCATAACTCAAGAACGAGTAGCCGTAGAACGTTGAAATTTTGTGTATGGGACTCCCATAACACGCAGTTGTGCACCTCCCTTTTTCGTTGCAATCAGCTGCACCACTCATATATATATATATTCCCACTCGGTTACCTAGCACGGTGAGCTTAGTTTCCTTATTCTTATATGTTGGTAAATTGCGCATTTTTTGCTTTAAAAATGATTGAATTATGTTGTTTTTATCTTCCGGTTAACGTTTTTATGCCTTTAGTAAATCTGCATGCAATATTTGTAGAATTATCAACAATTTAAGAGTTGTTTAAGTGCTACTAAGCCTAATTATGGTTACGAAAGCAGCCATACTTGTTTGGGTTTGAAACTTAGCAGAATAGTAGATTTGTTGCCAATCTAGAGAAACTAAGCTTCGCAATAATAGAGATAACGCATTTCATTATTGCAAATTAAATCGTGCTTAACCCATTCTGGAATTTATTCATGGAAATACAAGTAAGTGTTTAAGATTTACTTCGTAAGTTTTAATACAGATATTTTGAGTTTTTATGCATTTGTCGCGAAGTGAGAACCGAATTAATTGAATGAGAAATACTGGATCGTCTGTGAAAAACTGTTTCTTTCTTTTTTTTCATTTCATTATTGCAAATTAAATCGTGCTTAACCCATTCTGGAATTTATTCATGGAAATACAAGTAAGTGTTTAAGATTTACTTCGTAAGTTTTAATACAGATATTTTGAGTTTTTATGCATTTGTCGCGAAGTGAGAACCGAATTAATTGAATGAGAAATACTGGATCGTCTGTGAAAAACTGTTTCTTTCTTTTTTTTTTTTTTGTTCAATTTCTTTTATACATCGTTTTAGATTTATTACAGTATTTGAATAGAACATGTGGCAACGATTAGGTAATTCTCTAGATGATGTACATAAGTTTTGTGCATTCTGAGTTATAAAATGAATGAGATGTAAGGCTGTTAGGGGAACCTAGCGCCAGAGTGTCGTTATGGTAAACAAATATAGTGTTTTTTAAAAAGTGGATTTATTATATTGTAGTTTATGCGCTATCTGCGAAGCAGATTTAATCCAATGCAATAAGTTTAAATGAAATGCAAGAAAAAAATGCGTATAATTTAATATTCCGTACAGGGAAGTCATGTGGTGTACATATCGTATTTTTTTAATGAAGAAGTTGTGATTTTTTTATGTATTCTTTGCGGCGATTGAGTTTTTATGTAATCTTCGTGGAGAAATGAGAAGTGAAATCATTGAATGAGACATATATCTCTAATGAAATTCGAGGAAATAATTTTAAATGAAATGCAGTAAAAATTGCGTATAATTTAATAGGCCGTACAAGAAAGTCATGATGTGTCCACATCAGATTTTTAGCCCAAAGGGCGTTAGCCCAGAAGGGCTATTAATTTTGTTTTGCATTTTGCTCTTATAACTTTAAGTATCGGTTCACTTTTCAAATTGTTGCCACCAAATATTATCGCCCTGTGTTTCATTCATAGAATTTAAATAATGAAGAATCTGCATAAATGTATGTGTGTTTATCGCATTGAGATAAAACGACGGTACCTAGAGTTATCCAATTTTGAATAACGTAATCCTCCTCCGAATATGGGATCTGGGAGCCCAAATTTGGAATTTGGAAGTTGTTTTATTATCGATTTCGTATTTTGTAACACTTCAACAAATTTTTGATTAACAAACTCAACGATTTCAAAGCGAGCAATGGCAACACTGTACGAAAAAAAAAAAAATAAAAAAAGCGAACAATTTTTATCTCTAGCGCGCGAGACTGTGTATCGGAAATTCTAAAGATATGCTCATTCTACAATTATTTTGCGACATTGTTGTTAAATTGAATTTTATAGTTTAAGTGCGAAGGAAATTTAATAAAAATAAAGGTAACACACAAAAGGTTAAAAAAAAAGTCCCTTTGGTCGTAATGTAAAATCTGAAAGCTTTTAGATTTTCTATTTCATATTTTGTCAGACATTTAAAAGTTTTACTTATTTATTTTTTTAATATATATGAGTTTTTTTATTATATTTATTATATATGATATTTTTTATTATATATTTATTATTTTTTATTATATATATTCCATATGAGTGCTCAACCTTAGTTTCCGTAGCCTACAGTGGAAGAAGAAGGCGAGGTATTTTGGGCCATATTTCGGTGAAAAGGGATATTTATTCTGAAAACGAAAATTTTTAGCTATCACAATACTTCCTATCTTTCGTACAAGGAAATAAATAATTCCATCAGCACATCAAGGCAGAGCCATTTCATTCATTAAAATTGAATTTTTGTTCGATTAGAGTCTGTGATTTTTTTTCGGAAAATCTGTTTCTATTTCTAACATAATACTATTATTACTACTACTACTACTTATAATAATAATAAATAACTAAACAGAAATATAATAATAGTAATAATACAAATATAAATAATAAAAATAAATAATTAAACAGAAATCTAAGAGGTTTTTCATATTCCAGTATTAGTGTTATGATTATGCTGTGTGGTGTACATTGTAGATAAAAATGTCAAGGCGACGATGAAGGAAATCATTCCTTTAAAATATCTGATTTGTACACCACATGACTTCCTTGTAAGGCGTATTAATTTATACACACTTTTTGCTTCATTTCATTTAAAGTTATTGACTCGAATTTCATGAAATATATATTTCTTATTCAATCTACTCAGTTCTCATAACGTAACAAAGGCAAAAATACATAAAAACTCAAAATGTCTTCTTTAAACATTGTAAAATACAGAAAAACGTAAAACATTAAATACTTTTAAAAACACTTCCAAAAAAATTACAATTAAAATTAGAGGTTCTACGCCAAAACAAGCAATTCGGACAGCGTGCAGGAAAACATATTTTTCGGTGCACAAAACTGAACGTTTACTCGATTAAAAAGGCACTGAAATTGGTGCAGAAACCGACTTAATTCACTATTCCACTAAGAATTTCAAATGTAATCAAATTGCGGCTTTGTTAGGCTTAGTCGCATTTAAACAACTTTGTTGATAATTGATAACTAAATTGTTGATAATTCTACAACTATTGCATGCAGATTAACTAAAGGTATAAAACTCTTAACCGGAATATAAGAACAACAAAATTCAATCACTTTTAAAGCAAAAAAGCACAATTTACCAACATATAAGAATAAAAAAACCTGAGCTTAACGAGCCGGGTAACAGTGTGGGTATAATATATATTTATATAATTTTGGTGCTGTCGTTTGCAACCAAAAAGAGAGGTGTACAGCTGCATGTTTTAGCTGTCCCCTGTGTAATATTTCAAAGTTATCCGGCTATTCGTTTTTGGATTAATCGAGACGTAACGAAAAAAATGTCTTCTGAGTCGATTTTAAATTCCTTTTACAATCCATTTTGGAAAAAGAATCCTTTATTCTTTCAATCCGTACAAATGTCACGAAAAAAAAACAACAACTCTCAAATGGAGTCGAGAGCGGTCAAAATGGATATTTTCGTTGAAATGTGATACCCGAAATTTTTCGCGATTGCAATACTTCCTTATACGAAGTAAAGTAAAAAAGTGATCGATGCAAGAAATTGATTGGGAATCTCTGATCTGAGACATCTCGCAATTGTTCAAAATTGTGAGAGAATTCGGATAAACAAATTTTTACTTCGTGTTTTTACTTCGTAATTTATACGTGACACATTTCCGTTACGTTAAACCATACAACTCTTTGCACAAATAATTGAAAATATCTATAAATAAACTGTCGTGCGTAGAATTGATGTATTTAAATATTTAGCTTTAGTTGAACGCAACTTATTTCTTAAATTGGAAATGTTTTCTTCGAATGCAACTATGTAAGTACGTGAAACAGAGTAATAATGTAAATGGATAGCACAAACAGGCCAAGACAGCTTCTTGGAAACACGTCATAGAATACGGAGCGGAAAAACGTTCGTTTTCATGTTCTTCGCGTAGAGTCGTTCGTTATTATTCTCAGTAAAAAGGGAGAGGAAAAATCACAAATTTAAATGTGGTACTATGTAAATGACAGAGTGCACATAAGAAGTTCAACGGACGAAAATAAAACAAAATAAAATAAAAATGAAAGCTAAACTGAAAATATTGCGAAAAAGGTTTGAAATCAGACTAAACCGGAACTTATGCGCATGCGCCGACCGCAAGCAAAGTTCCACCAAACGAAATAAACAAAAGGAAAGGGGGGAAAAAAAAGCTGAATAAAAAGCATTGCTGTTTTTTGCTTTTCGGTGCGCTGGAATATTCAATCGTGAATTTGTACATGTAACCCTCCCCGCGTGGAATATAAATAAATAAAAAATAAAATAAAAATAAAAAAGACCTTTAAAAAAATTGCAGAAACAAAATGCCAAAGACAAAAATCTTTCTAGGCTTAGACCTAATGAAAGTTCGAAATTTCATACACCGTTGTCATAGTAACCCAGCGGCTGTGTAGGGGGAAAGAGAGAGAAATTTATTCAAATAAAGGTTGACAGATTTCTCAGGTAGTACCTGTAGTGTATTCGAATGCTTCCCCGGCTACTTATTTAGAACAAGGCGCATAATATTTATGCAGACCGAATTATTTTCGCTTCCTGTATATTTTGAAAGATTTGGAATTTTACGTTGATGCTAAATGAGGAATGCAAAACTAAAATGTATGCTAAATTTTTGGAAAGAAAATATGTGCTTTGAGCAAAGATGATAACCATGATGTTCAACAAGAAATGAGATTCTCGAAGTTAGAAAGAATTACAATAAAATTTTACATGTTTCTATGCTTCCCCGCAATTTCTGTATTTCGTGTTGTAGAGTTTTTTGTTTGTCCAAGCTCACATGCGAGGGTTATTAACATCCATGTGAAGGTGTTAAATAACTCTTACGAAAATCTCTTATAGAATTTTACTCAAAAGACCCAATGTTCAATTTCCTTAGAAATATTTAAAATGGCTCTTCCAATTACAAAAGGGTTTTAAATGGCACAAAGTTTCATATTTTCGTATTTTTAAGTTAAAAGAAAACTGATGTGGCCACCACGTGACTTACTTGTTGGGCATATGAAATTATACACATTTTTTGCTGCAGTTCATTTAAACTTGTGTCCTCGAATTTTCTGTCTTTATTAACCGATCCCTCCAGGCAAGCTGAAAAATGACATCAAAGATTTGCAAATTTTTTAAATTAAATATCCTGGACATTTTTTTGTCGTACAGGAGTCAAACTTCTTGTATTTTTAGTTTATCAAAACAAGTATAAACTTTCCAAACTATAAGCATAGGAACCGGAATAAGGTATTAAAAGATTTTGTTCTTTGTCACAAATAATTTTTTTTCCAGATTGAAATTACCAAAACATGAATTTTTTTTTTTCATTTAAAACACTTCTGTAACTGGAAGTGCAGGCTGTTTATAAAGTCCCGGACCCATTTTGATGTTTAATAACTCATAAAATAACAAAGATAGATTAAAATTAATAACATAAATGGTTAGATAGACTCAAAAAGTTTCATGACCCTTGTCAATGAACTTCCACGTGTGCTCCCTTCGTCGCACGGAGAATATCCAGTCGATATTCAATTTCACGCCAGGTACCGGCAAGCGTGTCGGCATCCACAGAGGCTATTGCGGTTGTATCTCTGGCATTTAGGTCATCCATGTTCGACACTCTCCTCCTGTAAACGTTGTCCTTTACAAATCCCCAAAGGAAAAAGTCCAACGGCGTTATATGAGGTGATCTGGGTGGCCGAGGAATTGGACCTCCTCGCCCCATCCATCTTCCTGTAAAATGGTCATTCAAAGAACTACGAACGACGGTACCCCAATGAGGTGGTGCACCATCTTGTTTCAAAAAGACACGTGGCTGAAGCTCTTCTAGTTGTGGGAATACGAAGTTTTCCAACATGTCTAAGTATACGACTTTTCTGTAAAAAAGAAAGGCCCAATGACTCGGTCGTGCATGAGTCCACACCACACATTAACTTTCGGGGAATCCCTTTGTGCCTCACGGTATACATGGGGGTTTTCAGATCCCCGTATGTGCACATTATGGCGATTAACAATGCCAGAAAGATGAAAGGATGCTTCGTCGGAGAGAAAAAAAGTAGAGAAAAATGCAATTAATAAGCAGACGATATTTAGAAAAGTACAGATATTTAGACTGGAAAATGAAATTACCACACGCGCAGACGATATTTACAAAAGTAAAGATATTCAAACCTGAAAAGGAAAATATATAAGTTGTTTCATCAATAAATGCCATAAGTTTGTTTATATCTTGATTATTTTATGAGTTATTAAATATCAAAATGGGTCCGGGACTTTATAAACACCCTGTATATATCTCTAAGCAACAACTGTGAAAATAAAAACCAGACAACGACTTTTGTGCCGGGAAAGGGAGATGGGTATATATCTATTTCTATTTATCTATTTATATATTTGTTTACCTTTTTATATATCTGTCTATCTATATATATTTATCTATCTGTCTATCTATCTATCTATCTATATCTATTTATTTATCTTTTATAGATCTATAGCTATATATATTTAGCTTTCTATCCATATCTATCTCTCTTTCTATATATAATTACAAAACAGTTTTTTTTTAAAAAACAAAATGCTATCATGCCTAGATTTTTTCGCGCATTGAGTTGCTGAAAAATTGTCAATAAAGACATAAAGTAAGAAAATTAGAACTAATTTTTCGCAAAGAGCAAAAATTTAAATTCACAAGTAATAAATTTCAAATAATCCTATAAATGCAATAAAGAATTTAATAAACGTTAAAACCAAAACTCTTCAAACAAACAATACCCCAATTCAAAACAGCAACGAAATTTAAAGAAAAACGAACATAATAGAAGAGGAATTCAATCAACTTCAATGCCACTTCGTCAGGAGGAGGAATATTGAAATTAGCTCAAATCTCTCTTCTACAAAAATGCTTGCTTTTCTGTATCCAGAATTAGCCGATGAACCAAAGTATTTTAATTATAATAGTTCACCCGAAAATTCTGATCCTCCCTCAAAAAAAAGAAAAACAAAGTAAATTGTAATTAGAATCTTGCACAGTCTGTCTATCATAAAAAAAGCTCTCGCCAGTTAGTCTGCAGCTGTCTGTTGCCGTAGAAACAAGCCTTGAGCCATTTTCCATAGGGGGTGTCTTGAAGATTTACTTTTCAGCTTGCCATCTTGGCGCATTTACAGATGAATTGACAACCCTTGGTTCCCCTCTATTTGAAATATACTAACCCTGTTGCCATAGCAACCGCCACCTGCCAGAAAATATGGCGGAAGCTCTTCTTCTCGTAGACAGACAGTACCTTAAATAAATGGAATTCTATTTAAAGAACTGAAAACGTGAGTGAAAAAGAAATCAGTGAAAAAGTAAAATTTAATAAAATACTTCAGTGTATAAGTATACTTCAGTGAAAAAGTATACTTCATTAAAATACTTCAGTGAAAAATTTCTTAATATTAACTAAGACTTCCAAATATAAACAAATGGCGCTTCATTAGGTTTAACTCGCCACTTTAAAATTGTTAATAATTCTACAACTATTGCATTCAGATTAATTTAAATGCATAAATAACTCAACCGGAACTTAAGAACAAGATAATTCAATCACTTTTAAAGCAAAAAATGCTCAATTTATCAACTTATAAGAATAAAAAAATTCAGCTTGCCGATCCGTATAACAGAATGGGAATATATATTACGTACATACAGACGTCACGGAAAAATTCTCTTCCGAATCTATTTTAAATCCCTTTTACAATACATTTTGGAAAAAAGAGTGCGTTATTCGGTCCGTTCATACAGATGCGCGCAAAAATATCATTGAAATAGAATTAAGAGGAGTGAAGATGGATATTTTTGTTGAAATATGATATGCGAAATTTTACGCGATTACAATAAGTCCTTTACTTCGTACAGGGAAGTAAAAACAAATTTTCGCCTTTAAAGATTAAACCTCTCCTTCAGACTTCACCTCGGAAACAGTTTAGTAAAGACCGACGAAAAAAGAAAATCTAATGTTTTAACTGACATACCCGAAACAGAAGCATTGGAAAACGAATATGGAGAGGAAAAATATTGGAAAAAAATCTGATGTGTACAAAACATGATTTCCTTGTACGGAATATTGATTTATACGCATTTTGCATTTCATTTAAATTTATTGGATTGAATTAAATCTACTTCGTCGAGAGCGCATAAACCACAATAGAATAAATGCACTCTTTAAAATTCACTATATTTGTTTCCATAGCGACACTCTGGGGCTAGATTCACTTAACAGCGTTACATGTCATTCATTTTATAAGTCAGAATGCACAAAAATTATGTACATCACCTGAAGAATTATCTAATAGTTGCCACATGTTCTATTCAAATACTATAATAAATCTAAAGCGATGTATAAAAGAACTTAAACAAACAAACAGAAAAAAGAAATAATTTTTCAGGGACGATTCAGTATTTCTCCTTCAATTAATTCAGTTCTCACCTCGCGACAAGACAAAAATATATAAAATCTCGAAATATGTAGTATATCAAAAATTACGAAGTTAATCTTAAACACTTATTTCCTCGAGTAAATTCCAGAATGGATTAAGCATGATTTAAATCGCAAGAATAAAAAGAAGGCGTTATCTTTGTTGTTGCGAAGCTTACTTTCTCTAGATTGGCAACAAATCCATTATTCTGCTACGTTTCAAATGTAAACCAATATGGCTGCTTTCGTGACCATAATTAGGCTTAGCCGCACTTAAACATTGTAGACAATTTGACAAATATTGCTTTCAAATTTACTAAAAGCATAAAAACCTTAAGCGGAATATAAGAACAACATAATTCAATCATTTTTAAAGCAAAAAATGGACAATTTACCAACATATAAAAATGAAGAAACTGAGATAAGTGAGCCGAGTAACAGAGTGGATGTATATATATACATATATTTATACACCTTTGATGCGGCGGTTGCAACTAAAATAGGAGGTGCACATCTACATGTTGTAGCAGTTTTATGTACAAAATTCCAACGTTCTGAGGCTACTCGTTTTTGAGTTATGCAAGATACATACATACATACGTAGGTATGTACGCACAGATGCCCCGAAAAATTCTCTTCGGAATCTATTTTGAATCAGTTTTGCAATTTTTTGGAGGGAAAAAGAGTCCTTTATTCTGTGCTTACGTTTAGATGTCAAGCAAAAACATCGTTAAATTGCATTCGATAGCGGTCGAAATGGATATTTTCGTTGAAATATGAGACCCAAAATTTTTCGCGATTACAGTACTTCCTTTTTACTTCGTACAAGGAAGTAAAAAGAAAAGAAAAGGAAAATGAATCGTCAAAGAAAATATCCCTAAAGAGAATAAGGAGATAAAATGGGGAAAGAAGAGGATATTGAACTAAGATTCTGGAAGAGAAAAGTAGTTGTGTTTAACTTGCCGGAGATGCCTACAGCGATTCTCACGAAGACGAATGGGTGCAGTACTTAATTTACAAAATGCGGGAACAATTAAATAATGACAGGAAACAGTCATTTGTTTGTGCTAACTGCAATGCTGATGAAGACTGTTATATTAATTGTTTATATACACTCACTTCCAAAAGTTAAGCAGGGAGAGGAAAATGCTAATTTCCGGAAGCCAATCAGATTAAGAGGATGCAATTCGCTGCAGAGGTAGATGGAAGTATGTAAATATGTTAGGTAACAGCCAATCGCGCTTTCATGTCGAGAAATATGCAAAAAAGGCAGTCTTATAAGAAGCCAGCTTTATGAAGGGTTACAAAAGGTGATTGTAAGTGCCGATAGAAGGTGTTTAAAACTTTCGTACAATTTGTTTTCAAGACATACGTGTTTCTATGACTTCTAGAAGACGAATGGAAGATTCTGAGCGCTGACGTGTTGTGGGGAGCATTGAAGCAGGACAGTCGATCACAGATGTTCCTCTTTTCTTCGGCGTTCATCATTCTGTAATTTCACGTTTATGGAAACAATTCCAAACCACACAGACAGTTGTCCGAAGGCCCGTAGCCGGTCGCCCAAGGGTTGCAACCCCCGCGGAAGATCGGTATATTGCTATTGTAGCCAAGCGGAATCGCAGAGAGACCTCCACATATCTATGGTTACAGCGTCCATTGGTAAAGCGATAGCTGCAGCTACTGTACGGTGTAGATTACATATGAGTAGACTGTACGCCCGATTACCTCGAGTTTGTGTTCTTCTATCCGTCCAGTCAAAGAGGGGCACGATGACAGTGGAGCCGTGAAAATATCAATTGGAATGTGTGTGACTGGGGCAATGTCATGTTTACTGATGAGTCAAGATTTGCTCTGGAGCCAGATGACAAGCGTATAAGGATACGGCGTGAACAATGAACACGCAATCAGTCCCAAAACATCACCGAACATCACGCATTCCGAGGCGGAAGCATTGTGGTGTGGACAGGGATTTCATTAGGATACCGCACCGACCTGCGCATCTTTAAACGGGGTTCTTTGACGGCTGTCCGGTATCCAGATTGAAGTTCTAGAACGCATTGTGAGATTGTACGCTGCAGCAGTTGGCCCTACTTTTGTTTGAATGGACGATAACGCACGTCCCCATAGAGCTGACATCGTCGATGACTACCTGGAGAGCGAAGGGATTGCGCATGATGACTACCTGGAGAGTGAAGGAATTGCGCGTATTGCGTGGCCAGCATATTCGCCCGACCTTAATCCCATTGAAAATCTTGGGGATGCTCTCGGCCATGCTGTATCTTCATGTTTCCCATCTCCAGCCACTCTTATTGAGGTGGAAACTGCTCTGCAAGAAGAATGGCGATTGCTTAATTCTGCGGTGGTCGACCACCTAATTGTAAGCGTGGTCACAAGGAGTAAACTTTGTGTACAGATGAGGGAGGATCACATATCCTATTAATGTCCTTTATTTTATTTTATGCTGTTTATTTTCACTTTATTCATAATTCTGTTTAAGTCTCCAGTATGTCATTATCACATAACTTACGAAAATGTAATATTGTTTTCATTTCTGTATATAATTATTGACTTTGTTTTATGCAGATATATATATGCTACTTTCCAGCCGAATTTTGTGTCAATCAAAGCTGTATTTGTTAATTTTTTTGCATTTTAAATCTTCGTGCTTAACTTTTGAAAGTGAGTGCATTTTATCTATGTTTTGTTATAAACCACTTGATATCATTCGTTGCCAGAATGCAAAGTAATAATAATTTCCAAAAGTTTCTTAAATATTGTTACTTTTTGTCCCGGGTCAGTTACAGTTTACGAAAAGTCCGGGTCAAACTGTAACAGACGAATACTCTTAATGAAACGCTTTAGAGAGTTTTACCTTCTTTGGCAGCATAAATTAATATCAAACATCTCAACAGATCGGTACGTCTGGAATGAACCACAGGATCTTGAAACGATTTAAAACAAACTTATTTCATTACTTTCTTGCATGAAGTAAAGGAAGTATTGTAATCGCAAAAATTTTCGGGTATATGATTTCAACGAAAATATCCATTTTGACCGCTATCGGTTGTGCAATTTAACAACGTTTTTGAGTGACATCTGTACTTAAGGATAGAAGGAAGGTCCTTTTTACCCAAAACGCATTGCAAAAAGAATTTAAAATGAATTCAGAAGACATTTTTTCCTTGATGTCTCTATATACGTACGTATGTATGTAAGTATCTCGCTTAACTTAAAAACAGCTAACCGCAGAACGTTGAAATTTTGTATATAGGACTGCTATAACATGTAGTTGTGCACCTCCCTTTCTGGTTGCAATCGACAGCACCAAAAGTGTACATATATATACCGGCTCTCTTACTTGGCTCCGTGAGCTCAGCTCATTTTAATTCTTATATGTTGGTAAATTGAGCATTTTTTGCTTTAAAAATGATTGAATTATGTTGTTCTTATCTTCCGGTTAAGGCTTTTACGCTTTCAGGTAATGTGCATGCAAGAGTTGTAAAATTATCAAGAATTTAAAAGTTGTTAAAGTGCGGCAAAGCCTAATTTTTTTACCATAGCCGCCATATTTGTTTACATTTGAAACTTAGCAGAAGAATAAATTTAGTTTCTGTACCTTTTAGTCTTTTTACCAAGTGAGACGAAAAGTAAACTTTCAAGTTTTGGGCAGCGAAAAATCAGTCTTTCTGCTTCCTGGACGAACTGCTTGTTTTTGCGTAGATTTTTTGCATTTATAATTTTAATAGTAATTTTTTTAAAGCTGTTTATAAAAGTATTTGGTGTTATGTTTTTCTGTATTTCACAATGTTTAATGAAGATGTTTTGAGTTTTTATGTATTTTTGCCTTTGCCACGAAGTGAGAACTAAATTAATTGAACGAGTTTTGTGCACCGAAAAATTTGTCTTCTTGCTTGTTCTTGCTTGTCTGAATTGCTTGTTTTTGTGTGGAAACTTTAATTTTAATCGTCAAAATTGTTTTTTAATTGTTTAAACTGTATTTGATGTTTTATAACTTTCTATATTTTTCCATTCTTAATAAAGATATTTTGAAGATTTATGCATTTTTGCTTTGACGCGAATTGAGAACTGAATTAATTAAATGAGAAATATATCTGTAATGAAATTCGAGAAAACAATTTTAAATGAAATGCAGCAAAAAATCCGTGTAAATTAATATTCCGTTCGAGGAAGTCATGTGGTGTACACATCAGAATTTTTTTAACTGAATGTAGAAGACAAACGCATTTCTTGGGCTCACAGATCAGCCATCACTTGTGGCGATGAAACTAAAGTAACAGTCGTTTTCAAAATTTAAAACTTAAGCTAGTACTCAATTTAATTTAAATCTAAGTTGGCTCAGAACTTCCCACCGGTGTAGCATTTTAAATAACAGCAACTATAACACCGAATAATTAAAATTGAGTAACGTGGCCTATAAAGGCAGAAACACGCTCTCTCTTACGATCCCAAAACCTCAGTTTAAATACGGTCTAACTCTTCTACCTTCTTCTTCATTTACATTTCTGATGAAGAAACTGAAAGGAGAAGTTATAGTGAATGCTGAAATTATAAATAATTAGCTTAAATAATAATTCTTAAAACTTCTTGTGCTAAAACGTCGGATTAGCTTTCAGCGTCAGATGCTTTCAGATTTTATATTACGTCCAAAGCGGCTTTTTATACCTTTTTGTGTGTTACCTTTATTTGTTAAATATCATGTTCTTCGCACCTAAACCATAAAATTCAGTTCAAGAGCAATATTTCAAAATAATTTTAAAATGAGCATACCTTTAGAATTTCCGGTACACAGTCTCGCGCGCTGGAGATAAAATGTTTTTCTGTACGACGTTGCCATTGATCGTTTTGAAATCCTTGAGTTTCTTAATTAAAAATTCGTTAAAGTTTCACAAAATATTAAATAGATAATAAAATAAATTCCAAATTCGGGCTTCCAGATGTTCACATTCGAGTGGAGGACAACGTTATTCAAAATTCGATGTCTCAAGTTACCGTTGTTTTTTCACAGTGCGAGAAACATACATACATTCTTGCAGATTCTTCATTATTTAATTTCTTTAAATATTGCTACGGATTTCATATTTATTTAGAATTGTAATTAAAATTGTTTTATTTTCCCGTGCAACGCAGACGATTTTTGAAGAGAAAGCTACGTCGGAAACGTAAAAATAAAAGAGTGCTTGCTTTTAATATTTAATAAATAAATATCTCGTAATTGCTGTGGCCATCCAGAAAAATCGAGGAAAATCGAGAAAATAGGTTTTGCCAGAATGTTCTAGTGAATAATTAAAAAGTTTAAAAGCCGAATTAAAACACCTCCCCTCATTTGTTGTTGTTTTAAGCGAACTGTTTGTTTACTTAATGCTGTAATTGATTGCAGTGAATTCGCTGTAAGATTGGATTAACTTTTTCTGTTTTGAATTGAGTTCTGTTTAACGTTTGAGATATTGTGATATTGTACGAATATATCTGACGAAATATTTCAGCATTTTGTTTTATTTCTTGTGAAAAGAATAAATTTTATTAACTTTTTATCGACTTGTGCATTCAATACATTACGAACCCATACACACGCAACAATATAATGCAGGCCTCTAATACTCCGTGGCAACAATTTGGAAAGTGAAAAGCCATTTTGTAGTGGACAACGCAAAATGCCAAAACGAAATTAATAGCACTTCTGAGCAAACTTCCCTTGTGTGCTTAAAAAAAAATACAGAAATTTTTTTTGGGAGGCGGACAAATAAAGAAATCCATCTTTTAATGTGTGTGCCTGTTTCAACATTTATATTTGTGATATATAAATTTTATACTCGTTATGAAAAAATAAAATTAGAAGAAGTTTGGCTCCTGTAGGGCAAAAAAAGGACCGGAATGTTCTGTTTCGAAACTTGCAGTTGTGATGTCATTTTCAACTTACCTTGAGGGATTGGTTATTCAAATCAAAATAAATCGAGGAAATAAGTTTAAATGAAGTGCAGCCAAAAATGCATGTAATTAATTTAATTGGCCCACATCAGATTTTTCTATATTCGAAAACTATTGTTACTTGTAGCATTACATTGAGGCCTATTAATTTTTTACTACACATTTTTAACAATGTCTTTTAGTTAGTAGAGAATAAAAACTCCATGTTGCCATCGAAATAAAATAACTAAATAAATAAGTAAAGACCATCTAGTCGAGAAATAAACAGAAGTGCCTCATCAAAAAGGTTTACAAACAGAAATGAAGAATTACACTTTAGAATCTATCCTTATTGCTTCGAACGGAAGAATAGAGAGATGCCCCGAAGCTAAGGGAGGAGAATCAAAGCAGACGATATTTTGAGTTAATGGTAAGCTTGAAGAATTACTCGATTTTTGTTTTTATTTGCACAGCTTGCTTGCTCTGTTTGAGAAATCATTTTGTTCGAATTTAAATGAAATTGCATTTCTGCTTTCTGTGAAGATAGAATGTGATAAAACCTGTCAGTTTAAGAACTTTCAGTCACATGTTTTTTTGTCAAAATAACGATAAGCATTAAAATGTGAGAAAGAAAGGAATAGAAGACATTAGAAAAATTAATTTTTATACAATAAGTCTTTATTTATAATAGATATGATAATCAATGCACTAAAAGGAGAAAAACAATTTTTCAATTTAGTGAAGAATTAATCGTGTAGTTTAATGGGAATGATAAATTAAACAATTTTATTTACAGAAATCATCTGCCATTTTACATTGTGAAAAATAAAAGTAAACTCCTAAAGAACAAACTCGATTAATCGAATTGCATTGCCATTAAGTTTGTTTGAAGCAGGAGACATAAAACATGTGCAATGCCCTTGTCAGGACTTGAACCCTGAACCTTTCGAATACGCGTCCAGTATGCTTCCAATCACATAACGAAGGTATGCAGAAAGAAGGGAGAAAATTCCTTATATACTTCCCCTTTTCAAGGGCAACTGGGGATTAGAAGACCCAAATCCTGGTGGTGACGAATTATCATTCACCACCTTTAGTTCGGGCGCCACTGTACAGACATAAGGTTTCTTATTTTTTGAAGCATGAGACGTAAAGGAAAGAAAAATGTAAAAAATTGAGAAAATATAAAAAATTTCAAAAGCTCGCAAAAAACAGTTTTATGTTTTCTTTATTGAGAAAAAAGTTAAAAAGAATTTAAAAAAAAAATTAAATACGTGTTAATTATCTGCAAATGTCCTTGGGGCACTAACTGCAGCCCCAAGGAGATTTTCACCAGCGGCCGAGCAGGAAAGTCATTGAACACTGGTAGTTCGGTCCGGGGCTCGAATCCCGCTAACGGGCTGGCTGCATGGGCGTTTTGTGATTTTCCACACGTGTTACGTGTATACGAGGTCAGCTTCCCTTAGGAAGTTCTCCACGAAGGCATCCCTTTCCCTAGGCAGATAGTCCTCGAGGCTTTGTCATAATCATACAAACCAAAAACCAAACCCAAGTTAATTTCTTCCATAGAACTCGATAGCTGTAGTTCTGACATAAGTTCCTCTTGGCGCGCAGACATTGTACGCTTACAAACATCTATGCCTATATTAATTGCTAGTGAAATTACTAGTAATTACCTATGGAATTACATTAGCTGGATTCATTAAAATCATTACACACACATATATATATATATATATATAATTTTAACGGTATTTAAGGTGCATAAAATGGTTGTGAGCGAGAATATTAGCAATACAGTGTTTAGTGAAGAAGTAATCGAGCCAGATTGAATCAATATTACATTTCGTGGAACAACGAGTTCAGCCAAAGCGCCTTGTGGGAATTTTAAAATAGCCCCCTGGGTCTCAAAGTATTCTTCGATGAGGGTGGCAGAGAGCAGACTTTGTCGCTTCATTAGCGGGATGCGTGAGTTTGAGAAAACTGCTACCAACAAGTTGTCGGAGTCAGCAACTTATTCCTGCGATATCTCATCGCTTTGCAGTTTTCGGAATTCGATTTGGGTCTCGTTAAGAAGGACCCAATGATGGATCGCCCCCCGCGCCCGTTAAGTTTCGCCATTTGAGTCATTATCGATGAATAGACAGTTTGCGATTAAAAGCAATAGTTTAGAAAATATCGCCTAGCCGCATTTAAATGTTTTTAGAATACTCATCCAATAGCCAAGAAACAGAAGAAGATAAAAAAAGCGAAAGAAAAAAAAAAGAGGCAACAAAGGCAGCTTTTTCGTGTGTTTTCTTATCTTGCCCTTTCTTGTGTTTTATGGTCTTGTCTGGTCCTTTTTGTGCTTTTCTGGTGTTTTCTTGTGGTACTTTTTTGCCTTTTTCTTCTGCTTTTGGACTTTCTTTTTGTTTTCTTGGCTTTTCTGGATTTTTATTGAATTTTTCTGACCTTTGGTTATGATTTCTTGTCTTTTCCTATTTACAGTTTTTTCTTGTTTTCCATGGTCACCTTTTCTCTTTTCTTTTGTTTTCCTTGTACTTTCTTGTGTTTTATGTTCATGTTTGAGCTCTTTTCTATTTTCTGATCGTTTCTTGTTCTTTTTTTTTCTTTTTTTGCATCCTGCTTTTTGGTCTTTTCTTTTGTTTTCTTGTATTTTTATTGTGTTTTCTGGTCTTTGCTTATGCTCTTTTTTTCGTTTTCTTGGGTTTTTGTCGTGCTTTGTGGTCTTTTCTTGAGTTCTTATATTTTGCTATATTTTCTTGTCTTCTCTGTTTTGTCTTTTATTGGTTTTCTTATCTTTTCTGGTCTTCTTTTCTCTTGTGTTTTTCTCATCCTTTCTGGCCCTTTCTTTTCTTTTATTTTGCTTTTTTTTCTGCTTTCTGTTATTTCCTTTTGATTTCTTGTCTTTTCCTATTTACTGTTTTTTCTAGTTTTCCACGGCCTCCTTTTCTTTTTTCTTCTGTTATCCTTGTACTTTCTTGTGTACTTGTTTAAGCTTTTTTCTCTTTTCTGATTGTTTCTTGTTCTTTCTGGGGTTTTTTTTTCCTCCTGCTTTTTGGTCTTTTCTTGTATTTCTTGTATTTTGCTATATTTTCTTGTCTTCTCTGTTTTTGTCTTTTAATGTTTTTCTTATCTTTTCTGGTCTTCTTTTCTCTCGCGTTTTTCTCGTCCTTTCCGGCGCTTTCTTGTTTTTCTTTTATTTTGCTTTCTGTTATTTCCTTTTGCTTTTTGTCCTTCTTAGTTTTACTTGTGGTCTTTGCTCCGGTGTTTCTTGTGCATTCAGGCTTTTTTTCGAGATTTTCTGATCTTTTGTTTTGTTTTCATGATTTGTTTTTAATTGTCTTTTCCTGTTTTTGTTGTCGTTTTTGGACTTCTTACCTCTTTTCTTGTGCTTTCTCCTCCTTCTTCGTGTTTAATGCCTTTGCCTGGCTTTTTTGCATTTTCTTGTTTTTTCTGGAATTTTTTTACATTTTTTTGTATTATTTTTTTCTTTTTGGCCTTCCCTTTTGTTTCCCTCTCTTTTCATGAGTTTTGTGTTTTCTAGCTTTTCTTGTCTTTCCTTATATTATAAGATATAGCCTTTTCGTGCCACATAAACTAAGCTAAATCTTAATAATGAACCTGGCGACTTCTGGCACAGGCGTGAAGTAACAGGAGCACAGAAGAAGGGGGGAAAATAACCATTTATTAAGTAAGAACAGAAGGGCACATGTATTACCATAACACCGACTACTTGAGGTGGAACTTAAACGTGATTATACACATCAATTCAAGTCCAAAATAAAATAGCGCTGGATTAGCATGTTAAATTATGGCTAACTGAGGTTGACTCAACAAACCTAACAGGCGTGGCCAATTAGCCGAAATGGCCAAGGGGTGTATTAGCGTAACAGCAAGGTCAGAAACGAAACCTGCGCTGATTAGCGAAAACAAACTCTGAATAAACTCAGAGATTCACCCGTTTAAATGCTCACTTCACTTAACTTTAAATATGCATCCTGGCGAAGAAATGAGAGGGGAAGTTGAGGAGTTCAGGAAAGATAATAAAAATTTGAATAATATGTTAATTTTAACTAAAGGAAATCCTACAGTGTTTTCCTGTGTTTTCTTTACTTTCTGGTCTTTTCATGTGCTTTTCTTGTCCTCCCTTTTTTATTTTTGGTTTTTCTTATGTTTTCATCGAGTCTTCTTTAGAACAAAGCGCGAATGAAAGAAAAAAATGCACAGCCAAATAATTTTTTATTCGTGGAAAGTTTCGCATTTTCCCTCTCGTACCTTCGGAGTGTAAGTGGTTAACATGCCCGGCTAACAGTTGGAAGATACGTGGTTCAAATCGCGGTGAACGCACGGCTGAGTTATATCTTTCTTGCTTCGAACTTTTTAGCAGCCTTTCGACGTCCGGGGTAGAAATTGTGACGGATGATAACTTATCAGCAGACGTGGCTGGCTAGGTTCTCCAAAATTTTTATTAGTAAGAACTGGAATACTTTTAATCACACGAAGATAGACGTTTTGGCTAACTTATCAACGAGAAACATTATTAAGATTATCATCTCCCACTACAATAGCAGGGGAAAGATTTTATTTCAAACTCATAAAATAGTTAATTATTATTCTATTTCATATTTTATTCCTTATCTATTCCTTATTCATTGTGTATTATTTTTAGCACCAAAGATGCTGTTAGTTTAGATTATCACATTTGAAATAAGAAGATTTTGCCTCCACCCCCCCCAAAAATGTTATCACCAAGTTTTATTTTCGAAGAAATATTATAATGAGTATAAAAAAAAGTCTGATGTGTACACCACATGACTTCCTTGTACAGAATATTAAATCATATGCATTTTTTCTCGCACTTCACTTAAACTTATCGAATTGTATTAAATCTACTTCGTAGATAGCGCATAAACCACTATAGAGCAAATGCACTGCATTTGTTTACTATAGCGACACCCTGGCGCTAGGTTCACTTAACAGCGTTACATCTCATTCATTTTATAACTCAGAATGCACAATAAGTTATATCATCTGAAGAATTACCTAATCGTTGCCACATGTTCAATTCAAATACTATAATAAATCTGAAATGATATATAAAAGAAATTAAATAAGCAAACAAAAAAAAGAAATAGTTTTTCACAGACGATTCAGTATTTTTCCTTCAATTAATTCAGTTCTCACTTCGCGACAAGGCAAAAATACATAAAATCCAAAAATATTTATACTAAAAATTACGAAGTAAATCTTAAACACTTATTTCCTCGAATAAATTACAGAATGGATTAAGCATGATTGAATTCGCAATAATAAAAGATAGCGTTATCTTTGTTGCCGCGAAGCTTTGTTTCTCTAGATTGGCAACAAATCCACTATTCTGCGAAGTTTCAGATGTAAACAAATATAGCTGCTATATGCTAAAATAATTAGGCTTAGCCGCACTTAAACAACTTTTAAATTGTTGTTAATTCCACAAATATTGCATGCAGATTTACTAAAAGCATAAAGACTTTAACAGGAAAATAAGAACAACTGAATTCAATCATTTGGAAAGCAAAAAATGCGCAATTTACCAACATCTAAGAATAAAAAATGTGAGCTCACTGAGCCGAGTAATATATATATATATATAAACATTATTAAGATTAATATGAAAGAAAAAATTCTTCTTTAA
>KK114178.1:110747-135043 GCA_000611955.2 Stegodyphus mimosarum | reverse complement strand
CTACATGTCCATTCAACTCCACTGCTTCGTCTCTTCTAACAAAAGACCAGCGAACACCCGTAAACAAGTCGGCATCATAAAAGCATTAGTGGATAGAGACCCATTTGCCTTCAGGACAATCTCATCGCCGATCGTTTCCACCTGGGCCCTAAAAATGAGTTTCTTTAAGTTAGTCCGAAAGAGGAAATCTCTAATAATAACCAGCTGGTTGTTTTCCTAATGATCCATTTGCTGTTACAATTTATCACACGAGCATTTAAGGCTGTTTGTTTAGGATGGTTATCCTAATAGAACTTATCCTAATAGAATTATTTTACATTCTAAGTTTTCTTGCAGATGCTTTTCAGGTTTCCATTAAAAATTTTTGTAGATTGCTTACTAATCTATATTATTTTCGATAAACACTAAATTTCTTATTCCAGATACAGCGAAACTTCTCCAAACCGTTATACTTCTACTCCCATGCGGAACATTTGGCAATACTCTTCTCGAACTCAGTTCTTAATTCGAATTTTCCCACATACTAATTTGTCTTTGCACACAAATATATTAAATCTTAACTTTTCTTCGCACATAACATTGTTACAATATGATAAAACTTTGCATTCCGTGAGTTTTTGCGAAAGCTAGGAATATTTTGCATTTTTTCTTGCTCACGAAAAACTTCCTTCTTTAATCTAGAAGCCAAACAACAAAAATCAGCCTTGTATTTGCAAATGTTCACATGACTAGTTTGGATGGTTTTTACTGAACCACCATTCTCAGCTGCAAAAGTGCAAATGAACGAGATAAGATATAATGATTAGATAAGATAAGAAAGCCTGGACAGGCGACAAGCTACTGGCGCCATCTGTCAATGAAATCAGAACTAAAATATAATTTCCTTAACGGCTTAAGGTAAAGATGGATTGGAATTAGGGTCGTTAAATAGAACAGAAAGATTTTTTTGAATGTCAAACGCCTCCAAAAAATCCAGTTCACCAATGGAAGATGTTTTCTGAATAATTTTGGAGTCAGAAAAATTGAAGGTGTGATTTTCGGACCAACAATGTTGGGCAACAGAAGACTTCTGTGTTTACTTTTTTCTAACATATGCCTCGTGTTCCTTAACGCGAAATTTTAAGGCTTTGTTAGTTTGGCCAATTTAAATTAAACCACACTGGCAAGGAGTCCTATAAATACCCCACGAATTCAACTCAAGGACCCCATTCTGATAATTTTATTGATAGGAGAATAAACGAATCAAACACCGTCTGTTGTTTGATAGATTAATACTTGTTCGGCCTGTTATTCTATCTTAACTTACTTCTTGTTGATCGCCACTGCATCCACTTCCCTTATATGACTGCTCTAAAAGGTTCAAGATAACTTTTATTGCAAATTGCTCTTCTAAACTCGCTGAATGTTTTACAGTACAAATTTGTGGGTCTTGTTTGTATTTTCATAGAATAAATCTGCTCTTCTTTGGTGTTGGCTCGGAATGTATTCCAGACTCCACTATATTTTCAACATTCCACGCAATTTTTATCGTTTAATAATATCAAAGATATTTGAAAGTTTTACAAAGAGAATTTCTTTGGATACTACTAATATTTTTACGTTCTTTAAAATGATGAATAAATAAACTTCTGATACAATTTGTAGTGTCTTACCATGTACACTTCGATTATGGAACGTGAATATATTTTGCTAAATTACTAATAGTTTCTAAACGCAGACGATAATTCTTGTGATGTATTTTCATTTAAAAAAAATTAGCAAGGAACCTTTTCTAGCAAAACATTAAAAAAATAGAGTATCAGAATTATTATGCGAGTTAATGATTAAACAATTTTCCACAAATCAATTTATTTCAAGGAATATTCTGATAAAAATTATTTTACAAGAATTAACGCTTTAAAAACAGAGAAAAAAAGAAAAAAATCTGAATTTCAGATTTTAAATTGCTTTCAAAGGGGCGTTCTTTTAACATTTTGTGGGTTACCTTTATTTATTATACATCATGCTCTTCTCATTTAAACAATAAAATGCAGTTCAGCAGTAATATCGCAAAATAATTTTAAAACAAGTATATCTTAAGAATTTCTGATACAGAGTCTCGCGCACTGAGATAAAAATGTATATTTTCTTTTTTTCGTACAGTGTTGTGATTGCCCGCTTTGAAATTGTTTAGTTTTTTAACCCAAAATTCGCTGAAGTGTTACAAAATATGAAATCGTTAATAAAACAAATTCCAAATTTCGGCTTCCAGATGCGCATATTCGGGTGGAAACGTACGTTATTCAAAATTGGACGGTTTTAGGTACAGTTGTTTTAGCACAATGCGAGAAGCATGTATACATTTATGCAGATTCTTCATTATTTAATTTCTTTAATAAAGGTCGATAATGTTTAGTGACAACAATTTGAAAAGTGAAACATTTATAGTGAATCAACGCAAAATGCCAAAACGAAAACAATAATCCTTCAGGGATAAAGCCCCTTTGGACTATAAAAAATAAATAAAATAAATAAATAAAAATTTAAAAGGAAAAAAAAACTGAAAGCTTTCAGATTTTACATTACGCGATTTTACAAAACGAATAACAATGTGACATTTTCAGTGTTTTCTGGCAGTGAATTAGCATTTTTGTGTGTTCAGAACTCTTACAAACTTTGTGAATACACATATCAAAAGAGTAAAGAAAAAAAAATTATAATATTAAAAAAAAATCTGAAAGGTTTCAGATTTTAAATTACGTCCAAAGGGACTTTTTTTTTAACATTTTGTGTGTTACCTTTATGTATTAAATGTCCTATTCTTTGCACTTAAACCATAAAATTCAGTTCAACAGCAATATCGCAAAAAATTTTTAAAATGAGCATATCTTTAGAATATCCGATACGGTCTCATGCGTTTGAGATAAAAATGTTTTTTTCCCCTTCCCTGAACAGTGTTGCCATTGCTCGGTTTGAAATCTTTGAATTTGATAATCAAAAATTCGTTAAAGTTTTACAAAATATGAAATAGATAATAAAACAAATTCCAAATTTGGACTTCCAGATGCCCTTATTCGGGTGGAAGCGTACGTTTTTCAAAATTGGATGGCTCTAGTACTTATTGGATGGCTCTAGGTACCGTTGTTTTATCACATTTGGAGAAATATACATACATTTATGCAGACGCTTCATTATTTAATTTCTTTAATACAGGGAGATAAAGTTTAGTGGCAACAATTTGAAAAGTGATTTGTCGTTTATAGTTTTCAACTCAAAATGCCGAAACGAAATTAATGGCCCTTCATCACAAATTGCCCCTTTGGACTAAAAATATTGTACTAGAAAAAAATCTGATGTCTATATTTCGATATTTAGTGTAAACAGACTATTTAAATTATGCAAATGCTATGCAAATAAATTAAAAAATGAAAGTGTCTGAAAACAAATGTGAGCCACTATATATTATTTAGAACTGTTTGTATGTAAAAAAAGGGGCAGGAAATTCAGGGACTGCCCCAGTCGAGTTACGCCGCAAGCTGTAGTTACGCCACTGCTAACAGGTGACATATTATCGGAAACGTGCTCGCAGCGCATGCCTTCGGGAGAAATTTCCGCTTAGGTTTCGCGAAAGGTCAACAGCTTTTCTACTTACCGGACTTTCAGCTGTTTCTCCTTGTAAAAGTTAACTTTTTGACCGACGTCCACTCACCGTTGGATCGCCAAGAAGAGAGGGGAGAGGGAGTAAAAGAGCATGAGCCCATCGCCGTCCATGGACCGATCTTTGGAGTCGAACGAATTCGCTAAAATGGTGGGTTGAAGGGAAAGAATTTTTGAAATGCAAGGGAGAGAATGAGCCAAAGGGGAGAAGAGAACGCTTCGTCAAAATGTATCGATTAGTTTGAGGATTATTTTCAACAGCGCCGCTTTTCTGCGGAATCGACGTTTCTGAGTAGTCTTGCCTTTGAAGATTCCTCCATCACGATCGTCTCTGGGGCTCACAACTCAGAAATGTAGTCGAGCCTTTAAAACTCGGGGGAGGTTTTTTAACACCAAATGTGCTTATTTTGAGGGAATAATCATGCCATCCTAAATTGTAAATCAAGGGGTGTAGTGTGGTTCTTTAAGTATTTATGTACGTAACATCATCTAAGTAATGGCATTATACTTCTTGCTATTTAAATAACATAATTTAGAGATGATTGCAGTGCTAAGTCACTATACTCCAAGGTTTTGCTCTTGCGTGACGTCACTGACTTCTAATCTATGGAAAGCACTTATTCCTTTTGTATCTTCGTTTCTCCCAGTTGTGTAAGTAACTGACGTCAGCTTTGTAAAAACCCTGCCCTTACTTATCTACTGACCTTGAATACAATGAACCTTTTTTGTGTGACGTCACTGACTGAATCTGCTGATAAGCGACTACTTCCCTTGTGTTTTCTCTACGTAAGTGACGTAAGCATTGGGCTTAACCTTGCTTCTGTGCTGAACTTGTTTACAATGAATTCTTGGTCTCTTGTGTGACGTCACTGACTTATAATGTGATGAGAAGCAACTACTTCCTTTGTGTCTTCTGTAAGTAAGTGACGTCAGCATTGGGAAGAGCTTAACGTTGCTTGTCTGCTGAACTTGATTACAATGAATTCTTTCTCTGTTGTGTGACGTAACTGACTCATAATCTGCTCAACAGCAGCTTCTTCCACTATTGAGTAAAGTGACCTCAGTGTTGGGAAAAGCCTCTTGTCTCTAGTCGTCCGTCGGGCTTGCTATTCAGAATTGTATTTGAGCAGTAGCGTAGCAGGTGGGGGCTAATTTTTTGACGGCAGCATTTTTTTGCATGGAACATTATTTTATAGGGGTTAATCAGGTGAATTGTCAAGGCAGGTGATGATTAATTAGATTCTAAATCGCCATACGGTATTAAATTCCGAAATAAAGTAGTTTTACTTTGGATAAAAGTATTCAAAGCTATCACCCCGACTTCAAGAGCAACATCACTCTTATCCCTTATTCTTATTACGTTGAAACATTTAAATGGAAATTACGGCTATCTATTGCATTCTGATAAAGGGGAACACTCATGAGCAAAAATTCCTAGTTAATAAAGAAATATTTTAGAGTTTTATTTCCTTCTTTCCAGGGAAAACTAGAAAGAGCGATATTGAAGGGCACTTATTTTGAATTTTCCCAGTTCATATTGTACACGATGAGGGGCGACAAAATTAAGGACCACCCCGGAGGGCAAATCTCTAGCAACGCCACTGTAGTCCAGGCATTAAAACTGGTAGGGGGGAGATGTTTTGAACACCTAATGCATTTATTTGGTGAGGGGGATAATGAAATCTTCCTAATGGAACAATGCGTAAGTATTACTCTATTATTTAATCTTAATTACTCTATTATTATAGTATCGTAATTTGTTTAAACCCAAAAGGGCAGTTAACCCAAATGGGCTATTGGTCTGGAACTGGGATTTTGCGTTGAATCACTGTAAACGGCTTATCAATTTTCAAATTGTTGCCACCAGTTGTATTATTTTCACAGAAATTAAATAATGTAGAATCTGCACGAATGTATGTATGTTTCTCGCATTGCTAAACAACGACTGTTCCTAGAGCCATCGAATTTTGAATAACGTAATCCTCCACACGAACTTGTGTACGTGGTAGCCCGAATTCTGAATTTCGTATTGACTTTACAATATTTCATATTTTATAAAACATTAAAGAATTTTTACTAACAAAGACAACGAGTTGAACAGTGACCAGTGGCAACAGTGGTCAGTGCGCGAAACTGTCTATCGGAAATTCTAAGGATATTGTGAGGTTTATCTATTTATTTTTAACTAACAGTTCATTCTAAGTTTGACTACTTTCCTATCACTCTCTTTTCACCCACGCTTTTCATGCCAAAATGTAAATGTGATAGCGAGGGTTCATTCAGATTAAGCTAGAATGAAGTGCTAATTAAGCAAGAGTTTCGGAATTTAGTTTTAGAACGTGTCTGCCTATTCCAGCCCACGTTGTGCAGCGATTATTAGCGACTTGGAGTTAGCGGCGTTGTGTGTTCTAGCTATTACGCTTTGTTTCGCCGGTTTGCTACAAACTACAGCTCTTACTGCGCTTTAAAGTATTACGTGAGCCGTAAGGCTAATCTACTACACCTTGAAATTGTTATTTCATGTTACTCTGTTAAGCCAGAAGTGCTGAGATTCCTGTAACTCAAGTTGGGTTATTTGTTAAATTTATGTTTCAATAAAACGGTCTTATACACCCTTCTTCTGATTTCTGTTTTGCTTCACAAGGCTAAAGGACCAATAGACATTCCTAAAGTCTATTTTGTATGCTTCCAAAGCGACATAGACTTTACAATGTAAATATTTAAATACTTTGTGGTTTTGCCTCTGAATTGAGTTTTATGTGGCTTAAGTGAGAAGAATGGGCTATTAAATGAATGAAGTAAGCACACAAAACGTTAATCTATCTATCTAGCTCTCTCTCTCTCTCTCTATATATATATAAAGAAGAATGTCTGTTTGTGTATTTGTTCGCGATTAACTCAGCTATCGTCACCAAACTTTCTACCATTATTTTCTGAGTCCTCAAAAAGGTCGACGTTCACTTTTTTTCAAAAAAAATCGGAGATATTAATTAAAAACTTTGAAAACGTTAATTTTCACCATAATTTTTCCGAGTGGAAACAGTCTCGAACGCAGAAGATAAAAATGTGCTTGGGAGAGAAAGAAGTGAGAATCCTGAGAAGCGTTTCCACTCCCCTCTTTCAAATAGTAGAGTTTATTAATAAAAAAATTCGAAGTTTTACAACGAAACAAAAATAGCATTGCCAAGTACTAAATACATTATTCCTGATCAAAATCGCTGAAACAACCTTGTATTTGGCGTACATTTATTAAAACACTCAATCGATTTCGAGGGCAGATCTTTCCTCACCTCACGATCCCTCCTCACCACGAGAACGAAATTTCTAGAAAGAAAAAGTTTGTTCCTCAGAATCTTTGCTTAACAATGAACTTAACTATTTGAAAGCAGTTGCTATTGACCCAGAATTTTCTCCCTTGATCATTGATAAAGCCGTTAAAAAATTTCCGGTTTCCCATCAAAGAAGACATTCTGTTGTTAGAAATAATATTAATGACCTTCTCGTGCTTCCATTTTATTCTTCTGTTAGTAATAAAGTTGCACGGATTCTCCAAAAATTCAATTTTCAAGTCAGTTTCTCCCCTGTCAATAAAATTCACGGTTCGACTCTAAAAGACTGCGTTTCTGACTTAAATTCTACGGAATTTTTAGTATATCGTGTCAGTGTGGCTTGAGATATATTGCCAAACAAAAAGAGCGTTAGGGTTTCGTATCAAGGAACATGAATCTTATGTCCGAAAGGGCGAAATTAACAAGTCTTCAATAGCGTATCATAGTTGGAAATTTAATCATAATTTTGACTTTGGATCTGCAAAAATTTTCCAAAAGGCTTCTTCCGTTGGTGAATTGGATTTTCTTGAGGCTTTTCATATTCACAAAGATTTAACATGTTTAGTGAATGATTTTAAGTTCAATCCAGTCCTTCCTAACGCTTTTAAAATTCTATTAACATAATTCTTGGTTATTATTTTTGCCGATAGATGGCGTTGCCTGCTCGCGCATGGTACTACCCGAGGGTATAAAAAGCCGTTACTGAGGTTGCTTTCCCTTTCTAGAAATTTCGTTCTTCTGATGTGGAGGGACCTGTAGCTGCCCTCGAAATCGATTCAATGTTTTAATAAATGTATGCCAAATACAAGGTTGTTTCATCAATTTTGATTGTAACATTGGCGTGTTTCTCTTCTATTCTACATTAATCCTGATTCCAAAAATTCGCGAGAAGCTATTTCGACTGTTCCCATCTTCGTGAGACTTCAATCAGCCGAGATATTAATTAAAAACTTTGAAAACATTAATTTCCTCACTTATTTTTCCGAGTGGCAACAATCTCGCACATTGGAGATAAAAATGCTTTATTTGAAAGGTGACATTTACATTTTTCTACGCAAAATGTCATTAGGAGATAAATATCTCCCTCCGGACTAACGACACTTTTGAATTGATTATAACCTTATATTTTAATTAATTTGAATCTGGCATTGAACCTTTCTTTTATTATTAGAGTAGCGGACGTACCCAATGCCAGTTAAGTTAGATTTAGAGTAATGCATCTAACAACAGAGAGAACGATATCGCTGTAATCCTTTTCTAATAATGATGCAAAAAATACAATTCATAGTCATACGCTTTTCAGTCTGATGCGATATGGAGCCCGTACAAAAGATTTCGACAGAAAAATAAGCTAATCTTTCTCTCATTGTATCAGAAACAATGGCATGCAGTTTTTAATGATTTTGTCTTTCTAATCAAATGGTCGTAAAAGCTCAAGTTCCATCCAATATTTCACCTATATTCAATTTGTGGATTAAATGTGGCAAAAAATTTATCATAATAAATTAGAAATCAATAACGCGAACAAACACACAAACAGACATTCTTCTTTATATGTATAGATTTTGTAAAACTTAGAAATTTTTGATTAATAAACTTTACATTTTGAAAAGCGAGTAGTAGCAACACTTTTCGAAATAAACATTTTTATATCCAACGCGCCAGACTGTTGCCACTCGAAAAAATGAGTGCAAAAATTAGCGGTTTCAGAGTTTTTAATTAATATCTCGGCTGATTAAAGTCGTACGAAGATGACAACAGTGGAAATGGCTTCCCGCGAATTTTCGGAATCGGGAATAATGTATTTAATGTTTGGCAATGCTATTTTTATTTCATATTTTGTATTTTTTTATTAACAAACTCTATGATTTGAAAGCGAGAAGTGGCAACACTTCTCGAAATAAAGCAGATTTTCATCTTCAGCTTGCGAGACTGCTGCCACTCGGAAAATGAGGGCGAAATTATCGTTTTTCCGAGTTTTTAACTAATATCTCAGATTTTAGCCACTTTTTGTTTTGGAAAAAAGTAGACGTCGACCTTTTCAGAAACAAATTGTAGAAAGTTCGGTGACAATAGCTATAGTAGTGACTGAGTTATTAGAGGACAAACAAACAGACTTTCTTTTATATATATATGGATAACTAAAATATCATTATTTAATCACTTCTTGTATAATAATAATCGTAGCAGAAAAGTAATGCAGGTAAGTTTAAGCTACATGATAATCCGCAAAGCTATCACTGAAAATAATTACCTTCGCATGCATAAAAATAATTAAAAAAAGTGAGCGTTATTTGAACTTCCATTACTCTCCAAGAAAGCATATAAACTCATCAACCACAGATGTTGCAGCCAGCCAGAGTCGTCTTGCTTTTTTTTAGCATTTCTACCTTCGCGAATGTAGAATTCGTTGAAACTCGCACAAAGGCTTGCCAGAGATCCTTATGGACAAGCCAACCGTGAAAAAGCAGGACAACAAATCTCTAATTCCGGACTCCATCTTAATAAAAATGACTGAAAAAACACCGAGTTTAAAAACCAGATGTAATTACACCGTGACTCAAATCTTCACGCTCAAATCCCTGAGCCCTCTACCGGAGCATGCACAAATTAGAAGCTTTTTTTCCCCATCTCTCTCCAGTGTTCTTCCCACATTATAATCCATCCTCATTTCTCGGGTCCGGAGGTAAAAATGCAGAAGAACTACTACTACTACTACTACTACTACTACAAGGAGCTCTGGAATCTTGTTGTCCATCTCCAGGATTAATCCTTCCTAAACAGAATATTCCTCTCAAGTAAAAGCAATAGATAATTACCATTTTAATGGAAAGAATCAGTCTTAATCAACTGGTAATCAGACCGTCTTGCACAAGCCTGTAATGAGGAGAAATGCTTGTTGTATTACTCCGCCGTGGGCCAGCGTGTTCTCCGAGGCGTGAGAGAATGGGACCGCGGACTCTTTGTCTCCGCGAGATAATTAAGGGGGTGCAAATCGAACGTCAAAAGCAGGGGGGTTGTGTGCGCAGGGCGATCATCGTTTGGGAAACAATTAGAAGAGTCGGAGAACAGGTAGTTCGTTTGTAATTTCGGGATCTGTGATTTCTGGAATTGATGTGGGCGGAATCGTTTGTTCTGGGAGGAAATATTAGTTGTCTCTTCAGCAGTGGTGAATTCATAGGACAGTGTTGTTGGGGGGTGATGCCACCATTTGGAAGTTTGGGATATAATAGTTCCAAATCATTATTTTCCTCCTGGATTTCAAAAACTTATGTTCCGACACAAGCTGCATATTTGCGAAGGCGATTTATTTTATATTATTAACAGGGTGTAGCAGATTTTTAGGAGCCGCATTTTTTGGGTTTTTAGGGGCGACATTATTTTACAGGAATTAATCAGGGGGATGCGTGAGGCAGGTCAAGAATAATTAGATTCTAAATTGCCATATGGAATTAAATTGAGAAGAAAAGTGTTTTGACTCTAGCTAAAGTATTCAAAGACATCATCACGTGATTTCAACTGCTACACATTTTTATCATACATTTTTACTTCCTTGTAAGAAAAGAAAATATTATAATCGTAAAAAATTTCGGGTATAATATTTAAACAAAATATTCATTTTGATCGCTCTCGAATCCATTTGAACGATGTTTTTGAATAAAATGTGTACATACGGACAGAAAAAGGACTCTTTTTTTTCCAAAATGGACTCTAAATGGTTTTAAAAACAGACTGATAACAGATTTTTAATACTTCCTTGTACGAAGTGAAGGAGGTTTTGTAATCGCGAAAAATTCGGGGTACCATATTTCAAAGAAAATATCCATTTTGAACGTTATCGAATGCAATTTAACGGTGTTTTGGGGTGACATCTGTACATAAGGACGGAATAAAGGATTGTTTTTCAAAAAACGAATTATGAAACTATTTTACAATGGATTCAGAAGAGATTTTTTGTGGCGTCTGTACGTACGTAAGAGTGTATTTTGCATAACTCATTAACCAGTAGCCTCAGAACGTTGAAAGTTTGTATATAGGACTGCTATAACATGTAGACGTGCACCTCCCGTTTTAGTTGCAATCGGCTGCACCAAAAGTATGCAAATATATATATACCCACTCTGTTACTCAGCTCAGTGAGCTCAGATTTTTAATTTTTATAGGATGGTAAATTGCTTATATTTTGCTTTAAAAATGATCGAATTATGCTGTTCTTATCATCCGGTTAAGGTTTTTATGCTATGCCTTTAGTAAATCTTCATGCAATATTTGAGAAATTATCAAGAATTTAAAAGTTGTTTAAGTGAGGCTAAGCCTAATTATTTTTACGAAAGGAGACATATTTGTTTATATTTGAAACGTAGCAGAATAGTGGATTTGTTGCCAATCTAAAGAAACTAAGCTTCGCAACAACAAAGATAACGCCTTCGTTTGTTATTACTAATTAAATCCTGCTTAATCCATTCTGGAATTTATTCGAGGGAATAAGTGTTAAAGATTTACTTCGTAATTTTTAACACAGATATTTTGAGTTTTTACCTAATTCTGCCTCGTCGCGAAGTGGGAAATGAATGTATATAATAAGAAATACTGAGTCGTATGTGAAAAACTGTTTTTTTTGTTTGTTTGTTTAATTTTTTTTATACATCGTTTTAGATTTATCATAGTCTTTGAATAGAACATGTGGCAATGATTAGATAATTCTTCAAATGATATACATAACTTTTGAGTATTCTGAGTTATAAAATGAATGAGATGTAACGCTGTTAAGTAAACCTAGTGCCAGAGTGTCGGTATAGTGAACAGATATAGTGAATTTTAAAGAGTGAATTTATTCTATTGTGGTTTATGCGCTGTCGACGAAGTAAATTGAACTGAATCCAATAAGTTTAAATGAAATGCAAAATGTGTATAATTTAATATTTCGTGTAAGGAAGTCATGTGGTGTACGCATTAGATTTTTTTTATTAAATTTTCCTTTGATGCACAAATAAAAATATATATGTTTGTATGTAAATGATTATATAATTTCTTTAAATCTTACTACAGTTAATTCTTGATTCTTCCTGATGAAATTTGCACCTTGGAAACATCACTACAGATTATGCTGATCATTTTTTATTAATTTTCAACTGTGAAAAAAAAAGCTGTTCTTATATAAAAGTATTCCTAAACAAAGTGAATCTTTGAATAAGCTTTATATCGCACCGTAGATAAAATTAACTCTATTTATAGATTTGATTTTCTGATAAAATATTCACGTACGCTTTTAAATTATTTTTTTGTTTTTGAAGCGGATTGATTTAAAAAAATACATTTATTTCGAAATATATCTAATTAAACACATTCAATATTTTATCTCTGTGTTCTATATTCGACTTTTGATCTATATTTTTCCCTTTTCAAATAGATAGAGGATACAGAACGTTAGTTTAAATGTACACTGCGAAAAAAAAATGGAGTAGTTTTGTATCTGCTGTTGACTGGGTCCATTGGCGATTTCTATTCGAGTGTGGACAAGTAGAAGTCAAATTAAGTAATGTAAAGTAGTGTTCCTTCTATTTATAACAGAGGGCGCTAGTAAAACGTAAAGCTGAAATTTACTTTACCTTTTACTAGCGCCTAGAAATAATTTTACCTAGATATAATGGTAAATTAATTAATTTAATTTAAAACTTACTTTTTACTTGCCTTTATTATATTATTTTAGTATTATTTAATTTAGTTTCTAGTTTATTTTTAGTATGTTAATAGTTTCTGTATCTTTTTTGTTTATATGCATATTCGTGTCGGGGAAGTTTTTTGTGGGCAAGAGTTTCTAAATTAAATTGGTTTTCTAAAAAATTGGTATTATAAAGGGTATTGTTTTGTATTGGCTTTGATTTGTACTTTTCTAAAAGTTCCACTTGTTTTAATTGCTTTTGGTAGGTCACATCATTTGGTTTTACTTTTGGTTTTGAATTTTACGCTTGCCTACATAAATGACGAAACACGAATTGAATAATTGAAGAGTTAGGTTTGAAGGCAACTTCCCCTTGATAAGTCTGTCTTCTGCCCCAGCTCAACAATTATTCCCTTATGCGTATTTTTCACTTTTAGGATTTTAAAAAAATTAATTACAATTTTATATTTGATACTTGCACTTGATTTACTTATGTTCTCAGAATTTAAATGATATTGTAGATTAGTTCGCAGCAATATAAATTATTTATAATTTCTTTTAAACTTATTTCTATAATTGATTTTTTACTTTAAATTGCTTCTTACGAATAGAAATTTTGTTAAATTCAAATTTCATTCCTTGCAGCAATGGCGCAAGAGAATTATTTAAATTTAATTTAACTTTACTATATTCTTTTGAAACAATATATATATATTTATATACTTTTGGTGCGGCCGATTGCAACAAAAATAGGAGGTGCGCATCTACATGTTATAGCAGTCCCATATACAAAATTTCAACGTTCTGAGGCTACTCGTTTTTGAGTTATGCTAGATACATACATATGTAAGTTCGTAGACGGCATGAAAAAGTCTCTTCAGAATTCATTTGAAATCAGTTTCATAATTTTTTGGGGGAAGAAGAGGCCTTTATTTTGTCCTTACGTAAGAATGTCACTCAAAAACATCGTTATATTGCATTCGATAGCTGTGAAAATGGATAATTTCTTTAAAGTATGATACCCAAAATTTTTCGCGGTTACAATACTTCCTTTTTACTTCGTGCAAGGAAGTAAAAATTAAGATTTAATCTGCCTTGGCTCTCGAATTTCATGTTCATTATGGATCAACACTTCTACCTCGTCAATATACACTCATGTCCATAAATTAAGTATAATGCAAAATCAGGCAAAGGAAGAGTTGGAAGCAAAACAAATTTGTCTTATTTGTAAAGTTTATTTATTAAACAAAAGGTAAAGAGAAAAAAAGATGCTATATGTTTGATATTATCATAAAAATAAATATAAAATATATATATAAGCGCTTATAAAGCGCCTGCGAACAATTTTACTTCTTTGCCTGTATTCCTTATATATCACTCTCTTACACTCTCGTCATTGTGACGTACCATCGGTGTCATCTGGTTACTTCCTGAAATTTGCATATGATTCTTGAAGATGTGTGTAGTGATTTTACAGGTCATATATTTATTTTAGATTTCGATTTCAGCGTGACTACGAATTATGCTTAATTTATGGACATGAGTGTATATATATATATGTGTGTTAGATCTGAGGGGTTTTAGATTTTAAATTACGCCCAAAGGAGCGGTTCTTTAACATTTTGCGTGTTACCTTTATCTATTAAACATCATGTTCTTCGCACTTAAACCATAAAATTCAGTTAAAGAACAATATCGCAAAATAATTTTAAACTGAGCAAGCATATCTTTAGAATTTCCGATACGCAGCCTCAGGCGTTGGAGATAAAAATGTTTTTTCTGTACAACGTTGCCATTGCTGCTTCGAAATCTTTGAGTTTGTTAATCGAAAATTCGTTAAAGTTTTACAAAATATGAAATCGATAATAAAACATATTCCAAATTTCAAATTTGGACTTCCAGATACCTATATTGTTTGGACGATTACGTTATTCAAAATTGGATGGCTTTAGGTACCGTCGTTTTATCACAGTGCGGGAAACATACATATATTCATGCAGATTGTTGATTCTTTAATCTCTTTAAGTATAACACAGGGCTCTAATATCTGGTGGCAACAATTTGAAAAGTGATTCGCCGTTTATAGCTTTCAATGCAAAATGCCAGAGCGAAATTAATAGTACTTCAGGGAAAATTGAACCTTTGTACAAAAACTGTAATTACTGTTTGCTTTTAACTATTTACTTTTAACGACATTAAAAGCAAACTTTTGAATTACTACTTTTTTCTTTTCCCGTTTTTTATAATTATATTGGCTATCGAGCGGTCATGGTCCGCTTTGATTCATTTAGCTGAACAACCCACCAGGGCCCGAGTGGTAAAGTCGCTGAACACTGCTAGTTCGGTCCGGCGTTCAAACTCCGCGAATGGTCCGGCTGCATGGTCGTTTTCGTCGTTTTTCCCATGTGTAACATGTATACGAGCCAGTTCCCCTGAGAAAATCCTCCTCAAAGGTATTGCTCTACTTGAGCGCTTTGCCGTAATCAAAATAAACGAAACGTTTAACTGAATACTGCAAAGCTCACGAGTGCTCTCTTGCTAAGGGTGTAGAGACATTAGGTTATTTCGGAGCATCAGATATGGAAAATGAGCAACGCCTTCGCCGGGAATCTAACCACGGACCTCTCGGTTACGCGTCGAGCATGCAGACCACTACACCACGAAGGCGTGCGAAGAATGTGGGAGATATACCTTATAAGGGGAGGGTACTTTCGTGGGGGACTTTCTAAGGGTCGTGTTCACGTTAAATATGGGTAACAATAAGAACCAACGGTGCAGCCAGTCCATTCGTCTAGGATCGAGGGTAACAGATTTGTAACTATGCTTCGTCCTACCCAGTCGTCCTTTGAATGAGAGAAAATGTAAAGAATTTTCTCCCTCCTTATTACTTGCCTTTGTCGTTAAACGGAAAGCAAGTCCGTCTGGCGATCGGGAGGTCTGAAGTTCTCGCAAAGGGCGTCGTTATTTTTGAGGTTTCCTTCTTTGAAATTAACTTAATGGCCGATTATAAAGTCGTAAAATTTTTAAGAAAAATGCTACATCGTGTCTTGTGTTTCCGGAAAATTAAGACATTAACATTTAAAATAGCATTTTACTTTCCTGAATTTTAATTATTCCGAGCAGCAAAATTTGCTGCTGTAAATTGGAGACCAATCGTTCGAATACTATTTGACTAAGTAAATATTTTAGTATATTTGATGTTTACAAATGTTAAGAAGTCATTCATCAAGAAAAGCTGCTCCAAACTCAAGACTTAACGTTATAATCTTCTTCTTCCGAGTTTTCGAATTCGATCCTTCATTGAGGTCCCATTCGCAAATTTTTAATGGCTGAACTTCTCTTCGCAAATTCGCTGAGCAGACGACATTAGTAATACGTTTACTTAATCGCGAGATATTTTTCGTATTTTGACTAATGGGTCCCGAGTATATTTTATACGCATCGGATGTTAGAAGCACTCCATTCCATTCAAGTATTCTATGCACAACCCTCTCCCCTCCACTTCCTCAGCGCTTTTCCATCCGATATTTGATATTTGCACAGTCATGTTTAGTTTGTATCGTTGAAGAAGTTCGGAGATTAACTCGGCACGCAGTTGCAGTTAACGTCAATTCGAAAAGTCGTTGCCATTCCTGTGCACACAAATACAGGCCCGCTGCTCGAGATTAAATACATAGCTGGCAGTGGCTTTCAAATTAACTTCCTGGAAATGGAGCTATCGGAGCTCTTTTAGTTTCAAAATAGAACTAGCAGGCAGGCCTTCCCCATTATGATTTAAGCAAGCAGACGACTTTTCTGTCTTTACCTGAAATGAAGATTCTAATAACTTCCGATTTCGATTTCCAACTTCAGCGGCTCCTCACCCTCCCGCCCACCCCCCTTTTCAATCGCTTTTAGTACCTCGCAGTGGAAAATTTACAAAGTATTACCTCTCTATGTATGGCTCGAAGCCATGAAATTGAAATTTAATATCATCGACTTATCTTGGAGCACGGGACGCAGTCCTCTTTCAATATTTATGCCCTCATTTCATATCGTGTGATTGTCAGCTCTCTCTCTTTCTCTAAGTCAGGGAAAAGAGGGATTTATTAGAAGGAGAAATTTCTTTCTCCTCAAGAAAAGAGACTTTCATAAAGCTTCGAAGCTCTTAATTTATTTAAATTAAAAAGAAGCAGGCAGCCCGCAGGTAATGGGAAAAACATGTCGAGGAAGAAAGAGAGAGAGAGAGAGAAAGGGAAAAAAATATGACGGCAAAATTATTAATACGCTGATTTAATCATTTGTTTAATTTTTAAATATATGAGAAGATTAATTTACTTTCTTGATGGCGTGGTGATGCTACGAGCAAATTTCATTTGGTAATATCTGTCTATAATAAATCACATTTATTTCTGTAGTTACGTATTTAACAATTGCATTAAAACCTCTGACAAATATTACAAAATATAACTGAACAGCGCTGTGACGTGCTTCACAGAACCGAAAATGTGGTTCGGTGTGTACGATTCTACAAGAAAAGTACCTGATGTAGAAACCACATGACTTCCTTGTACGGCCTATTAAATTTTACACATTTGTTTGCTCTATTTCATTTAAACTCATTTCCTCGAATTTCACATGAGATACGTTTCTCATTCATTTAATTCAGTTTTCACTTCGCGGAGAGGCAAAAATACGTAAAAATTCCAAACACCTATGCTATTAAAATATGTGCGCGTCTGAATGTTTGTTTATGGCATTTTCTCCTCCAGAATGGCGGGAAATAGAGTTTCGAGACAGGTACCAATGGATTCCAAAAATTCGTGGGAAGCCATTTCGACCATTCTCATTCTCGTATGACTTCAATTACCCGAGATATTAATTTAAAAACTCTGAAAACACTAATTTTCGCTCTCATTTTCCTGAGTGGCAACACTCTCGCCCGCTGGAGATAAAAATCTGTTTTATTTCGAGAAGTGTTGCCACTGCTCGCTTTCAAATCGTAGAGTTTATTAATAAAAAAATTTCTAAGTTTTACAAAATATAAAATAAAAATAGCATTACCAAACATTAAATTTATTATTCCCGATTGCAAAAATTTATGAGAATCCATTTCCACTGTTCTTATCTTCGTACGACTTTAATCAGCCGAGATATGAATTAAACTCTTACGATTTGACAGCGAGCAGTGGCTCATTTTTTCGAGTGGCAACAGTGGAGGAAAAATACTTTATTTCGAAAAGTGTTGCCACTGCTCGCTGTCAAATAGCAGAGTTTCTTAATAAAAAATTTTTAAGTTTTACAAGCTATGAAGTAAAAATTGCCAAACTTTAAATAAATTATTATTATACAAGATCATGTTCTGACATTGAAGAAAACACGCGATTCCATATGACGTCACTGCATGTCGAAAATGTTTCATTAATGCAAGCATTTTAAACAAACAGCTGATGTTAGCAACTTTTTTATTTCAGGTTAGTATAACTGACGTGATATATTACTGCCACGTTAATTCTTTTATTGATATTGAGAAAACTGATATTGATATATTCTTTTACTGATAGTGATTGTGTTTACTGTATGCTGGTATTTCAATCTATACAGTTTTCGAATGCATCTTAGTCTGGGTCGCAAAGTATAAAATATCCGTGCTTGAAGATGCACGCGATGTTGATGTTAACAGAACGCTTTGAAATTGTTGAGTTTGTTAAATAACAAATTAGCTAAAGTTTTACAAAATATGAAATAGATAATAAAGCGAATTCGAAATTCAAATTTAGGGCTTCCAGTTGCCTATGTGTGGATGCAGGATTACGTTATTCCAAATTTGATGGCTCTAGGTACCGTCGTTTTTTCACACTGTGAGAAACGTACCTACATACATACATTCATGCAGATTCTTCATAATTTAATTTCTTTCAATGTAGTACAGGGCGATAATATTTGGTGGCAACAATTTAAAAAGTGGCTCGCCGTTTATAGTGAAACGCCTTTTAAGACCAATAGCTCTTCTAGACTACCAATCCTTTGGGTTAAAAAAAAACTTTTATTTCTCACGATTTTTAAAAATATATTTTAATTCTTTGGACTTCAAGACGTTGAAACAACTTCCTTTCATCGTTTGTCAACTAACATGGAAGTATTTTCGAATATCTACGCTCGTTTCTTGTACATTTTTAGACCATTAATGAAACAGCTGTTTTTATTTTTTGAAAAGGTCTCTATTTTCGCGCGAGTGAAAATTTGGAAACCACGGTGTTAAATCAATGATATCTGATGTAAATTATTTTTATGAAACTCCATATTAGAAAGAAATTTGGAATGTATCTGTTTTGTTTTCGTAAAGAATATTTATTTTTTGTGCGACGCGCGCAAATAATGAAACACAGAATTCTTGCAAGTCACGTCGGAATTTATTTCGAGATGCATTCTGCATAAAAAATCAGCAATAGAAAAACAGTATGCTTCTTCTCGCTTTTCGATTTATTCACCTCATGTTCTTTGAAAAAAAAAAAAAAGATGGTGTATAAGAGAATACCTTTCCGATTGTGTCAGTATCGATCTTACAGCTGAGTTCATTCTTTTTTTTTTTTTCAGAGCAAGGAGCTTGCATTATGTCAAACTGAAATGAAATATGTGACCGAGCCACTGATTTCTATAGCAGACGATCTTCATATCCTTCTCACGTAACGTAAACATTTTTTCCCCGTTGGCAATAGTTTCAAACGCTGTTTACAGTCATGGAGAAAGAGACTCGAATAACTAAGTGAGCTCAAAAACGAAATCTTAGTGTTCTTTAAATTTTTGAGTACGCCATTCCAAAAATTCTGGATAAAAAAACTGATGATCATAATTTCAGAATTTGAATTTTCATTTCGATATTAAGATGCAAATCCTGCGAAGAATTAATTTAAAAATGTCTTAGATTTCTTTCAGTCGACTAACAATGGCTTATAATTTGTTTTGAATGCTTGCATTTTTTTAATTTATTGGTATATATATATATGTGGTGCCTATGTTGAACGACAGATGGCGCTGACTTGGACGAGGGAACGGAATTCCATCTAATGTGGCAGTTGGCCTCGAGACGTATTGAATGAATAACGACGCTAGATTTAAAGACGTAAACAAAAGTGTATCATAGAAGCGAACTAAATTTACATAAACTTATTTGTAAGAAATGTAAATACTTTAAATGTAATTAAATGTGCTGTCCTTTCAAGAAGTTTCTTAGATGTCTTTTTAAAAAAGGTATTACCCCACATATATATATGTAAGATAAAAAATATGCGAATCAAAATTATAATTTAAACTAACCCCTAATTCCCTTTAATTCTCTCTCTCTCTGTTTTGAAAATCGTAATAACTTTGTGGGGTTTTACTATTTAATTCTAAAGTTCTAACTTAGAAACCCCACGAACACTGACAAGCGAATAATCGCTTAAGTGTGGGAACAGAACACGTAAGACTTAAAGAGGGTTTATAACCCTTTATTTTTCAGTATATTTACAGTCAGTTCCTACTTGGGACTTTACACAAAGCCTCCACTCGAACTTGAACTTAAAATAATAATAATTTAAACTAAACTAGCTTAACTAAGCTGTTTGAAAGGCATAGCCGAAGCTATTAGAATCTAACTAGTTGGCCCTTAAATATTAATGAAATCGGCGAAGCCAAGCAAGGGCCTAGGCTATGGCCTAGCGTAGCAATAGCTAAGAGAGGCGTAGCCAAGAGGCAAACGCGCGCTAGTCAGGGAATCAGACTCTCTCTCGAAGTCGGTGAAGTCACGACTTAAATAGTACTCTTTCTCATTTGCATTCACTGCGTTTCTGAATTTACATTCTGGCAGGAAACTGTAAGCTGAAATTAGAATAAGATAGGAAAGATACAAACTTAAAATAACTGTTAATAAACTTAGGATAAACCTTACAACTTCTCTGGATTGCGTCATTTCTAGATCATTTCACTTTGCATGGCCTGAGCAGCGCTGATGACGTAATAATTGCGAACTGAAACTTTTAACTCAAACCAAAACGTTTCTCTTCGTGTTCTTCCATATTGGCTAACTGGGTATTTCAGTTTCTTTTTGTGTGCTGTTTGGTCGCTATTTCATTCTAAACGCTTTCTCTCGGAATACTTTCCAAAATGTAAATGTTCTTGAATAGGCACGACTAGAGTGCCAAGCGATTATGGCCACGAACGTCAACTGGAAAATAAAAATAGAATTAAAACCGCATCCACTGTCAAGTTTCTTTATCTTATATAGCTATTATGCATCGACGCTGCTCCGTCTTTTCCTTGCATTTATTATTATTACATATATTTTAGTGAATATTAAAAATGGCTTCAGTTTTTGTTTCTAATATATTATTTTTTGCTTCATTTTAATATAAAGTCGTGAGAATTGGCTTCAAATTGTCTTATTCTCTCTTTCTTGTGTTACTGTCTTTCGGAGGATACTCATGGTCCGAAAAACGTCGCCATTTGCTACCTGGTTTAGAAAAAAGTTCGAACCTTTTCTGCGCACTCAAAGGCCATTGAGTTCGTTTGGGGTGGATCAGCTTGAAATTCTTCATATTCGTCGTTATCATCGTCGCTTTCGTCATTTTTTTCATCTGCTTTGGCATGAATTTCAGCTCCAATATCTTCTTGTGTAGGTGTCTCGAAAGGAATAACATTGGCGTCAACTAATACATAATTTTAAAATTCTTCTCTCCTCATTTCCAAATGTTCCAATCCGTCTGCTTCTTTTTCTTCCTCAGTGATTTATTCCCCTTGAGAAATGTGGCTAAATCATCACGAACTTTTGGTTGACTTACTCATCATCTATGACTCATCACTAACTTTCGGTTGACTTACTCATCATCTATGACTCATCACCAACTTCCGTTTGGTTTCAGAATGTTAAAGGAATTTTTCTAAGGAGAGGTTAGCCGAGCTGGAAAGGTGGAACTGAATAGAAATTTAATGAATCACAAAATATTGTTCGCTATAACGCGGAAATCGTTAAAAGCAAGTTATACCCCACAGACTTAACATTATGCCTGTACTTCCAGTTTCCTCGTTAAATACGGGTTCTTGTTAAATCAGAGCTCGTTATAAGCGAGTTGTACTGTAATTCTATCAGGATAACGATGCGAAACATACAGCCCCAAATGTTCGCTTGTGTTATTATACATTTGTCCTGAAGTTATTAAAATTCTGTATATTCTTCGGACCGCCCAGACGGTGTAGTTGCTTACGGCAAACGACAGCCATACAGAAAAGCCCGGGTTCGAATCTCGGAGAAGGCATGGATGTAATTTGTGTGTCCTCTCATAGGAGGTAACAGTGGCCGCCTGTTAGGTGCCTCCACAATAAAATGGCGACCAGTGGCGATTGCTGATAAGGCAAGTTCCCGCCGTTCGATTAAATTATACATTCTTCGAACTATCAAGTTTAATTAAATCCTACCAAACAAGCATGGAGTGAGTTGGAGAAAAAAATAAGGAAGCAGCTTTTCATCGAAAGCTGCACTAAAAGCAATTCCTATTGTGGAATGGAACAAATTAGAGCAATGTTTCTCGAAAAAAATTATTTAAATGCGTGTCAAAGTAATTGAAAATTGTGGTTTTATCCCAGGGATATCACCAAAATATTGAATTCCCGTTATTTTTATGTTTTGTCGAACATAAACAGTTTGTTCAAAGTGTCTGAATACTTATACGTGTTCATTTTCAAAATCTTTTGAAAGAACTTGTACAGTCATTAGGTTATTTTGATACTGAAGACGTGAAAAATGGGCAATGTCCTCGCGGGGATTCGAACCTGGACCTCTCGAATACAGTCCGAGTGTGCTACCATTACCTCACGAAGGCATGCAGAAAAGAGGAAGAAAATACCTTATATGTTCCCCCTTTTAAAAGGCGACTGTTGATTAGGAGACCCAATCGCCAAATCCTCGTAGCGACAAATCATCATCGACCACCTTTTTTTTAGTTTGGGCGCCACTGTAGAATCATTTCAGAATTTTTCGAAACAAGGAAATCGAAGAAATCCGCAATGCCCTCGCCGGGACTCGACCCTTGACCTCTCGAACACGCGTCGAGTGTGCTAACCGTTACACACCGAAGGCATGCTGAAAGGAGGGAGAAAGTACCTTATAAACTATTTTCTTTTACTTTTGAATAAACTGTTTCTATATTCTGTTCACACCAAATATTACAAAATTTAATAGTTAGACATAATTTGTGTCGTAGAATCTAAATATGGAAAAGAATTGGCATGTCTAGTTCAGAAAAAGTCCGATTTGGGGTCAAAATGCCCATATTAGAACAACACTATATAAAAACCTAATACCTATCCTAATTCGAGCTTTCCAGATATGAAAAACGCAGTTTGGATTTCGTAATGGGCCCAGTCGAACAGAAGATATAGAACTGTCCCTCCCCCTTTTTTTGTAGTGTATATTTAAACTAAGGTGGGAACGTTCTGTATCCTCTGTCTATTTGAAAAGTGAAAAAATATAGATCAAAAGTCGAATATAGAATGCAGAGATAAAATATTGAATGTGTTTGATTAGATATATCGCGAATTAAATATATTTTTTTAAATCAATCCGATTCAAAAGTAAGAAAAAATAATTTAAAAACGTACGTGAATATTTTATCAGAAAATCAAATCTATAAATAGAGCTAATTTTATCTACGGTGCGATATAAAGCTTATTCAAAGATTCACTTTGTTTGGGAATACTTTTATATAAGAACAGCTTTTTTTTCACAGTTGAAAATTAATAAGAAAATGATCAGCATAATCTGTAGTGATGTTTTCCGAGGTGCAGGAAGGATACGTCATCAAGAGTTAACTGTAGTAAGATTTAAAGAAATTATATAATCATTTACATGCGAACATATATATTTTTATTTATGCGTCAAAGGAAAATTTAATAAAAAAATCTGGTGTGCACACTACATGACTTCCTTGTACGAAATATTAAATTATACGCATTTTGCATTTCATTTAAATTTATTGGATTAAGCTAAATCTACTTCTTTGACAGCGCATAAACTACAATAGAATATATGCACTCTTTAAAATTCACTATATCTATTTACTAAAACGACACTCTGGCGCTAGGTTCACTTAACAGTTCTACATCTCATTCATTTTAAATCTCAGAATGCACAAGAATTATGTATATCATCTGAAGAATTATCTAACCGTTGCCACATGTTCTATTGAAATACTACGATAAATCTGAAACAGTGTATAGAAGAAATTTAAAAAAAAAAGAAAGAAACGGTCTTCAAAGACTATTCAGCATTTCTCATTACATTTATTCAGTTCTCACTTCGCGACGAGACAAAATCTCAAAATATCTGTGTTAAAAATTACGAAAGAATGGAATAAGCATGTTTTAATTCGCAATAATAAAACAAGGCGTTATCTTTGTTGTTGCAAAGCTTAGTTTCTCTAGATTGGAAAAAAATCAACTATTCCGCTAAGTTTGAAATGTAAACAAATATGGCAGCTATGGCCAAAATAATTAGGCTTAGCCGCACATAAACAACTTTTAAATTGTGGATAATTCTACAACTGCTACATGCAGGTTAATTAAAGGCATAAGAACCTTAACCGGAAGATAAGAACCACATAATTCAATCATTTTTAAAGCAAAATGCACAATTTATCAACATATAAGAATAAAAA
>KK114178.1:37472-110666 GCA_000611955.2 Stegodyphus mimosarum | reverse complement strand
TATATATATATACAAATATTTATAGAGTTTTAGTGCGGCCGATTGCAACCAAAAAGGGAAGTGCACATCTACGTACTTTAGCAGTACTATAAACAAAATTTCAACGTTCTGAGGCTACTCGTTTTTGAGTTCTGCAAAATACATACATACATACGTACGCACGTACGCACAGACGCCATGAAAAGATCTCTTCAAAATACATTTAAAATCAGTTTTATAATATTTTGGGGGGAAAAGAGTTCTTTATTCTGTTTTTACGTACGATGGTCACTCAAAAACATCATTAAATTGCATTCGATAGCAGTCAAAATGGGTATTTTAGTTTAAATATGATAATTCGCGAAATTTTTTGCGAATGCAATACTTTCTTTTTACTTCGTACAAGGAAAAAAAAAGGAAGTGACTAGTTTCTTATTACTTATTCTCAAGTTTTGTCCAGCTTGTAAAAATTGTTTTAAAAATTTCGAAAGTTGTGATAATTTATTTATTTGCAGTTTAAATTAAAGAGTGTTACTTAATTACTAATTAAATGTGTTAGAACTATTTCAGATAGGAAATGTCGCTCTGAAAATTAAATATTCAGCTATCAATGTATTTAAATAACAAAACGTGAGGAACAAAAATGTCTTACAAATACCAAACTTAGGATTTCAGATTGAAAATAAATATGAATTACAATTCTCCCCCTTTGAGTTATAATTATTGTTTATGTAAATTTCGATAAGTAATCTAGCAAACGAAATTCCAAATTTAGTTAAAATACTTTTTATTTTATTCATAAAAAATTAATTTCGCTTTAAAAACAAATCTGGCCTGTCAGCTGTTTTCAGACCATGCATTCGCTCCGAATGCAATTTGAGTCTAAGATCACTGCCTTCAGAGGTGGATACTTTTAAATAATTCAAAAACATCCGAAACCGCTTTAAGCTTTTATATTAAAATTCCGTTCCTTACAAGAATTTTAAAACAAACCGCATGCAGAAATTCTCTCTAGAACCAAAATTAATGATAAAAATATTCTGAGCTTTTGCCGTTTGAAAAGACATTGTTTACATTTGCATTTAAGCAAATTTCTTAATCCTAAACTATATATAAAATGCTTCTGTGTACAATTTTATACAAAAACATTGTTTTGTTGTAACAGAAAGGTTAACGTATCAGCATATCTAATTAGATATTTATTTATTTTTGGAAAGTAATGTGTTTACAACATTTTGAGGTAAACTAATTTCTTTTCCAATTTTAATTTCAGAAAAATGTAAATTTCTGCTTGTACGAATGATTTCTCGGAACTGGCTGATTAGAAATTTAAGAAATTTCGAAGAATTCTGTAAGTAGTTTTGGATGAAATTGCTGCGCTTTTGACGCAAGAATTTTTAGGCCCCTAATTAAGTTTGAAATCGTATAAAAATTTCGACTCCTCAGTTTTCGTTGCATTGATTAAAAGTATGGTGAATGTGTATGCAGTACTGTTGAAATACGACTTATAAATATAGATTTATATTTCTTTATTAATTTTAATAAAATAATTTACAAGGTTGGAAGATATTAGTATTAAGTGTCCGTAACCGCGAGATAATTGGAAGTATGCATCTTTGACCAACTGCCGCGAAAATAAACGCCGGATAAGGAATTTTAAGCCGGGTAAGGGGGATGAATGTATACAGGGTGTTTCAGCAGATCGGTTACAAATTTTCAAAAGAGATAGAGTACTCCTAGATGACAGAAAATCCCACAGCAATGCGTGATCGGAAACGCTTTCCTGGTCCGTCAGAGACTATCCAAAACACAAAAAAGGAAAGACACGAACAGTGTGACAAAACAGGTTTTATTATGTTTAGTATAGCAGAAATCAACAAATAAGAACAAAAATAGATAAAATTACCACCCCGCGTCGTGATGCAGTCCCCACATCTCCGGCGCATGGAATACTTGCATCACGCATACAGCATCGCATGGAAGATGCATGAGGCAAGGTTCCTGCATCACGGTCCGGGTCGTAATTTCGAACACTTTCTTTGACTACGATCATCTGTTTTTGTTCTTATTTCTTGGTTTCTGCTCCACTAAGCATAATAAATATTATTCTCACTTTGTGCGTGTCTTTACTTTGTTGTGTTTGTGTCGTCACTACCGCGCCAGGAAAGCGCTTCCTACCATATACTGCTACGTGTTTTTTCAATCATCTAGGTTTCCTCTATGAGTCCTGAAACTTTATTACCGATTTGCTGAAACACCCTGTATATATAGGTTTGGTACTGCCGATTGCAACAGAAAACGAAGAGGAGCAATTATGTTACAGCAGCCCCATATACAAAGTTTCAACGTTCAATTGCTAATTGTTTTTTAATAATGCCAGATATATACGTACTTACGTACAGACATTAAGAAATTGAATTTTTAATCCATTTTACAGATTGTTTTGGGTAAATGGAGTCTTTGATTCTGTTATAAGGATTTCTCTCGCCTTCTTAGCATGCCTTCGTGGTGTAGTGGTCAGCACGCTCGGCGCATATTCGAGAAGTCCATGGTTCGAGTTCCAGCGAGGGCAATGCTCAGTTTTCATATCTCCTGGTTTAAAAAAAAGTCCTAATGTACAGACGACACTCTCCTTACGTATAGACAACACGCAAAAATTTGTCAAATTGTATTTGTCAAGGGTCTAAATGTATATTTCAACTGAAATACGGTAGCCAAAATTTTCGCGATTACAATACTTTATGAGGTATTTTCTCCCACATTTCTGCATGCCTTCCTGGGTAGTACACTCGGAGCGTATTCGGGAGATCCAGGTTCGAGTCCCGGCGAGGCATTGCTCATTTGTCACGTCTTCTTCTGCTTCTAAAAAAACCTTATGCCTCTACTGTATCGCCCGAACTAAAAAGATTGTGGATGATAATTCTTCCCCACCAGGATTTATGACTGTGTCCCCTAATCCCCTGTCGCCCTTTAAAAGGGGGAGAATATAAGGTATTTTCTCCCTCTTTTCTGCATGCCTTCGTGGCGTAGCGGTAGGCGAGTATTCGAGAGGTCCGAGTCCCGGAGAAGGCATTGCACAATTTTCATGTCCCCTGCTTCAAAAATAACTTTATAACTTCTTATTTAATTGCATTTCATGTTCCTATTACTTTAATAAAATAAAACTGTTTAAGCATTACTTATCAAATTAAAGAAAAATTGCATTTTTATAAGGAATAAAATTTCAAAAATCCAAACCAAGAAAAATATTGAATTGCTGTTGAGATGTAAGTGTACGAAATCGTTTGGAGCAAAATCGGTTAAGTCAAAAATTAACTTCATCCATTCAAATCAAATAATTCGATGAAAATTACGAACATAAAACAACACACGGCGAAAATATATACCCTCCGATAAGGAATTAAATTCACTGGAAAATATCATACTTAGATAGATCACTTAAAAGTCATCAAGCGCATATAATAATTACTGCCCCCAAAAGAATTTCTCGTGCTACATTTAATACGTACCGGCGAGTGCTCCGAAAAATACTCAATTCAGTGATTAAATATTACATCCGATTAAATAGTTCCGAAGAAATAAATCAAAGGAAGCATGATACCGATATAATAATGAAGAACTTGCAAAGTAAAATCACGAGCAGAAAAACGTAAAATTGAAGCTGATTAAAAGCTCTCTGCCTCCCCTTAATTAGTGGGCCTAAGAATAGAAAACTGGTGCTGTGGATACTAATGATTTTGCCTCTTTAATTGTAACTGCTCGCTAATGAATTCCAAATTACGAAAACGTTTTTCTTTTATTTTAATTGGCAGGGTTCCTCTTTCAATGAGAGAAGGCATCTGCCATAAATTGGGTTTCGTATTTCTCGGAATTATTTGGTAATCGGTAGGGGAGGTTACCATTATCATAGATCAGGGAACTAAAACTGGCGGCCTGGTACCCGCATGCGAAGAATTTTTTGCGGTTTGGGAAGGTATTTAAATTATTTATTTGTTTCAAATACGATGTTGCAAAGATTTTAAAATTTTAGTTATTTGAAGTTCGTGTTTATTATAGTATTACTAGCCCATAAGGGCAATTTGCACAGAAGGGCTATTAATTGCGTTTTGGCACTTTGCTTTGGTTCTTTGTAAACGGCGATCCACTTTTCAAATTGTTGCCACAGAATATTAGAGCCCAGCATTATATTCGAAGAAATTACACAATGAAGAATCTCCACGAATGCATGCATATATCTCGCACTGCAAAAAAACAAAGGTACCTAGAGACATTAAATTTTGAATAATTTCGTTCTCCAACCGAACATGGGAACTTGAAAGCTCGAATTTCGAATTTTACGCATTTCAGGGTACCTATTATTAGACCAAAGGGGTAATTTACCCAAAAGGGCTGTTAATTTCGTTTTGGTATTTTGCGTCGTCCACTATAAAAGTCTGAATCACTTTTCAAATTGTTGCCACCAAATATTAGAGCCCTGCATTATATTTGAAGAAATTAAAAATGAAGAATCTGCATGAATGTATATATGTTTCTCGCACTGTGAAAAAACAACGGTACCTAAAGACAACCGGGTTTCAAGCCCCGCGCTAAAAACCCAGCGGGGGGGAATACATGAAGAAATACGATGTATCTTATCCTAATTTTCTAATAATTAGAGAAGAGGAATACGCAGTTAGCCCAATGAAATCGTAGACTGAATGCCAGTTCGTGCGTGTTTCGCCGTGATGGGTCGTTTCTTGTATTAGTTTGCCACTGGCCAGTTAGAAAGGAAAGATTCGGCGTGACCTTCGCAGAGAGTTTATGAAGGTTTGTCTTTGTTTGTAAGACAAAAACAACTACTATGCGGGCTAATCAATTTCCAAATTTAGAGAAGCTGTTAATTAAAGGGAATTAATTAATTTATTTAATTAATTTAGGGAAGTTGTTAAATTTAGGATTAGGTGTAGGAGTTCGATTTTTGAATGCATTAATGAAGCGGTAAGTTGAGGAATATTTAAAAAATTTTCAGAACATTGCTCGAAAAACTAAAAAGAAAAATACACTAGGAAATACAATACATATATATTTATTTACTTGACTGGCAGTGTCGAAATTACAATAAACTATAAAATGATTTAGAATAGAATAGATATATTAAAAATAGAATAGAATAGAAATAGTTATAGAATGATTTATTCAGTTTCGAAATTAATTAATCTTTTTCATTAGCATCTATTAATTTTCCGGGCAGTTTTAAAATCGTATTTTTCTTCACAATTATTATCACATTTTTTTAAATAATTTAATCCGTGCGATATAATAATCATGTATATGATAACATTTCCTAATCAAGTGTGATCACCTATAGATGTTCCCTCAACGATACATCTCTTAGAACCTGAAAAATTAAATGTTCCCCAGGAGGAAAACCTCACCATAATGAGTCTGTAATCTCATGAACAGCCAGCACAAAGGCGAGCAGTGTTTCTTCTATCGTTCCCCCTTCTCCCACCCCCGGAACCTCTCTGTAATATCAATATCCGCATAAGCAAATCTTTGAAATTAAATATGCCTCCTCTGAAAAGTTCCCTTTCGTCTGCCTAAATACATTTTTACAACTTCAAATACACACACCTTTCTGCCGTAGCAGACGATGGAAAGGGTGGAGAGAGGAAAGGAACAAAGCGAAAACGGAACAGAAATTCAATATTCCATGAATAATGGATGCTAGACTCTGAGAACCGAGGAGTATTCTCTATCAATTACGACTCAATACATTATGTATGCAGCTGGAAGGACATGCAGATCTTCTTCTAGTCGTATCTGTGTTTAATTTCATATTTGCTTCAACGGTAAAATTGGGAGAGAGACAGAGAGAAACAATCCTCTTTCAATCTCTTCTTGCTTTATATTTGATATATATATATATATATATATATATATATACATAAATATATGGGTGTGTAAAAAAATTTCAAATAATCCAGTTTCATTTGCCTCAGCTGGAATAAGCCATTGGAAGGAGGCAGCGTAATTCGCGACATTTTACACGGCGGAAAAAAAAATGAAGAAGAGTTAATTTCGAAATTAGAAAAGGCTTATGTAAATAGGAATCGTTGATTTTTCGAAGTTCGCTTCGTCCATTATTCGTACGTAATTTGTACCTTATTACCATATAAGTGAATTAAGGTGTCAGCAAACACAAAATAAGAGAATGCACGGATTACGTTGGGACAACACAATAACAATAACCTTCTCGAATGTTTTCTTTATATTGCTTAGGAGTACAGGAGTATATATCAAGTAACAGGAGTAGGATTAGGTGTAGGAGTTCGATTTTTATTGGAATTCTTACCCAAAATATTTTATTCAAATTTTTATTATCCTGTCTCGGATAACGAACGTCTTACCTCACGAACGACTTGGTTTACAAATTTTCTGAGCAATAAACGCCTCGGATAACGAAAGGTGTTCTCGAATTCCGAACATTCAGCAGAACAAAACAGGATTTTCAAAGGCATTTTGAGGTAATTTGTAAGGATTTTTAAGTTCACTAACGTTTATTTTATTTTAAAACTTTACTATCATCTCTTATTTTCCACTTCCGGCCAGAATGAACGTGTGAATATGTTTATGCAAATTGTACTTGCTAACACTTAACTATTTAAGTTCTGGATTTTTGCCAAGAGTAGTAGAAGGAGAGAGAGCCCTCTTGCTAGAGGCTTCACGCGAGCTTGTCATCCGTTACTGTCCGCATTTAAGGCCAGAGGTTTAAATCCTCTTGAAAGTCAAAGACGTATTGTGGTTTTCCACAGTCTGCGTACTACAGACGTAGTCATTTAAAAGGCCAGTCTTAGTGCTAGTCATCTGTGTAAAGTATTAAAAGTTAACTCTTATTTAAATTTTAGTTGGTTAGTAGTCTTACATTCTTTTACGTTCAGACCACAAGTGGTTGGTCTTTGTATCCCGAACTTCGCGAGCGTATGTAAAATCGACAAGCAAATAAAGGGTAATTTTAACCCTTCTTACCTTTGTTGTATCTTCTACACACGCACGAACATAGCTTTTAGTAAGCTCCCTGTTCCTACTCATACTCAGGACTCCAGTTATGTTTGCAAAATCAATTAGAAGAGACAGTAGTCCTGATAAATTTATGCCATTTAAAGTATTTCCTCAGGTATGTATTTCTTCTTCCTTATATTTTAACTAATTATGTTGCCCAACAAATGAAAAGCAGCTGTGGATAAACTACAGGTTGTAAGATCTTTCTATTCTATTCCACATAAACTAAACTAGATCCTAAACTAGAACCTGGAGAATTCTTGCACAGCCGTAAATGAAAAGCACAGAAGAAAGGCTGAAAATAACCCTTTATTAATTTAAACCAGTACAGAAAGGCACGGACTTCATGCTTTACAATAGCACCGACCAGTTGTGGTGGAACTTTAACGTAGAATATAAATCAATTCAAATCTAAAATGTAACAGTGCTGGATTAGCCCGTTAACTTACGTCTAACTTAGGTTGACTCAACAAAAACCTGACAGGTGTGACGATGTAGTAGCGTAACAGCGAGATAGCAATGAAACGGACGCTGACTAGCGAAAACACGCTCTGAATAAACCCAGAGATTCACCCGTTTAAATACTCACTTCACTTAACTTTAAATTTACATCCTGGCGAGGAAATGAGAGGAGAAGTTGAGGAGTTCAGGAAAGGTATCAAACTTAAAATAACTTGTTATGCGAAATGAGGGAAACCCTACAAGGTAACTATCGCAATATTCTTAGAAAGGAACTTGCATTCCAGTAAGAACATATTATAATATTAACATTGCAGTATCTGATGGATATTGACTATTATTATTGATGGAGCCGAACACGTTGCTCAGTTACCTTGTAAAGCCACAGGAGCACCTCACGTGCGTGAGTCTTGACCGCAGTTCTCAAGAGGGACATCAGAAAAATGAAAGAGAATGGGGGCGAGCAAAATATCCCTATTTCGAAAGATCGAACACAAAAGCAAGTTGGAATATAAACAGCACTAGTAATGCGAAACCTCATGTTTGGAAAGTTTTTTAACTGTGAGAACGCCTGTGAGGTCCGAACAGCTTGAGAAGGAATCTTAAAAAAATACGTTTGAAGTAATAAATGTGAGGTAAAATAAAATAAATGAAATGATAATAGAGAAGTGCTAATAAATATAAAAATAATCGAAGGAGTGCAATTTACTAGTAAATTAGCCCTCAGAGGGAAAACCTCTGTACAAAAGAGCAAAGGGAAAATGATGCGATTATTTTTAAAATTTTTAGAACGTAACGCTTAAACGCTACGGAGAAAACACATGAATAAATATGACAATTAACACTCAGAAATTTCTGGAACCATTTTAATATTTTTCAGCGTTTAATTTTCACTAATAAAGCTTAACAATAAATGACATACAGAACCATGAATTCGATCTGGAAGAAATTATAGCCAGACTGAGTTGCAGGCGAGGTTTTGAACGTTTTGACGCTTAGGACGCGTTTTACTTCCTTGTATGAAATTGTAAGATCTACTGTCATTCTTTTGTGTGAAATCTGGAGAATAGTGACTGCACAGAAGAAGGGTTAAAACTACCCTTTATTACACTCTTTAACTTATTTACAATGCGTCAACTCGACGCTAACATACTACGTTCGTGCTTGGGCTGTAACTGAAACAGTAAGAACTAAACTTAAAATTTGAAGATATCAACAAGTAGTAGAATTAAGCCACAGGGCTCAGACAATCCTGTTTCCTAGCACAGCGTTAATAAGTTTTCAGCGGCAGCAAAATAATAGTCGTTACGCCACGTTTAACCAGCAATAACTGCTAACCGAAGCCCGCGCTACAACACGCACAGAGTTTTCCTAGACTCTCTAACTTTCTCTTTTAGGACTCGATATTTAAACTTTTTCTCCCACTGGTAGAATTTGCATTCCTTCACGCGCGCTACCAAATTTAAATATTCTGGCTCTGACAATTAGGAGAATGAAGGCTTATAGAAAGGAACTTAGAATTGAACCTAACTGGTTATTTAAAATAAATATAAATCCCTACAAAATAAAGGAAGTATTGTAATCACAAAAAATTTCGGGTATTATATTTGAAAGAAAATATCCATTTTGGCCTCTCTCTAATTCGGCTGAACGATGTTTTTGCGTAACATCTGTAGGTACATACAGAATAAAAGCTTCTTTTCTTCCAAAAGGGCTTGTAAAGGGGATTTAAAATGAATTCAGAAAAGATTTTCTCCGTGTTGCCTGTACATATGTAACATGGAAAATACGTAAGATATAATATAATGTAATAGGTAAGCCATATTAAAATCCAATAGCGTTATAAAAAAATTATCGATCTCAAAATTAACGACTCTAGGTTTTACGCTCTCCCCCTAAATTCACCTGTTCTCCCAAATTCGAGATCCTTCCATGTCACGTAACGTTATAATGCAGATACCTCTTGCCCAATCAAATGATTGTAAACCAAAACTTTCTCTGACTCGAAACTGATGCTTTTTCACTCCCTCCCTTCTTCCTTTGAATTGTAGCGCTCTTTTTCGCTTACGCTTTCCTGCTGGCAAGACGCTGCTCTTCCACGCTGCTGCTTATTTGTCTAAGATGACGTTGTACTTTAAACCGCGTGTAGTGGAACTTATTGTATACACCTATGATTAACAAAAATGTCCGCAAAAGGATGATCTAATATGCATAAAAATAAAGATTATGATACTTCAAGCTCCGTTGTGTTAGCTGCATCCATCCATCTAACTACATACACTTCAAGCTGCAGCGCATCAAAATATCCATCCTTGACCATGACAACTGCAATCTGTTTAAAAAAAAGTACCGGTTTCCTTCATCTACTCATTAAAATCATGCACAATTTAAAATGCTACATTTTATGCATATACATACACTTTTGGTACTACCGATTGCAATGTAAGAGGAGGGTGCACAACTAGATGTTATAGCAGTTCCATATACAAAATTTCAACAGTTTACGGCTAATCGTTTTTGAGTTATGCGAGATACATACGTACGAACGTACAGACGTCACGAAAAAAATCTATTTTGAATCCATTTTACAATCCCTTTTGGTATAAAGACAGCTATGTTCTATCCGTACGTACAGACATCCACCAATAAAATAGTCAGAATGGGTTTGGGAACGGTCGAAAGGGATATTCCCGTCGAAATCTGATAAGCGAAATATTTCACGATTAGTATACTCCCTTTACTTAATATAAGGAAGTAAAAAAGAATTTTCCAGCTGGCAGATGAATGACAACAAGTAATAGAACAAAATAGCGTTTTTGTGCTTCAATGACATTGGCTTATGTTTTTTGTAATGCTTCATTTGTATTGTTGCCATCTATGGGTTCGTGGATTTGAAATAATTGATGATAACACTTGATGGAGAATCAAAGCGCAATTTATTCGCCAGTATTACACAGGAGAATTCCAAAGACACTCTTATAGTCGTCGAAAAACTACTATAAACACTCTGAAACAATCACCAACAGCACCTCCAGGCTACAACGGTGACCGCAGCTTCACGGCAAAGCACTAAAGGACAGCTCCCGACACGGTTCGGTCTCAGTTAAGCTAATCTCGGAACTCAAAACACTACTATTGAACTAAACATACTATTAAACTACTCTCTTTGCGTACAGACAGGGTATATACAGCTTTAAGCTGCCTCGAGGAATATTCTCGTGCAAACCCCTAAGAATGCGTTCTAGAATATTCTCACTTCGTCTATGGCATATCGCCAGTTTTGGTGCCAAATGTCGGCAAATGGACAATTTAGCGGACAAATTTGATAACCCTGCCTTTCCATGACGCTATCTGGCAACCCTAAGCCCGCTTTGAGGGTAAGCTATGTTGTTGTTGTTGTTGCTTATGTTTACTTGTCTGACGTAGTCAGCCCAGGCCCACGAAATTCCTCGTGGCAAGGAGCGCTAGCTTACGCCTGTCGTTGGCAACAGCCTATTGAACGCCTAACAGGTGACAGTGCGATTTGGCTCAGTTCCGCCTCCAGTTTTGATAGAGCATTCCGGGGGGGACGGGTCCGAGGGTCTCCCACCCCTCTCCCCTTCCACGAAACCACATGAGAAGACTTTCGGCTCGCCGCATATTTACAGTGCCGTCACAATACATTTAAAAACATCCACGCCTTCTCCGGGATTCGAACCCAGGCCCTTCGTCACGGCAGTCAGCGACGCTAACTATTATACCGGTTGGGCGGCGCAGGGAAGCTATCTCACTGCAACTGGGCATATCCTAACAATATTTATCAGTAAAAATCCACATAATTTTCCAAATGACCCAATATTGATACTATAATTAATTTTAACGCTTTGCATTGTTTATAGTTTAAATTTATTTTTGTCTTTACGCATTTTAAGCTTTGAATATATTAGTAATATTTATTCTTTTGATCTTAACTTTGTTTCCCTGAAAATGTTTACTGCTGTTTCTGCTAAAGATACATTTGAATTGTGCATTAATATTTTACGAACGAGTTATTTTTGAATGCCTTTTAAAAGGTTAGGCTGCGTTTAGTTACTAAAATGTAAAGCAACTTTCTTTGAAAGCATTATAAAGTAAGTTTCTCTTCATATTAAACATGAAATTTAATCATACACTTTGTGTGTATCTTCGTTATAGTATTAAATATCAAACTTGAAGCAAGCAGTCACTTACAAAGGAAACTTTGGTTAAAAAGCTTATCGAAAGCGTTGCTTAGTAACATTTCATTTAATTTTCTTATTTCTTCTATTCGAGGAATCCTTTTTATGAGTTGTAGTAGTTTAAAGCATTGTTAGGATTTCTTTCACTTTTCATGCAGAATAAAAGCAAATTATTATTAAATATTTTAAAGGAAAGTAATGCACTCATTTTTACTCATTTTAAGATATTTATTATTAGCGCAAAGGGGCTATTAATTTCGTTTTGGCATTCTGCGTCGTCCGCTATAAAAGAGAGCTATACTTTTGAAACTGTTGCCACCAAAAATTATCGCCCTGCATTACATTTAAAGAAATTAAATAAGGAAGAATCTGCACGAACGTATGTATGTTTCTCGAAATGTGAAAAACCTACGGTATAGTTCGATCGTCTTATCCGCGACCGTAAGCGCAAACACGCATGCGCTATTCGGACCGAACTATTCTTAAAATAGAGTGGAAGGATGGGAATTTTCTTTCCTTCCAGCATATCTCTTTCCGGAAAAGAGAAGACTTTCACGTGACTTTTCACATCGCAGCAAGTAATAACACCCCTTTTGGACGAGTCTATGTGTTTTGGCAGAATGCCAGCTAGGGTTGCGTTTGCGTGGTCGAACTATACCTAGAGACATCCAGTTTTGAATAATGTAATTGTTCACTCGAACATGGGCAGCTGGAAGCCCGAATTTTGTACTTTTGAATTTTTTTTATGATTTATTTTATATTTTGTAAAGATTTAACGAATTCTTGATTAACTAACTCGACGATTTCCAAGCGAGCGATGACAACACTGTACGAAAAAAAACACTTTTATCTCCAGCGCGAGAGATTGTGTATCGGAAATTCTAAACATATGCTCTGTTAAAATTATTCAGTGATATTGCTGTTGAATTGAATTTTATGGTGCGAAGAACATGATATTTAATAAATAAAGGTAAGACACAAAACGTGAAAAAATGCGCTTTTGAGCGTAATATAAAATCTGAAATCTTTCAGTTTAAAAGAAAAAAAATTTTTAGATAATTTTTTTTTTTCGTTTTTAGAATTTAATTTTAATTTTTTGAGTTGCATGGTTTCTTCAAATAACTGTTTTAAAATTTTCTATTTATTTTTTGCAGCTGCGTATTTTACGTATATTTATTAACATAAATTTTGAGAATTTGATTTTATTTGTTTGAATTACATTTCTTTCGAAAAAAATACTTTACCTAGCCTAAGATGCATTTGAAAACTGCATACATTGAAAGGCAGACTACAGTAAACGCATTAAATGCGCCTATCAATGGGCTGTTCAGGAAAGATATGTAAATTAGAAAAATGTTTAATTTGCAATTTAATTTAAGATGACATGCAAAAATTGCTTTAAACAAATTTATCATTATGCCGTTGCTTTTCACGATTTTATCATCCTACTTTTAGTTTTTAAAAATATTATTTATCAACTTTATTTTAATGAAAAGGGATTAGTCTGAACTTTCTTCATAAAATGATAATTAAACTTGATTTGTTCTTCGTTAAAAGTTTACTGCTGGGGTGGGTGAAGAAAAAATGAAAAGAAGAAAACATAAAGTTATAAGGTATTTCTCCCGTCTTCTTCGCATGCCTTCGTGAAGTAGTGGTCAGCACTGTCGGCGCGTATTCGAGAGGTCGGTGGTTCGTATCCCGGCGAGAGCATTGCTCATTTTTCATCTCTCCTGATTATAAATAACCTAATGACTCTGCAGTGGCTTCCGAACTTAAGAAGGTGGTGGATGATGATTCTCCACCACCGGGATTTAGTGATTGGGTCCGCTTAATCCCCCAGTTGCTCTTTAAAAGGGGAAGTATATAAGGTATTTCTCCCGCTTTTTTCGCATGACTTCATGGTGTAGTGATCGGCAAGCTCGACGCGCATTCGAGAAGTCAATGGTTCGAATCCTGGCGAGATTTTTCCCGATTTTTCATCTTTCCTGCTTTCAAAAAATACGCAATGTCTCTACAAAAAAAAAAGATAAAGAAAAGATCAAAGCGAAAATATTCCTCAAAGAAAGTGACGAATATTTTCTATTCGTATTTACTCTAAATTACAGTTTAAAATATTTTCAGGTTGCAAATGTTGTTAATGTCTGTTAAAAGTTTATTTTCACAGACAAAAACAAAAGGAAAAGAAATCATATCTGAAAGGATTCAGATTTTAATGTCGCAACAGAAGATTTGTTAAGGTTTCTAATGCTTTCGCTGAGCGTCGCAGGTTACTAGTTTGCTCTGCCACTCCCTCCTGGTAGCTCAATTTTTCATGCCTTTTTAGCTTTATTTTATAAAGCATCGCTTTACACCACGCTTTTATATCATTTTAGCTTTACTATTAGACATCGCTTAAGCAATTACGCCACATAAAATTCAAGACGAAAAGAACAAAATATTTAAAAACAGCCTATCTTTAGAATCCTCGATAGAGTGTTAGGGGTGGCTTTACATTTTGTTTATTTCGCTATATTATTTCTTCGAATGCTAGCAGCTCGAGTGACTAACCACTTAGAGATTTATGATTAAAAAGAGAAAGGTTATAATGATGAGTCCAGCTAGTCTCATGCCATAAAAATATTTAACACTGTTGCTTAGATATCTCATTCTTTTAATGCATTTTTACTTCCTTGGACGAAGTAGGAAATATTGTAATCGCAAAAATTTTCGCATATCATATTCCAACGAGAAAATCTATTTTGACCACTATCGAATGCAATTTAACGGTGCTTTTTGAGTGACATCTGTATAGTTCGACCGTCTCAAACGCAACCCTGGCTGGCATTCTGCCAAAACACATAGACTCGTCCAAAAGGGGCATTATCACTTGCTGCGACGGGAAAGGTCACTTGAAAGTCTTCTCTTCTCCGGAAAGAGGTATGCTGGAGGCAAACAATGTCCCCATCCTTCCACCATATTTTAAGAATAATTCGGTCCGATTAGCGCATGCGTGTTTGCGCTCATGGTCGCGGATGAGGTGGTTAAACTATACGTAAGGAGAGAATAAAGGACTAGTTTTCTCAAAACGGATTGTGAAATGGATTTAAAATGGATCCAGAAGAAATTTGTTAGTGACGTCTGTACGTACGTACGTACGTATGTATTTCGCATAACCACATAACTCAAAAACGAGTAGTCTCAGAACGTTAATATTTGTATATAGGGAAGAAAGATGAGATAAGGAGCAGCAGGGTCTTATAGCAGAGGTAGAAGAAAACAGTCTGACTAAAAATGGCACGTATTCAGTATTTGTACTAGCGGTTATATAACATGCCAGAATGTTCTCGAAAGTACTGGTCTAGTGTGGAAGATCCTGAAGCAGAGCAAAGCCATCGTATTTTTTATATTTTATATGTATGTATTTTACATGTATACACATACCCACTCTGTTATTCGGCTCGGTAAGCTCAGTTCTTTTATTCTTATATGTTGGCATATTGTGAATTTTTGCTGTAAAATAGTTAAATTATGTTGTTCTTAAGTTCCAGTTAAAGTTTTTATGCCTTTAGTTAATCTGCATGCAATAGTTGTAGAATTATCAACAATTTAAAAGTTGTTTGTTATCCGTGGCTGAGCCTAACGGAGCAGCCATATTCGTTTACATTTGAAACTCAGCAGAATAGTAAATTAAGTCATTTTCTGCACCTTCAGTGTCTTTTTGCCATGTGGGACCAAAAGTAAATTTTCAGTTCTGTGCACCGAAAATTTTGCCTTCTTACCCGCTGGCCAACGTGCTTGTTTTTTCGCAGAATCTCTAATTTTAGAGTTAAAAACTGTTTCTTCAATCGTTTTAATTGCATTTGGAGTTTTATGTTTTTCCATATTTTTCAATTTTAATGAAGATATTCTGAATTTTTGTGTATTTTTGTCTTGTCGGGAAGTGAGAACTGAATAAATTGAATGAGAAATATATCTGTAATGAAATTCGAGGAAATAAGTCTAAATGAAATGCAGCGAAAGATATGTATAATTTAATAGGCCATTCAAGGAAGTCATGTGGTGTTTACGTCGGAATTTGTTTAAATCAGTCAGATCAAAAAGAAAGAAAATAGTTTTCTTAAGAAACGTGTCTATTGTTTTTTAGTAGCCGAGTTTGTTAGTCGATAAAGCACAGGTCAAGTTTTAAAAATAAATATCTTGCATTTTTCAGAATGGCAACAGACTCGAACGAAGAGTGAAACAACGTAATGGCAGTGGGCACGTATTTAAGGTGGATCAATCCAAAATCGTATTTTCTAACTAAATAGTCTCTGTGGAGCTAAGAAGAGTAAACGTTTGAGTATTTGTTGAAAGCACAAAATCAGTAGCAATATAAGTTGCTGTCTCCGTTTTGTTTGTTGCCATCAAAATTCACTGAAATCAAAATGTTTCTTTAATTTCATGTTTGGCGAATATCTGCATTTGCTATTCTCTCTAATCATGAAAACATTATACAGGGTGTTTATAAAGTCCCGGACCCATTTTGATGTTTAATAACTCATAAAATAATAAAGATAAACTAAAATTAATAACATAAATGGTTAGATAGACTCAAAAAGTTTCATGACCCTTGTCAATGAACTTCCACGTGTGCCCCTTCGTCGCAATGAGAATATCGAGTCGATATTCAATTTCATGCCAGGTACCGGCAAGCATGTCGGCATCCACAGAGGCTATTGCGGTTATCATTTTGGCTTTTAGGTCAACCATGTTCGACACTCTCCTCCTGTAAACGTTGTCCTTTACAAATCACCAAAGGAAAAAGTCCAGCGGCGTTATATCGGGTGATCTGGGTGGCCAAGGAATTGGACCTCCTCGCCCGATCCATCTTCCTGTAAAATGGTCATTCAAAGAACTACGAACGATGGTACCCCGATGAGGTGGTGCACCATCTTGTTGCAAAAAGACATGTGGCTGAAGCTCTTCTAGTTGTGGAAATACGAAGTTTTTCAACATGTCTAAGTATACGACTGATCAGACCGTCTTTTCTGTAAAAACGAAAGGCCTAATGACTCGATCGTGCATTAGTCCACACCAGACATTAATCTTTGAGGAATCCCTTTTAACAATGCCATAGTTGCCAAAACTGAAAGAGAGAAAAATGCAGTTAATAAGCAGACGATTTTTAGAAAAGTACAGATATTTAGACTGGAAAATGAAATTATCTGAAATTAACTATACGCGCAGACGATATTTACGAAAGTAAAGATATTCAAACCTGAAAAGAAGAATATATAAGTTCTTCCATCAATAAATGCCATAAGTTTGTTTATGTCATCATTATTTTATGAGTTATTAAACATCAAAATGGGTCCGGGACTTTATAAATACCCTGTATTTTGCTAGATTTAAATTAGATTATTTCAGTATGGCAAAACAGACGAGTACTATCTGTTTGAGGGTAAGGATTCCTTCGTGAAGAATTTTCTAAGAAAAACTAATTAGTAGTTCAGGTTACACGTGGGAAAAAACATAAAAACTAGCCACGCAACTGATAAATAAACAGAATCAAGATTACATGGCAATGTTCGTGGACTTATCGAAGAATGTTGTTGCCATAAAAATTTGTCAATTACTCTCCCATATTTAATTCAAGATTAATGAATTAATTTTCTTCGATAAATATTCTTGCATCTTACACAAAATGAGATAATGTAAAATAAATCAATAAATAAATATAACCCTAATTAATTGTTCTCAGAAAATAACAGTAATAAAAGAATCTTATCATACAGAGAAGAAGATTCTGATCAGAATTCAGAAAAATCAAGCTGAAAATCGCATATCGTTCCTAATCTAGCTTTCAAATATTATTCTACGAATGAGATTTATTCGTATGCGCGAAGGCTTTTTTTTTCTTTCTGAAATATAAGCTAAAATATTATCTCGTCTCTTATATCGTATCTCTGATTTATGCACACATATAAATATAACATATAGATTTCACATCTTCCGAATGGCAACAACATTTCGTATCCATAAGCCGAAACTCGAGGAAGAATACGCGAACAATGAAGTTGACGGATTCGCGGGACATTTTATTCCTAGAGCAAAGTTATTTGTCAGCTCGCGTCTGTTGTTGCTACGATTTTACGTCACAGCAAAATGAAAACTGATATATATATATATATATATATAAACTTTTTATTATTATTTTTTGACACATCATGAGAAGCAACACGTTTATTTCCCAAAAATGAGATTTCTTCGCCAGAAGAATTGAAGGAAAGAATCTGTTTTGACGTTTGTGAGCGAGTTTAAGATGGGAAAATGTAATAGATGCTTTTTTTATGGTAATCCATTTTATTTTCTGCTTATGCTGCTTCAATAGATATGCTTGATCACAGAGCAAAATATGAAAATGGATCTCGATATTGCATGAAAAATCATCCTTGTAGAGGAAATAAATTATTTGATAACATTACATATAACTTCTAAAGGGAACTGACTGCTTGGTACCATTGGTAAAACGCTGGTGGAGTCTCGCCAACTTCATTCGCAATTCCAGAAGAATTTTATACAATAAAAAAACGGAAATTAGCTGTTTGTTACGGGACTGATTGAACGTGTCAAAGGATGTTTCAGCTCCTGTTCGTCAGGATTTCAACCTCAGTCGAACTACCAATGTTCAGCGAGTTTTACCGCTCTGCCACTGGTAAGCTAGCGTAAAGTTTTCTTGCAGCATTTAAAGAAATAGCTGATGAGCTTCTACAGTAATTAGGATTTTTTTGAAGCAGAAGACATGAAAAATGAGCAGTGCCTTCGTCGGGACTCGAACCCTGGACCTTTCGAATACGCGCCGGCTGTGCTGACCATTGCACCGCGAAGGCAGGCTTAAAAGGCAGGAGAAATATCTTACAAGCTTCTTAGTAAAATACAGATTTTATTCTAAGTTCACGGAGATAGATAATTTAAAATACAATTCTATCCGTCACAGCATCACAGTCCAACTCAATATTACATTTCTCTCTCTATAAATTTTCATACATCTACTAAATGGTAAACTTTGAGAATAACGTTTTCAAACATTTTCTCACGTTGCTCAGCAACGGTTACACAATACAATATATGGCTTTGTCACTCCAGTGACGGAGACAATAAAGATAATTACTTGTTAAATAAGAAAACATTACAAACTCTTCCCCCTCCATAAAAAACTTTAATTCCTATTTTTCTAAAATGACAATGAAAAAGTTTACAATTTTTTAAATTTAAAAGTAAAAAGCTTGCAATTGTTTTTCCTGGTACGAAGTAATTCAACTTGTATTGTTATCTCGAAAAATTTCGGGTATCATATTTGATCAAAAATATACATTTTGAACGCTATCGAATGCAATTTAACGATGTTTTTGCGTAAAATCTGTACATAAGGACAGAATAAAGGACTTTTTTCCTCCAAACAAATTATAAAACTATTCAAAATGGATTCAGAAGAGATTTTTTTCATAGTGTCTGTCTGTACGTACGTACTTATGTATATATGTATCTCGCATAACTCAAAAACGAGTAGCCTCAGAACGTTGAAATTTTATATATAGGGCTGCTATAACATGTAGAAGAGCAACTCCCTTTTTGGTTGCAATCGGCGGCACCAAAAGTATATAAATGTATATATATATATATATCCAACTCTGTTACTCGGTTCAATAAGCTCAGTTTGTTTATTCTTATATGTTGATAAATTGCGTAGTCTTTGCTTTAAAAATGATTGACTTATGTTTTTCTTATCTTCAGGTTAAGGTTTTTATGCCTTTAGTAAATTTGCATGCGAGATTTGTAGAATGATCAACAATTTAAAAGTTGTTTAAGTTCGGCTAAGCCTAATTATTTTTCTCATGGCGGCCATATTTGTTTACATTTGAAACTTAGCAGGATAGTGAATTTGTTGCCAGTCTAGAGAAACTGAGCTTTGCAACAACAAAGATAACGCCTCCTTTTACTATTGCGAATTTAATCCTGTTTAATCCATTCGGGAATTTATTCGAGGAAATAAGTGTTTAAGATTTACTTCGTAATTTTTAATATAGATGTTTTGAGTTTCTATGTATTTTTGCCTTGTCGTGAAGGGGGAACTGAATTGATTGAAGGAGAAGTGCTGAATCGCCTGTGAAAAACTGTTTTTTTTTTTTTTTGTTGTTTAATTTCTTTTATGCATCGTTTTAGACTTATTAAATTATTTGAACTGATAATGTGGCAACGATTAGATAGTTCTTCAGATGATATAACTTTTTTTTGCATTCTGAGTTATAAAATGATTGAGATGTAACGCTGTTAAGCGAACTTAGCGTCAGGTGTGTCTCTGTGGTAAACAAATTTAGTAAATTTTAAAGATTGCATTTATTCTGTTGTGGTTTATGCGCTATTGACGAAGTAGATTTAATTCAATCCAGTAAGTTTAAATGAAATGCAAGAAAAATTGCGTATAATTTAATATTCCGTACAAAGAACTCATGAGTTGTACACATCCAGATTTTTTTTCAGAACAACACAGTATCATATGCATAGCTGAAATACAACATATAACATAATAGCATGCAGTCAGAAAGAGAGGAAAGAATAAAATAGTTTTCTATCTAAATAGAGAAACAAATAACCTTTTAATCAGGCCATTGATTACGACTTAATGCGTCTACATTTGTATGGTTTTTACCACTTCAATGAACGACAGTTATAGGGTTATAAGTGCTCATCTCAAAAGTGGCAGATTTTAGACTCACATTATTTCTTAGCCAAACTAAAAGCTTATGATCGGTCATGATTAGGAATTTAGTATGCTCTTCAAAATAACATTGCAGTTTTTTTTACAGCGAATGTTCCTTTCCTGTGGTAGAGTACTTTTTTTTTTTATAAACTTTTATCTTACTGAGGTATAATACTGGATGTTCATTATCTCGTTCATCTTTCTGTGCTAAAATAACACCCATACCAGAGTTTGAAGCTTCAGTTTGTAAAATAAACTCCTTATTGAAATCACGTGCGTGTAGTATTTGCGACAGTTTATCTTTAGCTCTTCAGATGCTTTTGTGCACTCTTCTGTTCAATATATTTTCCCTTTCTTTAGGCTTCCTTTTAAAGTTTCGGTTAAAGGTGCTGCTATAGTTCCACCCCCTCATCCGCGACCATGAGCGCAAACACGCATGCGCCATTCGGACCGAATTATTCTCAAAATAGGGGGGAAGGATGGGGACTTTCTTTCCGTCCAGTATATCTCTTTCAGGAGAAGGGAAGACTTTCACGTCACAGTAACTAATAACGCCCCTTTTGGACGAGTCTATGTGTTTTGGCAGAATGCCAGCCAGGGTTGCGTTTGAAATGGTCGAACTATAGCGATGAAAATATGGGAATTTAATGATTATAATACCCCGCCTGTCCTAAAAACGCTCTAAGTTGATTTTTTGTCGATGGCACGGGAAAATCAAGAACAGCTTTGTTTGACATACTTATACCCCAACCTACAATATATCCTACATACTTTACCCTTATCTTTAGCAAATTTACACTTTATAGCTTTAATGGTTAAACCAGCGTCCTTTATTTTTGTCGAAATGGCATTCAGATAAATTAGATGTTTCCCCCCTTATTAGCATGTCTTTGTGGTGTAATGGTCGGCGCACTCGGCGCGTGCTCCAGAAGTCTGAGGTTCGAATCTCGAAGAGGGCATTGCTCATTTTTCATGTACTCCTGCTTAAAAAGTCCTAATGTCTCTACAGTGGCATCCAAACTGAAAAAGGGGGAGGACGATGATGACTCTCCATCACCAGGATTAGGCGATTGGGTCCCCAGTCGCCCTTTAAAAGGGGAGATATATAAGTTATTTCTTCCACCTTCTCTGCAAGCCTTGTTTGTGTAATGGTCGGCATACTCGGCGCGTATTCGAGAGGTCGGAGGTTCGAGTCCTGGTGAGGGCATTGCACATTTTTCATGTCTCCTGTTTCGAAATAACCTGATGTCTCTACAGATGTTCCTCCCACGTGTTTGAAAAAGTTGCCACGTCATCTAAATACGGAACAGCAAAGTGTTCACAACTGAAGAATTCCGGCCGTCATTTTGCTAAATGAAAATGTTGCATTTTTAAGGCCGAAAGGCATCCGCAAAGTTCTAACTGTGCCAAAACTTGTAACCAAAGCGGCTAATTTTTGGGTATTAGGTGTTAACGGTACTTGCCAGTATCACTTTCTGAAATCCCAAAGAGTATATTTATTATCTTAATATTTTGCGGCTGCTACAGTTTCCACACGTTGCTTGATATTAGGCAAGGGGAAGAATTATGATTTAGCCAATTTATTCAATTTTCTATAATCGATACAAGGTCTAGGATCTCTATTTTCTACTTCCACTAAAATCACAGAAGGAATGTAATCTGGATCTCCTATTTGAATTATTTTATGTTGAAGCATTTTATCAATTTCTGTTTTTAATATGTCTGTTTATCTAGGAGAAATTCTGTATGGTTTACAGTGGATCGGTGTGTTTTCTTTCAGTTGAATACTATGTGTTACTAAATGCATTTTTCCAGGTTTATTATACAAAATGTTTGAAAATTTCAACAGCAGGTCATGCAATTCTTGAATTGATTGTTCATTTAGCTTATCATTCAAAGAACTGCTTTCTATAAATTTCTGAAAATCGAACAGTATTGGTTCAGATCCAATTGTTGGGAAATTCTCCTCCATACCATCAGTTTCAGATTCATCTTCTGTAATCACAAGATTAACGGATTCTGCTCGCTTGTGATAGGATTTTAACATGTTAACATGGTAGACTTGATTATGGTCTTTTTTCCTTCGAAGCTCACCACATAATTAGTTCCGGATAATTTCTTCTCAACCTTCCCAGGGCCTTACCATTTAACTGCTAGTTTATTTGATTTACTCGTTGAAACAACTAATATTAAATCCCTTTCAGACAATTCTCTTTTGATAACTTTACGATCGTACCACACCTTTCGTTTCGTTTTTGCATTACCAGTATTTCATTCGTAGCCTGCATCTTCTTAAGTGATTTATCAGTTGGAAAGCATATTCAACAACATTCTTTCCTTCGTCTTCAGGATTCATCCATTGTTCATATAGTAATATTACAGGTGTTCTAAGATTTCGAGCACGTACTAATTCTGAAGGTGTAAATTCCGTACTCTCGTGTCCTGTTTTTACCGCCTTGTACGAAGTTAAAAGGAAATATTGTAATCGAGAAAAATGTCGGGTATCAATATTTCAACAGAAATATCCATTTCGACCGTTATCGAAATTTAACGATGTTTTTGAGTCACATGTGTACGTAAGGACAGAATAAAAAATTCTTTTTTCCCCCAAAAAATTATAAAAGTGATTTAAAATGGATGCTCAAGAGATTTTTTTGTGGCGTCTGTACGTACGTACGTAGGTACATATGTGTATATCTCACATAACTCAAAAACGAGTAGCCTCAGAACGTTGAAATTTTGTATATAGGACCGCTATAGCATGTGCATGTGCACATCCTATTTTGGTTGCAATCGGCGGCACCAAAAGTATATAAATATATGTATATATACATATATGTATATCCACTCTGTTACTCGGCTCAGTGAGCTCAGTTTTTTATTCTTATATGTTGGTAAATTGTGCATTTTTGCTTTAAAAATGATTGAATTATGTTGTTCTTATCTTCTTGTTAAGGTTTTTATGCCTTTAGTAAATCTACATGTAAGATTTGTAGAATTATCAACAATTTAAAAGTTGTTTAAGTGCGGCTAAGCTTAATAATTTTTCTCATGGGGGCCATATTTGTTTGCATTTGAAACTTAGGAGAATAGTGGATTTGTTGCCAGTCTTATTCGAAACACTTGAAAAAAAGAATAATCATTACATTGTGCCAAACTGACTACTCAATTAAAAAAAAAAACTTTACATTATGCAAATTGACCGTTAAAAAAACAGGTTGGCCAAATCACATTATATGTAAGTCTGACATTCAAAAGCAATTACAAATTCAAGAGTAAAACAAATATACTTTAAATCAAATTGTCATTTAGACAACGCTCCAAAATTAGGTGGTCCCCGATTATGCGATCCTAACCTTTAAAATCCAAGAAAACGAAAACTTTTCAGAAGCGACTTCTATAAATAACATAAAATCTAATCTGAGCCTTAAACAACTAAAAGCTGAAAACTTATTTGCAATAAAATTGAACAAAATGTAAACGTACTGAATTCTAAAGACCACCACTTTTTTCAAACAGTGTTCCTTCGAAAAGAAAGATGAATTCAAGTCTACTCGTGAGAAGCAAAAATTTTGTACTTCTTGGAAAAAAGTTTTTGTGTGGAAAAAGCGTCTAATAGCAGAAAATAATATTTTAGCATGTGTTCAAAATGTTCTATCCTGTTAAACTTTGCGTTTGGGGGTGCAAACTTTGAGTGCAGTCTATAAAAATTGTTACTGACGAGGAGGATGATTGTCAACTCTAAAATGGCGGCGGTAGAAGCTTTATAAAAGATGCTGTACTCTGTAAAATCTTAAAACGCGAAAACAAAGCTAGCTAAAAGTTGAGGAAAAGGAAAAATGCGGGTTATAAAAGATAAAAGTCTTCACGTAATCGGGGTACAATACTACATATATATATATAAATCAATAATTTATAATTTATTGTGAATTATTGGTTTATCACTTTGCAACTTTAGCTCAAGTCTTGGCCTTTTTAATTTACTTTTAATTACTTTCATTTTGAATACGCTTTTCTCTTCCTTCTTATTTTTACTTACGTTAGAGGGGTTCGCGGATTTGGAGTGAATAACGAATTATCGAAACACACTTTATTGACCACTATTTTCCAAGGCAGCTCCAAAATCACTTTTACAGTCGTCGACTAACAATTATAAACAAGCTGAGACAATCAGTGACACAGCCTTCAGGCTATAACGGTGAAAACGACTTCACATCAAAGCGCCAGAGTACAGCTCCCGACTCGGTTCCGCCGTTCCCGGAGCTCAACACACTCTAAGATAAAACCTGACGATGCATTGCCTCGCAATACACTAAGAGACTCGGCTCGATGCACTCGCGACCAACTCGGCATTAGACTATGCACTGACTCCACACTGAGTCACACTGATTCTTAACTGACTCGTACCGACTCAACTGTCTCGCTCTCCGCGTACCAGCAGGGTTTATATAGCTTTTGGCTTGTGTTCGAGAACGTTCTGGGATAAACCAGGAAGAATTTCTTCTAGAAGTTTCTCCATGCGTCTATAGCATATCGTCAATTTTGTCGCCAAATGGGTGATTATGGCAACCCTAAGCCTTCTTTGCGGGGAAGCTATCTTACCGAGCCTGGACATTTCGTAACAATATATATATATATAATTGAATTTAAGAAATTAAAAATTAAAATAGATTTTTCAAAAGAGTTGTAAGAACTATAATTCTTAACCTATCCCTTATTTTATTGAACTTTGCAAAAAGAAAAAAAAAGTTAAAAACATTTGGAAAATTTGGCAGCACCAGGCGCTGATTTTCTACTAGAAAAGGTAAATACTATATAAAAAAAGAACTTTCGAAGTACACTGGTGTCCAAAAGTTAAGAATAATTGATAATTATGTAAATAAAGAAGGAACTGGAAATCAGAATGGCGGAAAACATGATATGCGAGTGTAAAATGGTTATAAAATAAGGAAGCAAATCAAAAGAACGATAATAATTAATTTTATTATCCAAAGTAGCAGTTTGAAAGAAAACTGAGAATAGTTCACACTTTAAAGAAAAAATGAAAGAAAACATTAAGCAAATTACTGATGCTGCAGTTTAATAAGGCGTGTGGTCGCCTCTGGCAGCCAGGCACGCTGCACAGCGATTTACCATACTTGCTCTGAGATGATGAATGAGTTGTGGGCTCAAACGGTTCGAAGCTTCTTGAAGAATTCTCTTCAGTTCTGTAACGGAGCTTGGTGACTGCGAAAGGGCTGCAATTTGTCTCCCGAGCATATTCCATACACGCTCGATAGGATTTAAATCAGGGGAGTTCGCAGGCCACGACATACCCTGGATGTTTTCCGTTTCAAGGAAGTCATCAACCAGCACCGCTCGGTGACATGGCGCATTATCATCCATGAATATGAAGTCAGGACCGAGAGCACCTCGAAACAAGCGAACATAAGGCTCAAGAACTTCGTCTCTGTACCTTTGACCAGTCACAGACCCCGTGTCAAAGAAATGGAGGTCTGTGCGGCCGTCCAACATGATGCCTGCCCATGCCATTACTCCCTTGATGGAAAATGATGTCTTTCCGATATGTTTCTTGGTTCACAACGTGTTCCACGTTCACTCCATATCGTTAGTCGACGAGAATCAGTACTCAGACTAAACCGGGACTCTTACTGAACATCACATTGTCCCACTCTCCCACACTCCAATGTTGATGTTTCAAACTCCAGTTAAAAACGAGCGCGTTTCTGCGCATACGTGAGGAGAATGCAAACTGCTGGTCTTCTGGCATACAGGCCAGCCTGATTGAGTCTTCTGTAAACAGTTTGTCTGGAAATTCGTATTCCTGTGGCGACTGTGAGCGCGGAACCCAGTGCTCTGGCAGTACTGCCCCTCTGACGTCGCGCACTTATTACCAGATATTGGTCTTGGCGAGGGGTTGTGATTCTTGGTCGACCTGATACTGGTCGTCGGATAACATATCCCGTTCTTTGAAACCTCTGCCAAAGTCTTAAGAACACAAATTGGTTCACATTCAGAATTCGAGACACTTCGGTTTGTGATCGTCCGGATTCCAGCATTCCAACGATTCTTCCTTTCGTAAACATCTCCAATTGGCGTCTTTGTGCCATCATTCACCTTGTTTGATGGTTAACAACGTTCTTTCCCACAGCAGTTGCCCGAAACTTGTCTGAACTCCCTATGTTGCGTGAATCGGTTTCTCTGCGTTTCGACATGCGCAGGTGTTTCGCGCAGGACGTAGTCGACTGAAAAGTTTTGCATAAACCCAATGTTTCTTCTTCACCCAATTAATATCCGCAAGAAATTTGGAATAATTTTACGAATATTTACACCATGTTTCAGGCATTTTACAATTTATGCTTAACTTTTGGACACCAGTGTACATTAGTTAATCTTTTTCATTCAGAGCTTCAAACAGATCTTGTAAAGGGAAAAGTGTTTTGAAGCCTTAAGTTAAGTCAATTAATTAGACTAGCTAAAGCAAGTTTCGTTCCGACAAATCCACTGAGACCTCAAAGGTTCCCTTTATCTAAAAAATTTTTGGAAATTTTTATAATTTTTTTAAAAAAAAAACTAAAACTATTATTTGAAACATCTCATTAAATTAGTCTCCATCTTCAATTTTTACTTGTAATACTTGTTTCAGTCTAGTAACAGTTTATTTCTCAGTTTTTCTATTTTTGTATTCGGACAACTAAAACAAGTAGGGAAAAGAGAAAGTTCAGTGAGATGCTTCAAGTAACAGTTTTAGTTTTTTTTTTTATTATTTATCAAAATGTCAAAAAATTTTGAGATAGATGGAACTTTTGAAGTCTCAGTGGATTTGTCGGAACGAAACTTGTTTTAGATTGTCTAGTTAACTGACTTAATTTAAGGCTTCAAAACCCTTTTCCCTTGACAAGTTCTGTTTGAAGCTTTGAATGAAAGAGATTAACTAAAGCAGTTCGAAAGTTCTTTTTTATATACTATTTACCTTTTCTATTCCAAATATTTATTTTTTTTTCTTTTTGCAAAATTCATTAAAATAAGGGATAGGTTAAGAATTATAATTCTTACAGCTCTTTCGAAAAATCTATTTAAATTTTTTAATTGTTTAAATTCAATTGTAAAATTTGGCAGCACTAGGCTCTAATTCGACTTGGCATGAAAAGTGAAACATAAATTTTGTCAAATAACAACGCTCTGGTGCGTTGAGGTAAAAATATTTCATTTAAAATAGTGTTGCCACAGTTCGTTTTCAAATCGCAATCGCTGAATTTGTTAATCAAAAATTCATTAAATTCGTACAATATCTGAAATAAACAAAACGCAGTTCTGAAATTAATAGCTCTCATACACATTCTTTATTATTTAATAATACAGATGTATTTTAAATACACATTTTTGCCAAACAAGTATAACATAATTTAATCCGTATTCAAAAGATTTCCCGTTTTCAGTTTATAACTTAAGCGATCAAAATTTTCCTAACTGGAATAATCTGAATAAAAAGATTCATTTAATTAAACCATTTTTGCTCATGAAGTACTTTTAATAAACCCTTTCAGCCGTTAAATAAGAATGATATTTTTGTACTTGTAACATTAATCGAAAGAAAGCCACTGCAATACGATTTTTCAAGCGTTTATTAATAACATTTCTAATGAAAGCTAATTAATTAATTTCAGAAAGCTATTCATTGCCAAACATTGGATAATTCTGAGTGTAAATTAGCAAATTAAGAATCTTTTATTTTGATTTGAAAGACTCGTCATCTTCAAATACACTCGAAAATCGATTTTTTTTATGCTTTCCCTCTTTCGGCTACTTAGCTGTAGTACTTTATTGAAATGTGTAACGCAGGGAACAATTTAACCCAAAAGAAAAGGAAGTAGAGGGAAAAAAGTCAGGAATTTCCCTAAGTACTTTTCATCTTAATTACTGTCCGAGAGAGGGCGTAAATGATTCAGTTTTTTAAACGTTCTTCCCTCTTTAATTGCCCTTTTAACTCGTTTAAATCACGTATCAGGTATTCACCTGTAGAAATTCGAAAGACATACAACTGTGGGGAAAAAAATTCTTGAGAGATTTTTGATTATTTTTCAAAAAAATAAGTGTTTTCGATCTGCATTCTTTACATTATGGCATCTTCCCATTCATGCCAAGCCACTTGTTATTATTGCAGTTTTACAGCTGAATGGCAACATACAAACCATAGGGTAAAAATATTTTTCTAAAAAAGGAGAAAAAATGGCATCTGCATCTGATTTGTTAACATATGAATGAATACTCAACGAACATTGTTCAGTTAACGAAGTGAAAGCAGTGATGCACCGTAAAAGAAGGTATGTTTATTTATTTATTTTATTCGTTACAAAGATCCGTTCGATGAACCGAAATAAACCAATACAAAACAGAATAAAGAATGATAATAATAAAAAAATTAATGAGGTTTGCTTGACTTTGTTCAAGTGTTCGTGAATTTTCTATAGATGTTTTGTTTCTGCCTCATTCTCGAAAGATATTTTCCCAAACAAAAGGAATTAAGCTATGACATTTAAAATGGCGTTAATAAAGAACATTTCGATCCATAAAAATAATTATAATAATAATAATAATGAAAAAATTCGTTAAGATAATCTTGTGCAGTCACTGTGCAACTTTAATAATGAATAGTTTTATAGAAAATCTTCATAATTATGCTGCTAACGAATGAAAACATAAGGATAATTAGCGTAATTGCCAAACGATATAAAGCAAAGAAAACAAGCATAATGAAACGACTTCGTTCTCTTCTAATATTTCCTTTCTTTTCGCGCCAAATCAACTGAGAAAGAAACTGCTAACAAATGAGGTTTCAAAGCAATTGTTTTACACGATCTTTGTTCTAAATGAATGGTTCTCCTTTCGGAAACGAGGGAAGCTAATGGTGGCATTAGAGGAATAATAAGCGAGCATTAGAGCTAGGATAAAGCATTAATTATTCCGGGAATCATATAAAAATGATTGAGTTCAGAACAAAAAGGATTCGGATTGCTCATTTACGAAATTCATTGATGAATATCAAGTTAATGAATTGGATTCTTTTTAAATCCGAACGAACGTTAACTATGGAGGATAATGGAACATAACAACGCTTATGTAAATGTAAAAGAAGTTAAAACAATTTTAGTTTGCTTTGGAATTTCAAGCGCAGAAAGTGTCGAATTAGCGTTTTCATTTATGTATTACTTTCTTGTACGAAGAAAAGGAAGTATTGTAATAAGCGAAAAATTTCGGGTTTCAGATTTCAGCAGACATTCATTTTGACCGCTCCCGAATCTATTTAGACTGTTTTTTTCCTTGACGTCTGTATGTACGGATAAAACAAAAGACTCTTTATTCCAAAACGGATATTTTCCCGACCTCTGTATATACTTATGTATCTCGTATAACTCAAAACGATTAACTGTAGAACGTTGAAATCTTGTGTATGAGACTGCTATAACGTTTAGTTGTGCACCTCCCTTTTTCATTGCATTCAGTAGTACCAAAATTATATCTATACCTCTCTCACTATATATATTTATACATATTATTGCGTGCGTATGGGTTCGTAATGGATTGAATGCACAAGTGGTTAAAAAGTTAAAGAAATTTCTTCTTTTCACAAGAAATAAAACAAAATACAAATTTCCTCATAGATATTCGTACAATATCACAATATCTCAAACGTTAAACAGAACTCAATTCAAAACAGACAAATTTAATCCAATCTCACAGCGAATTCGCTACAATCAATAACAGCATTAAGTAAACAACAGTTCGCTTAAAATAGTTAAAAACTGAGCTGAGGTGTTTTAACTCGGCTTTTATAAGCTTTTTAATTATTCACTAGAACATTCTGGTAAAACCTATTTTCTCGATTTTCTGGATGGCAACAGCAATTACGAGGTATTTATTTATTAAATATTAAATGCACGCGCTTTTTTTATTTTTACTTTTCCGACGTAGCTTGCAAGGGAAAATAAAACAATTTTAATTACAATTCTAAATAAATAGCTAAATAAATATGCAATCCCTAACAATATATATACATACATATTCATCCCTTACCCGGCTTAAAAGTCTTTACCCGGTTAATGCGTTCTCCCGTTTCTTATATTTGAGAAAGATTTATACTCGTTAAGAAAAAATAGAAGTGTAACAAGTTTTGATTCCCGTGCGATAAAAAGTTGACCGCGATATTTAATTTCAAAATTTGCAATTCTAGATGCCATTTTCAGAAAATTTATTCTTTTTTTTAACAAACTTTAATTGATGATGTCGAATTTTATTGAAAGTATGATTTCTTGAAAATTAGTTGGAGATATTAATTTAATGTTATGAAAAAATCGGACGGTAAAATATTATACCAATACCAAGAAATTGTTACCAGATATACAGTGACTCACATTTACTATTCGAATTACTTTGCAAATATCAGTTATGAAATATTTAAAAAAGGAATTTATTTTTCTTTCAATCATACTGTTGATAATCTGTTTTAAAACCTGCTTGTTAGTCCAAAGGGGCTTTGTCCCGAGGGACTATTGTTTTCGTTTTGCGATTTTGCGTCGAATCACTCTGAATATCCGTTTCACTTTTCAAATTGTTGGCACCAAATATTATCGCCCTGTATTATATTTGAAGAAATTAAATAATGAAGAATGTGCATTAAAAATTATTTTCCGATATTGCTGCTGAACTGAATTTTATAGTTTAAGTGCGAAGAACATGATATTTAATAAATAAAGGTAACACACAAAATGTTTAACAAAAACGCCCCTTTGGATGTAATTTAAAATCTAAAACTTTTTAGATTTTCTATTTTTTTTTTTTTTTTTTTTTTTTTTTTTACGAACATTATCCAAAACATTTTTGATAAAAAAAATTATTCAAAATATCCATCCTGAAAATTCACTAACTTTAAAGTATTCGAACACTTTGAACAAACAGCTTATAGAGACATTATTTCGAAGCAGGAGGGATGAAAAATGAGCAATGACCTCGCCGGGATTTGAATCATGGACTTAAATGTATCGAATAAGCGTCGAGTGTGCTGATCATTACACCACAAAGGCATGCTAAGAAGGCGGAGAAATGCCTTATAAGCTTAATAAAAACGTGAAAATAAAGGGGCAATTAATAACTCAGCATAGAAAGATTTGCTAGAAATATGCTGGTCTACGTCAAAGAGATTTATGCTCAAAAGCTATCCAAGCCACAAACCGATTACGGATAGTTTTTGCTTGAGGATGTAGCTCGCAAATGTGACCTTGATAACGTGACCGGTTAAAGGGTGGCCTAAAATTAACGCAAGATTTAAATTTGGCGCCATTTTTGCATTAAGTTGATGGCAGCCCTGAAAAAAGAACAGTTTGAAAGCCGAGAGTTTAGGGTTAGTAAAAATGGAGTGTTATACAATACAACAACGTGTCTTCATTATTGAACAATATAAAAATAATAAAAGTTTGGCGGCCGCAGTTCGAAAATTTTATACAAAATATGGTAAAAATAGTGTTTCAACCTTGTCAACTGTGAAAAGATTAATTGAAAAATTCGTGGAGACTGGATCAATTGGAGACGCTAAACACACCGGTCGTCCAAAAACAAGCTGTTCAAATGTCACTAGAAAAAGTGCGTAAGACTGTTGGTGAAAAGCCAGGAACAATCATTCGGCGTCGTGGACAAGAATTGCAAATTTCAAGAAGCTCTGTACAGCGTATACTCACAAAAGATTTGTGTTTTCATGCTTACAAAATTCAATTAACACAACAACTGAAGCATAATGACCATGAACAGCGAAGAGAGTTCGTGGAATGGATTATTAACCATCAAAAAGTGGATGCTGGTTTTTCGAGCAAAATAATCCTAAGCGATGAAGCACATTTTCACCTCGATGGCTTTGTTAACCGCCAAAATTGCCGTGTTTGGGGTTCGGAGAATCCCCGTATGATTAGCGAAAAACAAATGCACCCACAACGTGTCACTGTTTGGTGCGGATTTTGGGCAAGAGGCATCATCGGACCATACTTTTTTGAGAACGAGGCTGGTCAAGCAGCAACAGTTAATGGTGCTCGATATCGCGACATGATAGTTCACAGTTCTTTCTGCCGAAATTGGATGGTATTGACGTGGCCAATATGTGGTTTCAACAAGACGGTGCCACATGCCATACAGCCGATGAAACAATTCAATTACTGCATGAGACATTTCCTGATCGTGTAATCTCTCGTTTCGGTGACCAGAATTGGCCCCCTAGATCATGTGACTTAACACCATTAGATTTCTTCTTATGGGGTTATTTGAAGTCAAAGGTCTATGTCAAAAATCCCACAACAACACAAGCATTACAAGAGGAAATTAAATGCTGCATCAACGAAATTCAGCCACAATTATGCAGAAAGGTCATGAAAATTTCGACGAAAGGGTGCGTATGTGCCAGCAAAGCCGTGGACGCCATTTGCCCGATGTGTTATTCCATAAATAACCCTATCCTATGCACTTATGATTCACTTAAAAATAAATATCTAAAGCCTAAAAACTCTCTTTTATATTGAAGTCAAATCTTGCATTAATTTTGGAACACCCTTTACTTCGAATCAGAATGTGAATTTTCTGCTTTATAATAAAGTTAAGTTTTTTTTAAATGTGACTGGATTAATTTTTAACTATTAAATAGCACCTTAACGATAACAAAAAATCTGATGTGGACATCACGTGACTTCCTTGTACGGCCTATTAAATTAGAGAAACTTTTTGCTGCATTTCATTTAAACTTACGTCCTCGAATTTCATTACAGATATATTTCTCATTCAGTTGATACAGTCCTCAATTCGTGGCAAGGCAAAAATACATCGACTTAAAACATCTTCATTAAAAATTGAAAAATATAGAACATAACTCACCAAATACAGTTAATAACAGATAAAAAAGCAATTTTTACAATTAAAATTACAGTTTCTACTCAAAAACAAGCAATTCGGCCAGCGGGCAGGAAGGCAGATTTTTCGGTGCACAAAATTCAAAGTTTACTTTTGGCCCCTCTATGCAAAAAGACGCTGAATGTGCAAAAACTGACTTAATTCACTATTGTGCTAAGTTTTAAATATAAACTAATGACTATTCCGTTAGGCTTAGTCGCACTTAAACAACTTTTAAATTGTTGATAATTCTACAACTATTGCATACAGATTAATTAAAGGCATAAAAACCACCTTATTCAATCACATTTAAAAGAAAACATGCAACATGCATAATTTACCGACATATGGGGATAAAACAAAATTAGCTCTGCGAGCCACATAACAGATATATATCTTTGAGGAATGTTGCAGCCGATTGCAACGGAAAAGGCAGGTGCACAGCTACATGTTATAGCAGTTCCATATTTCAACGTGCTGCGGTTGCTCGTTCTTGAGTTATGCGAGATATATACATACGTACGTACGTAAGTACAGACATCAAGAAAAAAATCTGTTCTGAATCCATTTCACAATACTTTTTGGCAAGAACAGTCCTTTATTCCGTCCGTAAGTACAGAAGTCACTCAGAATCATCGTTCAGATGGTTTCGAGAGAGGTTGAAATGGAGGTTTTCGTTGAAATATGATTACGGAAATTTTCCGCGATTACAGTACTTACAATACTTACTTCGTACAAGGAAGTAAAAATCATTATACAAAGACAGATATATGTCATTGTCAAAAAAGACAAAAAGCATTTTTAAGACACTAATTTGAGCTTATTGATAAAAAATAATTGTCGAATTTTTAGATCGGAAACATTACCTTTCTTTCCTGTGCATGCAAGCGATGAATAAAAAGCAAGAAAGCTAATTGTTGAATTAGTTTAAGATGCTTATTAATTGCTATAACTTTTAAGCATTTTGAGATGTAATTATTTACTTTTCAATTCGAAAGCGAAGTATATTATTAATTGCAAATCTCTGAAATAATTAAAACTGAATTTATCAAACAGCAAAATATAACTAAATTTGTATTATATTTTTAAACACGACAAAGATCAAAGCCTTTTGAAGATCCTTTAAGAAATAAAAACTCATTTTAATGAAAAGCAGATACTAGTAGACAAATACAGAATAATATTAACCTATATATTTATTCTCGAAATTTGAATTAATTATTTTCCTTATCCCCAAAACTTAGCGAAACACAAATAAAATGTAATTGAAGACTATATTCTGCTGAAAATTTATATATATATATATACTTTCTACTCGTTAAATTAAAGTTGCAAACAATTTTCCTCAGTCTGTAATTAAGGAACAAATTTTATAACAAATAAAACACTGATTGAAATTCCTTCTATTATATATACAGAGCGAAAAGTAAAAGAATTAAAAAGAAAAAAGTCGTCTGAAAATATTTAAAGAGCTTCTTTGCTGCATCCGTAATTCGATATTAAAATTTCGGAACTTTCTGATTCAATTAATTTGGAGTTTGATTAGGCTCCTTATCAATTAAATTAAAACGACGCTCGGCTACGGTCGCAGTGAACCAGCGAATAAAGAAAAGAGAACAATAAAGTTTCAAAATTAATTTCGCTCGCGCAACAGAAGCGATTAAAAAGGAAAAATGAGTAAGGGTAGAATCGATTAATTTTTGCAGAAACTAGACAAAAGGTTTTCTGACACCTAATCAGACGCGTTTATTATTATCATTCTTTTTTTTTAACTTTTAATTCCCAGGCTGAGAAATAAATTTCGCTTTTGAATTGAAAAGCGGAAATTGTTGCTACAATATTGGACCCGAAAATTCTCTCCCAATGTTTAGATAACAGCTTATCATTTTCAAATGAAGTTAAAAGAAAAGAAAAATGTTAAACTCGGTGTGTATATGTGTGTAAAATCCAATGTAATTATTTATGCAAAGTAAAAACTTCGCGAATACCGAGAAATTCTCTCGTTGCATTCTAACTAATGAATTTATTCTGCGAATGGCAACAGACAGTTTATCTCGTCTTTAAAAGAAAGCAATGACGTCACCGAGCCAAAGGATTTTATTTAATTTTAAATCGCATCGATTACTGAGGATCTTTTCACCATGACAAGTTGACAAATAGAATGTAATTTTTGCTGTCGCCATTGTCATGAAGCAGCAAAGGCATCATTCAAATTTCCATCGCATCTGGAATTAGAATGAAAATGTACATTTCCGTCAGAAATTAAATTAAGATTGTGACACTCTAGCTTCGTTGGGACTTTATCTATATAAATACAGAAAAGTCATTCGTATGTTTGTCTTTCATTCAAATATACAGTTTTGTTCCGATGTTGATGGAATTTGGCGTAATTGACCTTCGAAACAAGATGTCTACATAAGATTTCTTAAAAATCACCTCATCGGTTCCGCACTTCTGATATGCATGCGAACTTTTAAATAAAAATTCTGCGATTTAAAAGCTTTCCGTTGCCACCCTTCAAAGTAGAAGATATTTACATTTCAAAATTAATAGGAGAACTCGGCTGTATAAATTGCCACTGTAAGAAAAGCAATATATTTATTTGTTTTTCGAATTTAATAAATAAACTCAGCAAATTAAGAGAAATGGGTTGCCATTTCTGGAAGTAAAATATTTTTATTTGCCTAGCGTTAGTATGTTCGGCTTCAGGAAAGAGTAATATATTTAATTTTTCTTCCAAATTGTTTCTCTTATTAATTAAAAAACTAAGTGAATTAAAATCAATAAAAGCAGGTTCAATTCAATTTATTATTAATTACTAGCTGGACCCCTGAAATTACATTAGCTGGATCCATTAAATTCATCTACGTGCACTACCCTCCAAAAGCTAAGGAACAGCATGTTTTTCAAAGCTCACCATTACAAAATTGTCAGTAACGTTTAAATTCACAGTTTATATGCATAGCAATAACGAAATTTAAGAAAATATATGCAAAAACAATATCTGCCACTTTTATTATATAGAAATGAATACTTATTTAGAAGTTGGAGAAAAAGTGCAAAAATTCTAATATTTGTTCACGAGTTTGATCTTCAGTTGTTATTAACATTTTCGTGGACAATATCAAGGGGAGTCTATCAATGTCCAGGAGAAGTCTTTTGCCCTATTCGTTGAGATAGCGGGCGATCGGACGGATGGAAATGGGGATGTCACAAGCTGATGCTGATTGACGTCTCAATGTCTCTAGTAGTGTGGTCCACCAACTGTGGAATCAGTTTGAATCCGAGGATTCTGTGTCTAGAAGACATGCTACAAGTAGACGTAGAGTTGCAAGACCTGTAGGAGACCGTTATTTAGCACTTTCGGCCCAAACGAGGAGTAACATTATCGTCTCTCAGCTCGTGGCAGATCATTTAGTGGCAACAGGAACAAGAATCTCAGCTACTACAGTGCGCGGATGCCTGCACAATACGGGTCTGTATGCAAGACACCTAGTTGTTTGTGTCGCCTTGCCTCGAGCAGACAGAGGTGCCTGTTTATATTAGGCAAGAGAACATGTCTTCTGGACCAGTCAACAATGGGCGTCTGTCTCTGCATGGACGAGTCCAGGTTCACATTGGAGAGTGATTGAGGTCGTCAGCTAATCTGGAGGGAACAACGCACCAGATACAACCTATCCCACATTGTTGAAAGACACAGCTATAGAGGTGGTGGAATAATGGTTTGAGCTGGGATTTCTCTCGGTGGTCACACTGACCTGCATGTGTTCCATGGAGCAACTCTGACCAGTGTGAGATATCGAGAGTAGATCCTTGATCAATATATCCCACCATATGCCGCTACTATTGGTCCTGGATTTCTTCTGATGGAGGACAATACACGACTGCAACGAGTTGGGGTTGCTGAAGAATATCTTGAGAGTAGCGGTATGGCACGGATGGAATAACCAGCTCAATCCCCAGATCTGAATACTATAGATCATCTTTGGGATTACATTGGGAGACAGGTTGCTCTTTAAATCCTCCTCGAAAATCGTTAGATGAGCTTGAACAAAGATTTCTCCGTGCCTGCTCGTCGCTTCCCATTTCACTAACCGACAACTTAATTGAGGCAAAGGACCGTAGCTGCCGCCAATGTATTGCAGCTAGACGTGGACGCATTCCTTAATAGAACCCACTTTTGCATTGTTACCCCTCCATTTTCCCTCAAAATCTGTGATATGCTGATTCTCAAAGACTGGATTTCTCTGCCAAGAGTGCAATTTTCTTTGTAATTCCTGTTTTTTTTAACTTTAGAAGCATTTTATGTCGCATTCATTAAAGAACTATTTAGTGAACATGCTCTGTAAATTTATTGTTTCTATGTTGCTTCGTTCTGAAATTAGACACAAAAAACATGCTGTTCCACAACATGTGGAGGGCAGTGTATATAAAGAAGAATGTTCGCTTGTTCTTCACGCTGTGTAATTCATGGAAATATACAGATTTATATGGATCGTGGGGAAATTTTGCACACTTAACCTTCAAAACAAGAGGAAGGTCATTATTTACATTTGATTTCTAAACTCCGTCCCACGGGCTACACACTCAGGGCACATTTAGAACGCTGCATTCACAACACAAATCTTAGGTTCACCTCTCAGTTTTTGCCTTTCCGCTATCAATTCTTATTGGAACTGTTAGATGGCGCCATCTTCGTGTAGTCTTTAGAACAATGTAGAACTTTCCAGAATACAGAAGAAACTTCAAAGCGGAATTTCTGTTATTGCTCTATGTTATTGTTTCCCGGAATATTTCGAAAGCGGCAAAGAAATTGGGCAAAGTGGATTGTAGTTTTTTGAATGTTGTTTTTAGAAACACGATAAAACCGATAACAAAATTACTAAAACCGTTATATTGTGCGTATTAATTCTACACTATTCTAGAGTTTTATTCGAACTTAAAAAAATTTAGCATGATTCATTTTGAACTAAAATAGGAAGAATATTATCTAGATATTGCGAAAAAACTGTCTTCATCGTCTTAAATGAAGCCTCTTCACTCTGCGTAATAGCTTGAAAATGAAATGTATCAGAACTGAACTTAGGTGTTTAAAACTTTAAAGAAATTGTCATTTAATTATGGTAGACTCTAGAAATTGGTTTATACTTCTGTTATTAATGTTGTAAGATCTCGTTAGCCCAACTTGTCAGACACTGGGGTAGTGAGTGCTGCTATGCGTGAAGTCACACAAAAACGTGAGAAGGGGTTGAAACACTTTTATTGTACCTTTAAAATTACAATTGCGTCTACTCGACGCTCACAAACTGCGCCAACCCGGCGGTTCAACTAAAAGTAAGGTAAAACTGAAAATAAGAACTAAATAACCAAATATAAAACACTATCGACGAGGCTCTGAGATCCTAACTAACCGCGTTTTTAATTATCGCTGATATCCAGCAAGATTTCTGATTAAACAGTTGAAAATTAGCACTTCTGCAAAGCTAGGCACACAGGCCGATACGCGCCGATCTAAATTCTACCGAGCAATATCTCCAGCGTAGCTTGAAAGCAAGACTCTCACACTCTGGTTTCGTCTACTATTTAATTCAACTAGCTTCAGCTAAATTAGAATAAACTGCGCGTGCTACTACAATTTACATGCTCTGGCAGGGGCATTTCTAGGCGGAAATGAAGGCTAAACAGGAAAGATAACTAAACTAAAAATAAATGTTAGTTAAAATAAATATAAACCCTAAAATGTGTTTCATGTTTTAAAACATTTGCTTAATGTGATAACAATGAGAATTTTGCTTACATATACACGTCTGAGCACATTTCTCGGTATCTTCTTTCTCGGCAGGAAATTTGTGAAAAATATGAAATAAATTTAAAATAAATTCGAAAGGTGCCCATGTCCGGGTGGAGGATTGCGAGTGCTCACTTTAGAAGACCCGTCTTAATAGTGCCATGACTAGAACTTTGCTGCCCGGGCGTTGTTATACAAGGACGTAGAGTGGTCTAGTTTGCAGCTCTTCGTAAAATACAAGCATATAGCTGCAAAAAAATTTCAAAAAAACATATAGGGAAATAAATTCAAATTCTTTGTTTATTTTTGAAGAAAAACTTCAATTCTAACATTTGAAAACTGTTAGACCTAAAAGGAACGTTAGACCAGAATGGAATATTAGTCTCAAAATGGCATTTTGCATCGCCGAAACACTTAAATGCATTGTATCACTTTTCAAATTTTTGCCACCAAATATTATCGCCCTGTGTTATATTTAAAGAAATTAAATAAGGAAGAATCTGCACGAATGTATGTGTTGTGGAAAAACAACAGTATCTAGAACTATTCAAATTTCAATAACATAGTCCTCGACCCGAACATGAACACTGCAATCCCGAATTTTGAATTTCGAATTTGTTTTATTATTTATTTCTGATTTTGTAAAACTTCTGCGAAATTTCGATTAACAAACGCAAATATTTCAAAGCGAGTAGTGGCAACGCTCTACAGACAAATAAAGTTTTATCTCTTCAGTGCAGGAGACTGTCAATTGGAAATTCTAAAGACATGGTGTTTTTAAATATTTTGTGATTTTGCTGTTGAATCGAATTTGATAAGGCGTAAGGGCCAAGAATGTGATATTTAAGAAATAAAGTAAAGGCAAAACGTTAATAATAATAATAAAAAAAAACTGACGCCCAAAGGGGCTTTTTTTAACGTTTTGTGTGTCACCTTTTTGTTATTAAATACCATGTTCTTTGCACTTGAACCATAAACTCAATTCAAAAGTAATATCACAAAATAATTTACAAAGAGCATATCTTTAGAATTTCCGATACACACAAATCTTAGGGTAATCGCGCGCTGGAGGTAAAGATGTTTTTGTTTCGTACAGTGTTGCCGTTGCTCACTTTGTAATCGTTGAGTTTGTTAATAAAAAATACGTTAAAGGTTTTACAAAATATAGAGTAGATAATAAAACAAATTTCAAATTTGGGCTTCCAGATGCCTGTAGTCGGATGGAGAAATATGTTATTCACAATTTGATGGCTCTAGGTACCCTTATTTTTTCAGACTGCGAGAAATATACATACATTCATGCAGATTCTTCAGTATTTAATTTCTTTAATGCAAAGCTCTAATGGCAACAATTTGAAAAGTGATACGCCGTTTATAGCGATTCAACTCAAAATGTCAAAACGAAATTGATAGTCTTTCTGGGCTAACGGCATTTGGGCTAAAGCGTTTTACAAAAACATCTTAGTAAGAAAACGGAGCTTTGATATAATGAGCTGAGAAAAGACTGAAAAAGAAAGATATATGTCAACACTTAATGCTGCATTGGGAATTCTAAGCGTATACCGCCATGCTGCTTTTAAAATTTTTGCAATTTTGCTGTTAAATTGTATACGGCGTAAGTATGAAGAAATTATGCTTAATAATGAAGCTAAAAAAAACAAAAAAAAAAAAAAGATTGGTTAGAGCAGTGAATTTAACAACAGACTGGCGAGCTCAGCGACAGCGTAAGAAACCTTAACAAACCCTTTTGGGAGATCGTTGAAACGTGAAACCTTCAGTTTTTGTTTGTTTGTTTGTTCAAATTATTCCAGATAGGTGTTAGCCCACAGGGGGATTAGTTTCGAAACGGCATTTTCCGTCGGTTCACTATAAACGGCGTATCCCTTTCCAAATTGTTGCCAGCAAACATTAATGCTCCCTAATATATTTAAAGAAACTAAATAATGAAGAATGTATATAGATTTATATATGTTTCTCGCATTGTGGAAAAACGGTACATAGCATAACGGTACACAGAGGCATCAAGTTTTGAGTATTATAGTCCTCCAACCGAACATGGGCATCTGGAAGCCCGAATTTGGAATTTGTTTTACTGTCTATTTCATATTTTCTAAAACTTTAACGAATTTTTGATTCACAAACCCAACGATTTCAAAGCGAGCAATGGCAACACTGTACGAAAAAAATATTTTTATCTCCAACTCGCGAGACTGTCCATCGGAAATTCTAAAGATATGCTGTTTTTAAATATTTTCATGGCGTTAGCCCAAATGCCGTCGAATCATGCATGTGCCTGTAGGTGACACAAACTTCTGTTTGGGCGTGATATAAATCTGAAAGCTTTCAAATTTTGTTATTATTATTATTATTATTTGATTATTGTTATTATTTTTATTTTGTTCGTAAAACCATCTATGACATTGTAGAGGTCTATTTTATTGCTCTCACGTAGAAAGTAGAGAAATATTTCTTAAATGCAAACTGCACATTTATAAATTTTAAATATTTCTTAAGCGATTTTTATTTAGAAAATGCTTTTCACAATTAGCAGCCCTGATAACAATTGAGAAGAAAGTTTGTATTGGTATTAAAATATTTGGACCTTTGTTCTGGAGATCACATTTTAGAACAAACTGAGAAAAATTAAAAAAACCATCCTTCCACCTTTCCAAGCAATGACGGAAATAAAACTCTGATACAACTCCCTCTTAAGGATAATTTTTTCCTTATGAATGTCACCGTGAGTATAATTTAGTTCATATTCGCTCTGCCACCACTAGTGATATTCTCTACCGATAAATCGCATTACGCTTTAAAAGACCCATTTTTGGTGAACCGTTAAATTCAGAACTCTTAATTTTTTCCACTCTTTCTCTCTCTCTCTTTTTTCCCTTTGTTTATGAAAGAAATCTTAGTAGTACTTTGATTTTCTTCGCGAAAAAGGATGAAAAGGGAAAATATTGTTTTTATTTAATACAGGAGAAAATATCATTCAGCTTTATTTAACACAATGGCTGAGTAAAAATATGAGCTCAAAAAAATTCAAAATTTTTTTTTGGCTTCAAGAATGCTGCATAACAGTAAAATAGCTTATGTCATTTTTCAGGCTCTCCTAGTTGAGGCTCTTTTAAAAATCGTGCCATTTCAGCCTATTTTGATTGTGTGGGTAAAAAGATTCCCATTTCGGGATTTCTGCCTTTTCATTCAAGGTCAACGCAAATCCAGAAAGCGCGGTTGAAGGTCACGTGACTGTATCAATGTATGTACGTGTCTCAGCCGCCCAGACGGTATAGTGGTTTGGGGAACCTGACTGCGATACCGAAGGGCCTGGGTTCGAATCCCGGGAAGCGTAATGGCAAATCGTACATTGAGTTGATCAGTGCTAGCGTAATGGCAAACCGCACATTGAGTTGATCAATGTTAATAAATTTCGCTTACTGCGCATGCTCAATACTGGCATGGGAGAAAATACTGGGGAATAAAAATACACAAACCTGTTCGTCACGTAGGCCTTAGCAACTCTTTACGATTGCAATACTACGGACACTTTTTTTGTGCCTATTGCACTTGCTTCTGTTTCATTTCATTTTGGTTTATTTTGTTCATAAACATTAAATTTAGTATCAGTTATTTGTAATAAAATTCTTTGGCTTTAATTCAGTAATTTAAACTAGATATATTCCTTAAGTTGTTAAAGTATTTATGAATGGAACGCATGGTAAATAATCTTTTGCTTTTATTCCTCAGACGTACAGTCAATAAACTACATCATGTAATGTTTCCTGTTTTGTAATCCTTCTTTAACGAACATTTGGGGAGTTTACAATCGATATTTACACCTAAGGAATGAAGCAACGTACAACCTAACAAGTTTTAAAACCCCGAACTGTTTACGTCCAGATAACAGAACATCAACCGTATACCATATTTATCTTCTTTTATAATGACGCCAAAGTCGTAATTGCGCCAAATTCTCTTCTGGGCATGCGCAGTGTGCGTAATTCGTTTAACATTGTTCAACTGAATGTGCGGTCTGCCATCACGCATCCCGGAGAAGGCATGAATGTAAATTGTGCGTGCCTTCATAGGAGGGTAAGGCGGCTCACCTATTGGGTGCCTCCATAATGAAGAGACCACCACATCTGGCCTTATGAGTGGCCGATGCCAACATAGGCAAGCGCCCGCCATTGGGGGGGAAAAAAACAATGTACTCGTATCGAGCGACGACTCTTCTCGATGATTTTTCATCACGACGACTCTTCAACCTCTAAATTTTAGACGTTGCTAGCAAAAAACATTAATGACACTTGTGATTATACCTAATACAGAAAACAAGATGTTTTAAAAATTAGAGTACGATTACAGTACTGCTCTTTTTTTGAAACAGAATTCTAAATCCTGAAATATCGAAAGTGCTGTTATTGTTGCGACTTTTGTCTGACAGTAACATCAGAACAAGCCCAGGAAACACATTGTTGCAAGAACATCAAATTGTTGGCAAGAGCCTTAAGCACCATACAGGGGCCAGTACGACTTCGCTCAGTTACGCCCCGTATTTTAATGGAGAGCACCTTGGGGGACGGGTCCGAAGGTCTCCCACCCTTTTCCGTACCATCAACTCTCGAGAGGGCTTTCGACTGACCGCCTATTTAGAGTGCCCCTATGCCACACAGACACTGTACATTTACAAACATCCATCCTTTCTCCGGGATTCGAACGCGAGTCGTTCGGCACGGCAGTCAGCTTCGGTAAACACTATCCCGATTGGGCGGCAGAAATCTCGATAGTAAAAAATCACATCGAAACAGAAAAATGAAAAAGTTTCAGAGTTTTTTCAGTATTAAATCTGTTTTAAATATACAGGGTGTTTATAAAGTCCCGGACCCATTCTGATGTTTAATAACTCATAAAATAATAAAGATAGATTAAAATTAATAACATAAATGGTTAGATAGACTCAAAAAGTTTCATGACCCTTGTCAATAAACTTCCACATGTGCCCACTTCGTCCCACGGAGAATATCGAGTCCATATTCAGTTTTACTCCAGGTACCGGCCAGCATGTCGGCATCTACAGAGGTTATTGCGGTTGTCATTCTAGCTTTTAGGTCATCCATGTTCGACACTCTCCTCCTGTAAACGTTGCCCTTTACAAGTCCAGCGGCGTTCTATCAGGTGATCTGGGTGGCCAAGAAATTGGACCTTCTCGCCCAATCCATCTTCCTGTAAAAGAGTCATTCCAAGAACTACAAACGATGGTACCCCAATGAGGTGGTGCACCATCTTGTTGCAAAAAGACATGTGGCTGAAGCTCTTCTAGTCGTGGAAATACGGAGTTTTCCAACATGTCTAAGTATACGACTGATGAGAGCGTCTTTTCTGTAAAAAAGAAAGGCCCAATGACTCGGTCGTGCATTAGTCCACACCACACATTAACCTTTGGGGAATCCCTTTGTGCCTCACGGTATTGATGAGTACTAGAATAAACACATCAAAAGTAACATAACCTTGCCATAGTTGCCAAAAACAAAAGAGAGAAAAATGCAATTAATAAGCAGACGATAATTTAGAGAAGTGCAGATATTTAGACTGGAAAATGAAATTATCTGAAATTATCCACACGCGCAGACGATATTTACAAAAGTAAAGATATTGAAACCTGAAAAGGAAAATATATAAATTATTCCATCAATAAATGCCATAAGTTTGTTTATATCTTCATTATTTTATGAGTTATTAAACATCAAAATGGGTCCGGGACTTTATAAACACCCTGTATAATATTCGAAAGAATAGTGCAAATCGTGAGTAGTACTACTATCGCAGTTCTTAATAAAATAGATTTAATATTTGATAGATTTTTATATAGTAGATTTAATATTTGATGGACTTTTATATATGCGACTTGCATCGTAGAAAAGAATACTATTAATCCATTTTATTGCGACGCACAGGTTCGTAATGGATTGATTGCCCACAGAACCGATGATAACGTGATAAAATTTGTTTTACCAAAAGAAACACTTTACACTGGAACTTTCTATACAAGGAACGAAACGGGAACGGAACTATCAAAACGGGATTGTGCATTGCCTACTATAACGGCTGCAACAAATGGCTGTATCACTTTCCAAATTGTTGCCACCAAATATTACCGCCCTGCATTATTAATAAAGAAATTAAGCAATGAAGAATTTATATGTATTTATGTTCCTCACACTGTGAAGAAACGATGGTATCTACAGCCAACGAATTTTTAATAACGTAGTCCTCCACCCAAATATGTGCCCCTGGAACCCCTAACTTTGAATTTCAAATTTTATAGTTCATATTTTGTAGAATTTTAATGAATTTTTGATTAACAAACTCACGATTTAAAAGCGAGAAGCGACAAAACTGCACGAAATAAAACGTTTTTATCTTCAGCGCGCGAGACTGTTTATCGGAAATTCTAAAGATATTCTTAATTTAAATGTATAGCGATTTTGTTGCTGAATCGAATTTTATGGGGTGCGAGCGCCAAGATTGATGTATTTAATAAATAAAGTAAATACACAAAATAATAAAAAGACCACAAAAAAGAAGAGTTTTGTAAAGTCATATTAAAAAGAAAATTAAATATTGATGAAATAAACTGAGAAAAGGTAGAAAACAAAACATAATAATGTTATGCTAACACTTAACACTGCATCGGAAATTCTAAACATATACCGCTATGCTGATTTTAAAATTTTTGTAATTTTGCTGTTGAACTGCGTAAATGCAAAGAAAATGATGATTCATTAATAAAGCTAGCAGGGGTGAATGTAACTGCAGACTGGTAGACTGCAAGCTCAGCGAGAACGTAAAACACATTAACAAATCCTTTTGGAAGATTGTTAAAATCTAAACTCTTCAAAACAAAATAAATTTTTTTTGTTATCTATGTATATTTTGATAAATAATTAGTAATAAAAAATGTATTTATATAAATATATTTTTATTTTATTAATTACGAATTTGCATGCAGTTTGAGTTTGAAACCACTTCTCGAGACATTCAGACTTCTCTTGCGTTGAAAAGAATCTTCAATTCATGCATAGCAACGACCTCAATGAACAATTGAATAGAAACTAGAAACATAGTAACTAAAACAATGATTAATGGTAAACGGCCATTATATCTTCCGTATATATACCTCGTGATAAATCACCATTTCGCATGACTATATGATTGATAATCGCACGAGCCTCAATATCGTGGTTAATTCTGTGTGTCTGGACGAATGGAATATTTGTGGTTTAAACATGAACTACCTTTGGTAACATTTCATTTTAATATTCTATGTTTGCTCCTGGCGAAATGAGATTAGTTTAGAATGATAAGAGGGAATATTCATGTATAAATCAAGCGTAAAGGGAAGGAAATTACTTAAATCATAACTGAATGAATTATTCCGATGCTAGAATTAAAATATTCTTGCAGTTAGGAAATTTCCAGGAACATTTACTAATGTTATGCAGTTATTTCCTTTTACTTTTTCAGTGTCTGCGATGACTTTTATTCTACTTTCACAAATTTTTGTGCTATTAGATTCTTAACTTCCAACAATCGTGTCATTTTTTATGTAAAAAGAAAGAAAAGAAAATCTCAGAGGGTTCAAATTTTAACCTCGCATCAGAGGATGTGTTAACGTTTCCTGCTCTTGGATTTACTCCTGCGAACTCAATTCTTCAGCTTAAAAAGGGCTGTTAGTCTCGAAACGTGATTTTCCATTGGTTCACTGTAAACGTCGTATCACTTTCCGAATTGTTACCACCAGATGTAACCTTCCTGTATTATTTTTAAAGACATTAAATATGAAGAATCTGCATGTATGTGTGTATGTTCCCGTCCACTGTAAGAAAACGACGGTACCTAGAGACATCCAATTTTGTATAACGTAGTCCTCTACCCAAACATAGGCACCTGAAAGCCTGAATTTTGAATTTCGAATTTTTTATTTTACATTTTGTAAAATTTTTAATGAAAATTTCATTAGCAATCTCAACGATATAAAAGCGAGCTGTGGCCAGCCTGTACGGAATAATAAAATTTTCACCTCCAGCGAGCGAGATTGTTAATCGGAAGTTCTAAAGACACGCTGTTTTAAAATATTTTCCGATTTTGCTATTGAATTGAATTTTATGTGGCGTAAGTGCGAAGAAAGTGATATTAAATAAATAAACACACGAAAGTTTAATAATAAGAAGGCAAGAAAAATGTTTTTCAAGCCTTCTTGCTAATAAAGCTGAACATTAGTATGAACAAAGGAGAAAAGATTGAAAAAAATACATAAATGTTTGCCAAAGTTGGGTATGGATATATGGGGAAAAAAGAAAAAAATATAAAGGTATATGGGGAACTTATAACAACATCGGGAATTCTAAATATTTTCTACAATGCTGCTTTAAAATTTTTTCTGCTTTTGCAGTTGGATTTTAAGCGGCGTACGTGCGAAGAAAACGATGCTTAATAGTAAAGCTAAAAAGACAATAAGAAATGCAAGAATGGGTACAACGCCACATAGACTGCGAGCTCAGCGTAAGGAGCGTAAAAAATTCTTAACAATTACTTTTGGGTAAAATTCTGAAAGCTTTCAGTTCTTTTATTTTTCCTTTTTAGTTTTAATATTAAGCATTGTTTTCATCGTACTCACGCTCCATAATATTCAAGAGCATACTTACAAAATATTTAAAAACAACACTTTAGAAATGAATTTTTTTTTAAAGTCAATCCTATTAAAAAGTAGATAATTTTTTTTAACAACTGCGTTGTTTGCTTTTCAGTCACTTGACTTATTACTGAGTAATAGAAAAATTGAAAATTAAAGATACTACGCTCTATAAAATGACAATACACCAGTGCGTGAAGATAATAAATATTTTATCTGAGGCAATTGCAACGCATTGCTTTCAAAAATTGCCGAATTTGTGGATTAAACCTGAAAGACATTAACTTATATTTTTAAATTTTTGTTGCCATTTCTTTTCTTCTAATCACTGAGTTTGTTAAAAAAATTCGTTAAATTTGTACAAAATATGAAATAAATTAAAAACAAATTCGAAAGGTGCCCATGTCCGGGTGGAGGATTGCGAGTACTCAAATTTGTTCGTTCTAGGTGCCATTTTTTTTCCCAAGTGCGAGGAATGCATATTTATACAGATTCTTTGTTAGTTCAAAGGGGATTTGTCTGTAGATGACTATTGTTTTCATTTTGCGATTTTGCGTCGGAAACATTAAATGTCGGTTCACTTTTCAAACTGCTGCCACCGAATATTGCAGCTCTGTAATATAGTTAAAAAATTAAATAATGAAGAATGTGCATAAATGTATGTATGTTTCTCGCATTGTGATAATACGACGGTACGTAGAGCCATCAAATTTTGAATGACGTAATCCTGCTGCGAATATGGGCATTTGGAAGTCCAAATTTGAAGTTCGGAATTTGTTTTATTATCGATTTCGTATTTTGTAAAACCTTAACGAATTTTTCATTAACAAACTCAAAGATTTCAAAGCGAGCCATGGCAAGGTTGTACAGAACAAACATTTATATCTCCAGCGGGTGAGACTGTGTATCGGAAATTCTAAAGCTATGCTCAGTTTAAAATTATTTTGCGATATTGTTCTTTAACTGAATTTTATGACTTAAGTTCGAAGAACAGGATATTTAATAAATAAAGATAGCGCACAAAATGTTAAAAAGACGCCCCTTTGGACGTAATTTTAAATCTGAAACATTTCAGATTTTCTTTTAACTTTATCTTTTTAGTCCAAAGGGATTTAGTCCCGAAGGACTATTACTTTTGTTTGGGCGTTTTGCGTCGTTTCACAAAAATGTCCGATTCACTTTTCAATTTAGTGCTTATGTTTCTTTGTTGGTAATTGAAGTTGCATTGGGTTGGCTATTAGAATTTTTGGAATTGTACTGTGTTGGTTATTGGGTCTGTACTGGATGGATTAATGGAATTGTATTGGGTTGACTATTGGAATTATATTGGGTTGGTTTTTGTGTTCGTATTGGGTTTAGTTTAATGTTTGTTTCGTTCGGCAAGTTATTATATTATTAAGCAAGATCCCTTTGGACGTAATCTAAAATCTGAATCCTTTCAGATTAGAGTCATTATTATTATTATTATTATTTTTTAAGTAATACATCGCGATAACTTTTTCTGGCAACCATTTGAAAAGTGAATGAGACACGAAAGTGATACATACAAAAAAAGTTAGTTTTGAGACTAATATTGTAGAGTCATTAGGATTTTTTAAGGCAGGAGATATGAAAAATGAGCAATGCCCTTCCGGGTACTCGCACTTGGACTTCTCAAATCCGCGCCGAGTATGGTAACCGTTACACCACGAAGGCATGCAGAAAGGAGGGAGGAAATACCCCCTCCCTTTTTAAAGGGCGATTGGGGATTAGGGGAACTAATCGCCGAATCCTGGTGGTGAAGAATCATCATCCACCACCTTTTAGTTCGGGCGCCACTGTAGAGACGTTAGATTATTTCAAAGCAGAGACGTGAAAAATGGTGAAATGCCCTCTCCGGGATTCGAAGCTAGAGCTCTCGACTACGCGCTGAGTGTGCTAACCGTTCGACCACGAAGGCATGCTAAAAATAATAAATAACAGATAAAATAACACATAATAGCACCTCTGGCGTTAATAAAAGGATGCTGCCATCAGATGCTTACTTCATGCATTATTTTTAAAGAAATAATACAGCAACTATAGAAAAAGTATAAGGCAACACTTAACATTCTGTCTGGAATTCTAACATAGGATGTTTTTACATATAGTTATACTTCGGTATACTTAATTAATACAGTTCAGATCTTTTCTAAAAGGAGATTAAGGGAGAATAATTAATCCGCTCTGATGAAAAAAAATCCTATTGTTATTATTACATTATTACAACACTGAATGCTGTTGCGTTTTACGGGTTCGTGGATTTAGAGTGACTGATGACAGCACCTGATGAAGAAACAAAACATAATTTACTCTACAGCACTAAACGGGAGAGTCCAAAGACACGTTTGCAGACGTCGAAAAAATACGATAAAGACGCTGAAACAATCACCAACATAGCCTTCAGGCTACAACGGTGAAGGCAGTTTCACGGCAAAGCACTAAAGTACTGCTCCCGACTCGGTCGATTGTTCTCCAGCTGATCTCTGAACTCAAAACACTATTACTGAACTCAACACACTACTCTCTCTTCATAGAGGCAGGGTATATGTAGCTTATAATCTACCGCTGAGAACATTTCCGGGGAAAATCTCGAAGAATGAGTTCCAGAATATTCTTGGTCTGCCTATGGCATATTGCCAGTTTCACGCGAAATGTTGCCAAATGGGCGTAGAATGTTATCGGTCCGTCTATGGTATATCGCCAGTTTCTCGCGAAATGTCGCCAAATGGGCTATTTTGAGCCAAATCTGGCAATCCAGCCTTTCTTTGCGTCTTTCTGGCAGCCCTAAATTCACTTTGCGGAGAAGCTATCTTACCGCAGCTGGGTATTTTGCAACAGTACTAAAATACAAATGCAACGGGTGAAGTGTATACTGTGCATAAATGAAGCACTCGGTATTATGTGCATAAGTATTTTTCTATTATCCAAAACAGTTTTTCAACATGCTATATAGTCTCTGTTGTTTTTGGATATTCGATTCGAGTCTTTGTTTGTTACGATAACAGACACCATCGTACTTAGCATACTGTATGCAAGAGCCAAGTCCAGGATAAGCATGTCGTCTTCATACATTTCAACAATCTGTTTTGCCTCACCTCAGTGGCGATTCTAATAATTTTCTTCGTTGCTTGAATCTTCTCATTAAATTTGAAGAAACTCTTTTCCAATGAATTTGCAAAAGGTGTATTAAAATAAATAAATAAATGAATAAACAAAACACGAAATCAATTGAAAATTCAGTGTTAAAACGCGAATTGTTTAATTAATAGTAACAAGAGGTGGTTCGTAGGCAGTCGTAGCATTGTCTCGAAAGCAGTGAACAACAGTAAAATGCGCGCCCACGAGCGACCGAGCGGTAAGAGCCGCTGAACACTGGTTCTTCGGTCCGGGGTTTGAGGTCTCGGCGAAAGGGCTGATTGAATGGGACTATTTATGACTTTTTCCATGTGTATAGTGGGTACGAGCCAGTTTCCCTTAAAAAGACCTCTACGGGGCATCCCTCCTTTTCCTTGTAGTGCCCAAGGGCAGAGTATGTAATAAGTAAAAAACGTGCAATGGGCACAGTCGGGGTTCACAGAACTTGAATCGTATTCCAGACCAAAAATTTTGCTCTCAAACAGGACATGTACACCAAGTCGCATGATTTCAGCGCCTATGTATAGTCAGGCACAACTATATAATGATATAATTAAAGGTTTTAAACCTGCTTAAGAACAACTGGTTTATATTTACTTTAAAACTGAGGAAAGTTACAAGAAATTTAGGCAACCAAGTCGTTTCTATAGATAGCGAATTGCAGATATAAATTTCTAGACTTAACAGTTTCGTTTTGCGTGCTTTTACAAAGGCTGTTCGCACATTTTTTAGACGATGTTCGTTGTGTTTAAAGAAATAATTTTCTTAAAATTTATGTGTTTTAAATGTTCCATTTGAAAACCTTTATTCCTCACCATCTTTCTGCATCGTTATTTCTGAGACAATAAAGCTCGTTATAGCTTCGGATGATCTTATCCCATTCGTCTTGAACAGCTTTACACAGTCCAAAGAGGGTTGAAGTTCGACATTTGGATAATCCGCTTTTGAAAATTTCAAAAGTGCAAATATCCATAGGGGATACATCAGGAGATTTAGTTAGGAATATGAATGAAAAGTATGGCCTTGCTATCGGTTTCTTGTTCCATGTTTTCCAGGAAATTAACAGTTGATGTTGATGTGTGGCTATTTATTTTGTCTTGATGAAGTTCTACGGATTGATGACACAGTGGGTAAAGAGAAGTATTTCATATTTGAAAATTGGGTATAAAATAGGTTCCTGATAATAATATTTTTTCCAATTTTAAGAAAGATTGATTTATGTTATTCTTATGCTTAGGTTAAGGTTTTATGCCTTTAGTATTAGCTTAGGTTAAGGTTAAGGTTTTATGCCTGATTGGTTTTAATTGGTAATTCTTTATGCTTAGGTTAAGGTTTTATGCCTGATTTATGTTATTCTTATGCTTAGGTTAAGGTTTTATGCCTGCATGCAATAGTTGTAGAATTATCAGCAATTTGAATGTTTAAATGGCGCTAGGCCTAACGAAGTCGCCATTTCTTTACATTTGAAATTCTTGTTAAAATAGTGAATTAAGTCAGTTCCTGCACCAACTTCAGTGTCTTTTTGCACAGAGGGACCAAAAGTTAACTTTCAGTTTTGTGCACCGAAAACTTTGTCTTCCTGCCCTTTAGCCGAATTGTGTGTGTTTTGATTAGAAAATTTTGATTTTAATTCTAAAAATTATTTTTTAACTGTTTTTAAACGCATTCGGTGTTTTAGGTCATTTTACAATTTTTAATGATGATATTTCGAGTTTTTATGTATTTTTACTTTGCCGCGAAGTGATTGAATAAGAAATATATTTCTAATGAAATTCTAGGAAATAAGTTTAAAAGAAGAGCAGCAAAACTGTGTATAATTTAATAGGGCGTACAAGGAAGTCATGTGGTGTTCGCATCAGATGTTTTAATTGGTAATTCTTTTCTTAGGCAAAGCTTGATATAGAAAAACTAAAATAACTATGTGAATAATGAAATTTTGAAATCACTGTAATGTTTTGGGGCATTCTATCATTGTTTCCTTTGTCGTTTTTACTTAAATAAAATTTTCTACCTGTCAGTAAGCACCCGTAAGATTTAGTATTAAATGGTGTACGAATGATATGGTGATTATTTGCCTAATGTGTAAAAACAATTTTGTATAATTGATATCATAAACTGTCAGGAAAAATCTAAAAATGCCTGAAAAAAGTACGCCGAAGTAGAATACTGTTTTGTATTTTTTATTCGTTTTTAAAAACGCATTCAAATAGTTTTTTTTTTTTTTTAAATAAATTCTTCTTTTTTTTTTTTGGCCGAGTAGTTTTATGCGGGGAGGGGAAAGAAATGTAAATGCATCGATAATAATTACAGAGTTAAATTTTTCATCATTATTATTTTAATTATCCGTTGAATTTTTAAAAAAGTGAAAAAAAAACGTATGCAGAGTACTTCGAATGGAAACAGCTAATTAATTAAATAAGGCTTAAATTTTATCGAGATATTTTTTAAAAAATTTCTTCTCCTCATAACGAAGAAAATTTTGTAGAAATAAAAATTATCGACTTTATGATACGTAAAAGGTAACATCATATGTATGTTTTAAAAAGGTTTTTCTAAATTAAAACACTTTAATTAGTATTCCATCATTTCATTTTTGAGCCAGACGCACAAAACTTAAAAAAAATTTATTGGTGTTCTGAATTACGACGTGTATTTATGATTCTCTAACGGGGCAATATCCTTTGAATAAATAATCAAAAGAGCACTTAAAATTGCAGAATTTCAAAATTTTATTTTAATGAATTTATAATATTTCGAGCATGATGTATAAGGATCACATATTGTTATTATTATTATTTAAAAATACAAGCCGCTTCCGCAGACGGCCATCAAGAATACCTGTAATAAAAAATAAATACTTATTCTAAAAAAGAAAATTATATACAGTAACTTACATTTGTTTTTGGACATCCCTGATTTTCAGTTATATTTGCAAATATCGTTTACGATGTCATTGGAATTTATTTCCATTTTAATTTATTCTAGTATCGATAATGTTTTTTAAAACTTCCTGATTTGGAAAGAACCTGATTATGGATGTCACGTGACTTCCATGAATAGGCTATTAAATTATGCACATTTTTTACTTCTTTTCATGTAGACGTATTTCCTCAAATTATTGTATCCTAGATTATAGGTATTCCTCCGGCCTTCTTCCCATGCCTTCGTGGTGTAGTGGTCAGCACACTCGACGCGTAACCGAGAGGTCCATGGTTCGATTCCCGGCGAAGGCGTTGCTCATTTTCTATGTCTCCTGCTTTCTAAAAATACCTAAAAATGTCTACAGGCTAAAAAAAATGTCTAAATGTCTCTACAAGTGAGGTGGATGATGATTCTCCACCACCGGGATGTGGCGATTCGGTCCCCTGAACCTCAGTCACCCTTTAAAAGGGGGAGTATATAAGGTATTTCTCCCGCCTTCTTCGCATGTCTTCGTGGTGTAGTGGTCAGCACGCTTAACGCGTAAAGCCCCGTTCACACCAACGCGGTCACGCGTTCGGGCGTAAAGCGTTGACCAATCAGAAGCGAGCTCAGAGGCGGCATTTTCCGGACTAACGGAGAACGCGTGAGTTGAACTTCAACTTTTCGACGCTTCACGCGTGAGTTTCAAGCATCTCGTTTCAAACGTCCAGTTTATACCACGGTTTTTAAATGTTTGCACTTCCAAAAATTCTTCGTGATGGAAAAAAAAAGTCAATTGGACTAATCTTAATAAAAATTTCAGATAACAATAAGAAAATGCACATGCTAATAGAATAAATAGCTTTATAAATTATTCAAAGGAAAATTCTCAAGTTAGCAGTAATAAACCTGAATAACGAACCATAAATTATACATGGTTGATAATTTTTGCAGAATAATCTAATGCAATAGATTGTTGCAAGAAAATAGTGATGGATTTCGAAATTCCAGATTTTGAATTTTTCCTAAAATATAACTACATCAATGTAAAGTTGCTCTTGTTGCCTAGTGGATAAAACGTTGGCTTCTTGAGTTAAAGATTTTGGTTTCAAGTGTCACCAGGGGGGGGGACACAAGAAGCTTGCATTTATTTTTTCATTTCATTTCATTTCATTCATCATTCATAGAAATCTAATTTTCGCTTGGCATTCTGTGCATTATCCTTCTTTTGACAACGAGCAATTCATAAAATCATCTGATTACTGTGATCTGATTCTATTTCGGCTAATACGAGACTAGCAAAAGCGATACTGGTGTTAGTATAAAATTGCTGTTTCGCCTAATAGGAAATTTAGTGAGTTCTGAATTTTAAACGAGCGGTGACAAGTAAACTATTTGTTTAAAAAAAATTAAGAAAACTGTTATTTATACAGAAAAGAAAACTCGCTAGCATGTAGCTGATTTTGTGGAATACTGTTATGCATTTTAATGGCTTCAGTGTTTGTTTTTCTTAACATGCATGACCACTTTTCGAACAGTTTATATATGAACTTAACCAAAGGTCTAATCTTGATGATAATTTTTCATTTTGCATGAGCATTAGAAAATTTGCTAATTGTGAAATTCAGTTTTTAACGCAGAAAAAGAAGTTTATATAAAATGAAGTTAGTTCAACGAATTTTAGATAAAAGTGACCTTATAAAATAAGTCTTCAGATATTGGCTGTTCATTAATGTATGAATGACTAATTGAAGTAATTACTGTTACATTTAAGGTAAAAAATGTGCACATAAGGCAGAAACTAAAACATTTTTTTTAAAAATTGCTGTTGTTTATTAAAAATAGCTGCTTTTTTTAAATGTGATATTTAATTTAATAATGCTATAAATCCTACATATATTTAAACAAAATATACTTTTTTACTGCATTATTTCAACCAATTAAGGGAAGTTCATTTAAAGAAGCATTTAAGGTAAGTTCATACATCATGCAAAAACATTTATGGTATTCCAACTCATGATACTTGATGAAAAATTTACTCTTCAAAATAAAATAATGAAATTAGGATTTTTTAATTATCATTCAACAAAACTCACAAATAAATTAAATTAGATATATGCAGCGTTATATATATACAACGATCCATTTCTAAGATATCATATTCCTGTCTTCCAAACGATTCTTTTCTGCGATATACTGACAAAAATTAGTGTTCTGCTTTTGAATAAATGAGGCAAGAAATTCGTCGAATTGATGAGGTGTCATGCGAAAGTAATTAAAAGAAATTTCGTTTTGTTCAAGCGCATTTCTTAAATTAAATTCTATGCATCTCCTTGCTACTGTCATCTCTCACATATTAATATAAACAACTGCATTCTGTTCTCTTAGACAAAGTAAAATAAGTTTTAATCGAGCAGAAATTAAATCCATTTTAATTTAAAAATGCAATCGTAAAAAGTCAAAATACCACACAAAATTTTCACGTTTTTCCCCAAGTTTCCGATACGAAGAGCCATCTAGTGCGAGCATATGACAACGCTTAAAGCGAAAGTTGCCGCGTTGGTGTGAACTGACGTACGCGGAAAGCGTTTTTTTCCGCGTTGCCTCTTTGCGCCCCAACGGACTAGTGTGAACGCAGCTGAACGCGTGAGAACTTTTCGACGCTTCACGCGTGAGTTTCAAGCATCTCGTTTCAAACGTCCAGTTTATACCACGGTTTTTAAATGTTTGCACTTCCAAAAATTCTTCGTGATGAAAAACAAAAAAAAAAAAAGTCAAATGGACTAATCTTAATAAAATGATAATAATAATAAAAAACTGCATATGCTAATAGAATAAATAGCTTTATAAATTATTTAAAGGCAAATTTTCAAGTTTATTAGAAATAATATTCCTTAATATTTAACCATAAATTATATACAGTTGATAATTTTTACAGAATAATCTAATGCAATAGACTATCGCGAAAAAATAGTGATGGATTTCGAAATTTCAGATTTTGAATATTTCTTTATATTTACATCACATTGTTGTCGTAGGTTGTTCTTGTTGCTTAGTATCCCACAGTTGCGTCATCGAGACGCAGGAGTGGTGTACAAAAGTTGATTGATTGTTGCTTAGTGGATAAAACGTTGGCTTCTTGAGTTAAAGATTTTGGATTGAAGTGTCACCAGGAGTGGTGTTGTAATGGAGTTGCTATTTTTAAAAAAAATATTTACAGAAAATATTATCACTAGTTTCAGTGTAGCCCAGTTGCTTCTTCAGTTTCCTGAAGGTGAAGTGTGAAAACCATACTTACTCGCAAGATACCTTAGCGCGGAGGTAACATGCTCAAGTAGAAAATTCAGCCTGACTTGTATTGGAGGTTCAGGCCTTGCTTTTTCCTACCTTTGATGGTACAAATACACCATTTTTTTTTAACATCTACCGCGACTTTTTTTTGGGGGGGAGGGACACAAGAAGCTTATATTTATTTTTCACTTCATTTCATTCATTATTCATTCGCTCGACATTGTATGCATTCTTCTTCTTTTGACAACGAGCATTTGGTATAATTCATAAAATGATCTGACTACTACGATCTGATTCTATTTCGGCTGATACGAGACTAGCAAAAGCTATACTGGTATTAGTATGAAATTGCTGCTTCAATCTAATTAGAAAATTTAGTGAGTTCTGAAATTTAAACGAGTGGTGACGAGTAAACCATTTGTTCAGAAAAATTAAGAAAACTATAATTTATACAGAAAAGAAGCTCGCTAGTATTTAGCTGATTTTATGGAATACTTCGGAGCATTTTAATGGCTTCATGTTTGTTTTTCTGAACATGCATGACCACTTTACGAACAATTTATATATGAACTAAACCAGAGGTTTAATCTTGATAATAAGTTTTCATTAATTTAAAGTATTTTTGCATGGCCATTAGCAAATTTCCTAATTGTGGAATTCAATTTTTAACGTAAATAAAGTAGTATTATGTAAAATGAGGTTATTTCAATGAATTTTAGATAAAAGTGACCTTATAAAATAGATAATGGCTGTTCATTAATATATGAATGACCAACTGAAGTAATTACTGTTACATTTAAGGTAAAAAATATGTACATAAGGCAGAAACTAAAAGATTTTCTTTTAAATTGCTGTTGTTTATTAAGTTAAAAATAACTGCTTTTTTATGTGTGATATTTAAATTAGTAATGCTGTAAATCCTAGATATATTTAAACAAAATATACTTTTTCTTGCATCATTTAAACCATTTAAGGGGAGTTCATACATCATGCAAAAACATTTATGGTATTCTATCCCATGAAAATTTTGCTCTCCAAAATACAATTACGAAATTAGGATTTTTTTAATTATCATTCAACAAAATTCATAAATAAATAAAATTAGATATGTGCAGCTTTAGATATATACAACGATCCTTTTCAGGGATATCTTATTACTGTCTTCCAAACGATTCTTTTCTGCGATATTCTGACAAAAATTAATGTTCTGCTTTTGAATAAATGAAGCTAGAATTTCATCGAATTGATGGGAAAGTAATTAAAAGAAATTTCGTTTCTTTCAAGCGCATTTCTTCAATTAAATTTTTTGCATCTCCTTGCTGCAGTCATCTCTCACATATTAATATAAACCACTGTATTCTGCTTCTCTTACACAAAGTAAAATAAGTTTTAATTAATTAATCCATTAATCCAGAAATTAAATCCATTTTAATTAAAAAATGTAAACGTAATAAGTCAAAATATCACACAAAAATTTCCCGTTGTTCGATACAAAGAGCCACCTAGTGCGAGCACATGACAACTTTTAAAGCGAAAGTTGCCGCGCTGGTGTGAACTGACGTAGCGGAAAGCGGTTTTTTCCGCGTTGCTGCTTTGCGCCCCAACGGACTAGTGTGAACGCAGCTTAACGGAGAGGTCCGTGGTTCCATTCCCGGACAAGACGTTGCTCATTTTTCACATCTCTAGCTTCCAAATAACCTAATGACTCTGCAAGATAACCGGTGCCTCAAGACTAGTTGAGAATGACACCAAAAATTGCAAATTTTGAAATTAAATATCCCGCTCAATTTTTGTGGTATGGCAGCCGAATTTTTATTTCATCATAACAAGTAGAAAAAATATGTAGAAATCGGTAGACCATATTAAAAGTAAGATTTCGTTATTTATCCTTTTTACTCCAAAGGGGCATTTTTCCTGAAGGACTATTGCTTTCGATTTGCGATTTTGCGTCGGAAACATTAAATGTCGGTTCACTATTCAAACTGTTGCCAACAAATATTGCAGCTCTGTAATATATTTAAAGAAATTAAACAATGAAGAATGTGCATAAATGTATGTTTCTCGCATTATGATAAAACGACGATACCTAGAGCCATCCAATTTTGAATGACGTAATCCTGCTGCGAATATGGACATCTGGAAGCCCGAATTTGAAATTTGGAATTTGTTTTATTAACGATTTCATATTTTGTAAACCTTTAACGAATTTTTGATGAACAAACTCGAGGATTTCAGAGCGAGCCATGGCAACGTTATACAGAAAAAACATTTTAATCTCCAGCGCGCGAGACTGTGCATAGGAAATTCTAAAGATATGTTCAGTTTAAAATTATTTTGCGATATTGTTCTTTAACGGAATTTTGTAGTTTAAGTGCGACGAACATGATATTTAATAAATAAAGGTAACACACAAAATGTTAAAAAGACGCCCCTTTGGACGTAATTTAAAATCTGAAACCTTTCAGTTTTGTTTTGTTTTGTTTTTTTAAAATTTGAAACATTATTTTCATTGGAAGTATATTAAAACGATTAAAAATTGCGAAAATAAAAGCCCGGTAAGGACTTTCAAGTGATGTAAGGAGTTCAGTATATATACACACATATACATATACATTAACAAATAATCAAATGTAAAGGACTATTAAGAATCCTGCGCCTAGTTTGCAATGATTTAATTAAACATAATTATAATTAAAGGAGAATACTCCTCTTAAAATTCTTACACTTAAAATTAAATTAAGAAAACTAATAAAGTGAAAGAATTACATTTTGAAGTCAAATTCCAGTTTACAAGTTCCTAATTTTTAAGTAGTATTTAATTTTTTTAATTTTAAACTGTTTTAGAAAAATTTTTACAAGTATTAAATTGTAAATGTTAAATCGGCAGGGGAAAATTGCCTTACTAGCAATGGCCAATAGTAGCAAATATGCAAAAAAATTGTTAATGATAATTAAAGCCATATAAAGAAATTATTTAAAAATGAACAATTGAAAAGATAATGAAATAATACTGACTTTTCAGGGGAAATACTTTATTCACAATCCTTCCAGCAATTAAGACATTGTGTTTTGTCCATAGTAATTCCTTGTAATAGAAAATAGTTTTTTGTAATAAAAGTTCCTTGTAATAAAGTAATTCCTAGTAATAAAATATTCCTTTTAATAAAATAATGTATTTAAAAAGTGTTATTCAATAACTCAAATAATTCGAACATTCAAAAGTTCCGTTGAAATGTTTTTGTAGATAATGTGTCTTATCATAATTGTTTTTGTTTCATAAAAAAAGTACATTACAAGAATTGTCGTCAGCATTTAAATATTACTTGTTTAACAAAATATATTAACAAATCGATATCTCGAATGATACGCAGGATGTTTCAAATTAACAAAAAATTCTCTAAGAAATTTAATTATTCAACATTTTTAAAACGGTCAAAATATCCAAAAAAAAAAAAAACCTTGATATAAAAGCATTCAACTATATTTGGTGCTATAGAACGGTGGAAATTGCGTGCAACTGTTTAAAACGTGCTGACGTTTGGACACCATTCCAAACTAATACCAAGCTGTCGGAGATTAAACCTGAGGGGGGGGGAGGATCTGAAAGATTTCAGATTTTAAATTACGTCCAAAGGGGTGTTGTTTTAACATTTTGTGTGTTACCTTTATTTATTAAAAATCGCGTTCTTCGCACTTAAACCATAAAATACATTCAAGAGAAATATCGCAAAATAATTTTAAAATGAGCCTATCTTCAAAATTTCCGATACACAGTATCACGCGCTGGAGATAAAAATGTTTTTTCTGTACAACGTTGCCACGGCTCGCTTTGAAATCCTTGAGTTTGTTCATCAAAAATTCGTTAAAGTGTTACAAAATATGAAATTGATCATAAAACAAAATTGCAAATTTCAAATTTGGGCTTCACAGATGCCCATATTTGCAGTAGGATTACGTCATTCAAAATTCGATGGCCTTAGGTACCGTCGTTTTATCACAATGCTAGAAACATACATACACAATGCGAGAAACATACACATGCAGATTCTTCATTATTTAATTTTTTTAAATATAATAGAATGCGATAATATTTTGTGGCAACAATTTAAAAAGTGATACAGCCGCTTATAGCGATTCGACGCAAAATGCCAAACCAAAACTAATAGTATTTCTGGACAAATTGCCCTTTTGGGCTAAAAAAAAAGATATGAAAGGTTTCATATTTTACATTACGCCCAAAGAGGCATACTTTTGACGTTTTTCTGTGTTTTCTTTATGTATTAGATGTGATGTTCCTCGCACGTAAACCATAAAATTCAGTTCAACAGCAATATCGCAAAATAATTAAAATGAGCCTATCTTTAGAATTTCCGATACACAGTCTCGCGCGATAGACATGAAAATTTTTTTTCGTACAGTGTTGCCATTCTTCGCTTCGAAATCGCTTTTTTGAGGAGGATTTTGTTAATCAAAAATTTTTTAATGTCTGATAGAATATGACACAGATAATAAAACAAATTCCAAATTAGGGCTTTTAGATGCCCATATTTGATGGAGGATTACGTTATTCAAAATTTGATGACTTTAATTACCGTTGTTTTATCACAATGAGAGAAATATACATACATTTATGCAGACTGGTCATCATTTAATTTCTTTAATACAGGGGTGTAATATTTGGTGGCAACAGTTTCGAAAGTGAATCAACGCGAAATGCCAAAACGAAATTAATAGCCCTTCTGGGTTAACGCCCTTTGGGCTTAAAAAAAATTACAGTTTCAATAAAATTATTTACATATGTACAAAATTCTTAGCAATACATTCAAGTTCTATGAGGATAACAATCCTAAACATAAAGGCTTAAGTGTTTGATTGTGATGTCTGTATCCTGAAGTTATCAAAACTCCTCGTTATTCTTCGGAATTAAATCATGTTGAACATGTATAAAGCGAGTTGGAGAAAAGGATAAGCAAACGCGATATATCTTCGAAAGCTGTACTAAAAGTTTTTTTCTGGGCTATAAGTTCATCGTGATTTTTCCATAGTAGAACTTTTCGTAAAATTTCCAGGACTAATGATTTCTATTCTTCTTCCACCTCTTTCGAGAATCCATGTATCTTGATGGTTTTAGCCTTAAAACTGTTTTCAAAGGAATTTAAAAGACCCAGAAGAGTAATTTTTTTCGGAAAGCATCAACACATATTCTTCCTTTACCTGTGATATTTTAAAAGGATCAGTTCAAAAGTCGCAGACGATATTTCCCATCGCATACAATAAGCTGTTGCCAGAAATTATAATTTCATTTCATTTATTCAAAGCATTTGCTTTTTCAAAATTCTTTATGGAAGTCGTTCTAAAAATAGGTAAACACCCTTTGTACGAGTTGATATGATACGATACTTTAATGTTGTTCGAATTCCCGCTTAAAAATCTGATAAAATCTGTCAGTGACGAATAAAAGAGCATACAGAGATCAATTTAAATTTTTTATACTCCTCCCCATGTCTCATATATATATAACCTCTTTTTTTTCTGACGACATTGAAATAAATTTCGAAAGTGGAAAAACAATAGACACAACGAAATCATTCTACATGAACCCAACGGATGGGCTCAGAAATTCATCCAATAACTTTCCCATTTGCAAAAGGGACGGGAACCAATGAAAAACCTTTATGTCATGTGACATCTGAAATACTGCTGCTACTTCTTTTGACGTGTAGTAAGAGGGAAAAGCGGCCGAAGGGGGGCGGAGAAGGGTTGTATTGGAAAAAAATGGAGGTTCCAAATCTCTGCAATTCAAGTACTACATACAAGCTGAAAGAAAAATGGCATCTTACTGCTTGCTGGGTGCAGCAGAAAAGAAAAAATGAAATGCATAAATATTTGCTTTTAAACCATAAATAGGGCAGAAGCTAGTGGAAGATGTGACGTTTTATTAGAGTGCTTGTTCATGCAATATTAAATATACTGCTAGAGAATAGTCATTTACAAGCGCGTGGAATCACTATAAAACATTCTTTATTTCTAAGGCTGGGGATTGGTGGAAACTTTTTATTTTGCTTTGTTTATTTATTTATTTTTTTGTTTATATATTTTTTTGAGTTTGGGGTTATTAGATTTCAAAAACTTAAGTTTATAGAGGGAGCTTAGATATCTTATTGCTTTCGCTGTTATTTATACTTTTTTTCTTTTCCTCTACATTCTTCCCTTTTAAAATATTATCTCGTTGCCTGGAATATTTTATACTTTGCACAATATTTTATTTCCAAAGGCTGGTTTTAAAGCAGTAAGAAATTTTTCTGAAGAATTTTCCATTTTGTTTGAAAGGATTTTGGTTGGTGTAGATAAGTATACGAAGTAAACAAATTTTGTTTACGCTTCGAATCCTTTCAGTAAGTATTAAAGTCATTTTATTTTTCAGTTTTGCGTTTTGCCATTTTAAAGGGGGTCAATGATGATCAAAGGGTCGACTGGGGATGTCCATAATCGAATATGTGCCTGAAATGGATTGACTCAATCCAGATCACATTGGTTGAAAAAAATGCTAATAAAATTGATAACTAATTGATATAAACCTGTTTTATGCAGTAAGAAAGAAAACATATAAAATAAATATAAGGGAAAAATACCCTAAAATTATTTATTATATAATACAAATTAATAATTTTTAATATATAGATTTTTTATGCAATAAGTGAAATATAAAAAAGTAAAACGCAAGAATACACACAAAAAAAAAATCTTAAAAGCTTCAAAGTTTAATATGGTTTATTAGGAGAGATTATCGACAATAAAGAGATAGCTAACACGGTACTATCTAAGGGTTTTAGAAAGAGTTGATATCGAGAACGCAGCAACGGCGAAGTGAATCTAGGATAGATGACGTGATTTCAAAACTGAAACTGTATAAAGATATCGTTGTGTGAGTAGGGGTTCGTAATGGATTGAATGCACAAGTTGATAAAATGTTAATAAAATTTATTCTTATCCCAAGACAAAATGCTGAAATTTCCTCAGAGATATTCGTACAATATCGCAATATCTCACAGTAGTTATATTTTAAACTACTAAAATATAAATAGAACCTAATTCAAAACACAGAGAAAGCTAATACGACCTCACCGCGAATTCGCTACAATCAATAACACTAAGTAAACAATTGATCTGAGATGTTTTTGTCCAGCTTTTATAAGCTTTTTAATCACGCACGAGAACATGCTGGTACTTTCTCTTCTCGATTTTTCTGGATAGCAAAAGTGTACAATTACAAGCTATCTATTTATTAAGTGTTAAATGCGCTAGCTCCTATATTTTAGCTTTTTCGACGTAGTCTCGCTCTGCATTGCACGGGAATATAAAACAATTTCAATCATAATTCTACTAAAACTATCAAATTAAATACAAATTCCGTAACAATATTAACATTTATTTTTGTAAAAAAATAATAATAAATAATAAAAAAATAAATTCCTTGCTCAGTATATATGACTTCCACTGATAGTGGAAATGCAACAACGGCGACATAAACCTGAGGTGGGTGACGTGTGCGCGAAATTGGTAGTGTGAAGACCTTCGTACTAATATATAAATTTCTGAAGATTGTAATAAAAATTGTAGATTTTTATCAATTATAAACACAAACAAAAAACGGATATTCGTCGTTATGTACATGTAGATGATTTGAATGAATCCAGCTGGTGTAATTCTACACTTCTAATTATTAATTAATAAAAATTTAAATGAATTTGAGCTTAATGCCTTTAAATCGTTTAATTTGTTAAATAATAGCATGATTTTGGAACAAAAATTAAATACGTTACGCTTCGCTGAAAGATTAAAAATTTGAAAGATCGCTTTAAAAATATTTTAATTCAAGCAATGGCAACCCTTTTCATAAACCCCTGAGTTTGTTTATTAAACTCGAAAATCCAATGAAAATATTGAGTTTTTCGGAGTGGCAACAAACTTCTTTTATATCTCCACGTTTTCTGATAAAATTTGAAATATAAAGATCTCACGTTTCGCAGAGTGGCAACGCAAAGCTGTTAAATAGCTGAGTTTAATCAATGTTCATTTACTTAAAATACATGATCATGAAGAGTGAAAATATTTGTTTAAAATTATATATTTAAGAACTGTACGCTAATTACTCTTTCTGTATATATATGTGTGTGTGCATGTGTGTGTGGGAAAGTCTGTTTTAAGGATAATACTTTAGTGAAGAAGAACAACAGAAATCGAAGATTAGGTTCAGAATTTTAATAGATTATCTTACAATAAGAATAACAAAAAATAAAAAATACGTAATGGCTATAATGAGTCCAACTAGTTTCATTTCATAAAAAATTTGCAGTGTTTCTGATTAGACATGTTATGATTGCATTTAAATGAATCAGATTAAAAAATAGAAAAATATTATTAAGAACTGTGTTTATTGCTTTTAAATTGTTTGGCTCATTAATCAGTAACATACGCATTTAAATTGAAAGTTAAATATCTTATGCTTTACTTAATGGCAGCAAACCTGCGCGTGGGAGATAAAATTATTATATTTCCGGCAGTAGCAACATACTGCATTTAAACAGCCGAGTTTTTTAGAATTGGAATGGCACAGTCACCAGGATGCCCTGTGCACGAGGGAATGTCGAATAATTTGTAATTTCGAATCATGTCAGTTCAAAAATTATCCATTATGGTAAGTCCTCGAGTCCCAATACTTTTTCACAGGATTTTCATTTTTGTAGTTTTTGTGGTAATTGTTGCCTTAGCTCATATTCATATTAAGGATCTCCCTGGGACGTCCGTCATGTATAACAAAATCATAACTGCTATTTTTCAAGGAATTTTTTGGTTAGCTCATAATGTACTTCCATGCTGCACAACATTCAAGTCTTCAAGTATTTTATTGTTACGAATATACTAAGGTACTATGCAGGTTTATCGTGTGCTATCTGTATTTACTTTCGAATAGTACGACTTGCCCAGGTAGGGCAAGCGTAAAGTAGCCAAATTTGTTGAACAAAAGTGAGACGTAAATATGTTTCATTTTACGCAATGGCAACAGTCTGGCTGGCTGGAGATGAAAATGTTTTGTTTCGTACAGTGTTGCCACTGCTCGTTTTTAAATCACGGAGTTTGTTTGTAAAAGAATACTTCACACAAAATATGAAATAAATAAATAAAAAAAATCACCATTAAAAATTTAGAAACAAAATTAAAATATACAAAAATATCATGTAAATAGTCTGCTTCTTTTATAAATAAAAATTATCTTTGCTGTTGAATAAGAATAAAATTCAGCTTAAAAACAAATTCAAGTATTAAAAGCGTTTGTATTTCAAAAGATAAATATTTTACATTTTGCCGAATGGCAACAATCCAACGTTCTGAAGATAAAAATGTTTTTAATTTCGTATAGTATTGCTATTACTCGCTCTCAAATCGCTGAGTCGGTTAATCAAAAACTTATTAAATTTGTACAAAATACGAAATAAATCAAAAACGAATTCGAAATTCAAAATTCGGGCTTCCACATGCACATACTATTTGGGTAAGGGACTATATGTGTTCAAAACTGGGTGGTTCTAGGTGTTGTCATTTGTCCACATGCATACACACATACAGATTCTTCATTATTTAAGAATGCAGATGAACTGAGAAAAGTTGTGTTTTCAGTTTGATGCACAAATAATGGGGCGTGTGTTAATATGCTGGACTTTTTCATGCGATATTCCGGAAAAAAAAAAAAGAGTTACATTAAATTTCTGCAGATCGAATAATAAATAATAGCGAGTTAAAACTGCTTCACTTTACTTTTTTTTCCTCCTCACTCGCTTTTCAGTTATACTTTGGTACTACTGTTCCCCGAAATGTCTTGTTGAGAAAGCTAGAGAGAATACGCATTGGAGCTTGAGCCTCGTACAAACCGCTTAATTCACCCTCGGTAGAATAGTGATTCCCCCTTCGCCCAGACGCGATTATAAGTGGCACACGTCACGCACGTGCACGTAACAGGTGTTTAGACGATAGCCGCAGCCGATAACAGGTGCTAGACGGACGGACGAACAGATGGCGTGGAAAGTTGATTCTACTTGACAACAAAAAGATACTTTCAGCTTCGGAGACTACATTGTTGTGTGTTTTTCTGTTTCATCTCGGTCCTGTTGTGTATGCACGAATTTAGCAATAAAATCATTCCGGTATATATATAATATACAGGTGCAACGAAGCTTATAATTGTTGGTGTAATTCGTATTGCATCTGCGTTGTACAATTTACACTTTTATGTCTGTGTTATGCACTGATATTTTAATTTAATTTTCTATATAAATAAAGAAGCGTATACTCGTGTGATTGTACTTCACACAAATCTACAGTTTTATTCCGATCTTGACGCACCCTTGACCTTCAAAGCAAGAGAAAGGTCGCTCACTGTGTTCGAAAGATTTCGGAAAACCACCCCATGGGAACCGCACACTTTTTTATATACATTTACAGATTTCGTGGAAATTTAATTAACTCGGTGATTTAAAAGCTCTACGTTGCCATTTTGGAAAGAGTAAGATACTTAGATTTCAAATTTTTAATCAGAAAATTCGATGTTGTAAAAGATCTGCTGCTATTTGACAAAACATAGCATATTTGTCTTTCGATTCTAGCAATCAAAAAGCAATTTAAAAGAAATGTGTGGCCACTGCCGGAATGAAAGCACTTTTATCTTTCACGCGGTAGTGTTTTATCGTTGAGAGAAACGTCAGATATTCCATTTTTCTTTGGAATATATTCTGTAATTAATTAACAAACTAAGCGATTTGAAAACAATAAAATCACATTGTTTTCTATTATTAGTAAATACAGAAGGTGTTTACACATTTTTAGAATGACTCCAGGGCCGTTTATAATGTAAAAAATATTTTTTTAATGTTCGATGTGATAGATTTTCTTCTGGGCATCCTGATTTCCACGATAGAAAGGCTTTTCGTAAAATCCATTCTTCCTCAACTAATTTCCAGATTCTATTCATCGTGGTGGGTTTGCGCTTAGAAAGCACTCTTTTCAAACCAGAGGACCAATAGTCTGTAAGTGAAATGGAATTGTAGGAATATGCTGAGAGGGTGCCTGTATCAATTTTCCTGTTTTCAAGGAATGTAATGGTACGTTTCAAAGTTGCTTTCTCTGGATGAAGGTTCACTCTAAGGGGATAAAGAAATGGAATTTCCTCTGTAAACATCGGACGAAACTTTCTCACAATAGTAGACTGAGTTGATCTAAACATTTTTCTCCTCTCTCCTAATTTTTACTTTCCCATTGCAAGAGAATCCTACGATAATCATAAAACTCATATTTAAATTTTGCATAGTCGGAACCAGGTTTGTACATTTTTTTCTTTACGTTTTCTCTGATAAATAGACTTCTACTTTGCAGTCATTTATGTAAGCCCATGCTTACTCACTATGCACCCAGCAGCGGCCGAGCGATAAAATTGCTGAATACTGGTAGTTTGGTCCGTGGATCGAATCTCACGAACGGGCTGGCTGCATGGACGTTTCCGTGGTTTTCCCCATGCGTAACGTGTACACGAGCTAGTTTTCCTTAGAAAGCTCTCCACGAAGGCATCCGTCCTCTTAGGCAGATAGCCCTCGAGGCTTTACTGTAATCACATAAACCAAATCAAACCAAACGAGACTAACAATGTATTTCCATTTATCGCATATCTCTCGTTACTTCTCGCCGTCGAGAAAACATCGGACCTATGGCTGGGTTGCTTGACGAATTAACGTCATCCCGGCGGACAAAAAGCGACCAGCAGATACATATTTATTAAAATAACTTCAAGTATTTCACGTTATGCACTATTATTTTACATAAAATATTATATGATGCAAATGTTTGTTCTTCACTAAACTCTTACATTGTATATTTTATAGGGATTCTGCAAGTTTTCTTTGATAACTTACGAACATTATATTTTTCAGCTCTTTTATGTTGTAAATCTTGGTTTATTATTTTATTTATTGTTGCCACAGTTCTATTGAAAGATACTGCGTCCGTGGATTTTTTTTTCATTGACGTCGGTTTAACATTAGAAACAGTGCATGTCATTTTCGGATATTCTTTTGTTATCTTCTTTCCATGTACAAGTGATGATTGACGGTTTTTTCCCTTTCCGATTAATAATGTTGCTTATATTATCAGGACTACTGCTCCTTCTAGCTGATTTCGTAAACATGACTGTAGTCCTGAGTAGGAACAGGGAGCTTACTAAAAGCTATGTTCGTGCGTGTGTAGAAGATACAACAAAGATAAGAAGGGTTAAAATTCCCCTTTATTTGCTTCTCGATTTTACAAACGTTCCCGCTCTTCGGGATACAAAGACCAACCACTTGTGGCCTGAACGTTAAAGAATAATACTACTAACTAATTAAAATTTAAATAAGAGTTAACTTTTAATATTTTACACAAATGACTAGCACCAAGACTGGCCTTTTAAATGATTACGTCTGTAGTAAGCAAACTGCGGAAAACTACAATACGTCTTTAATTTTCAAGAGGATTTAAACCTCTGGCCTTAAAGGCGGACAGTAACGGATGGTAAGCTCTCGTGAACACTCTTAGCAAGAGGGCTCTCTCTCCTTCTTTCTACTCTTGGCAAAAAGCCAGAACTTAAATACTTAAGCGTTAGCAAGTGCAATTTGCATAAACATAATCACGCGTTAATTTTGGACGGAAGTGGAAAATAAGAGATGATAGTAAAGTTTAAAAATAAAATAAACATTAGTGAACTTAAAATCCTTACAATATATAGTGCATTTCGCAATGTTTTTCGATTACGGAATAGGAATAATTCTCTTCGGAAAGCGCCAAAACATATCCTTCAATCCACAGCTTGTTTACATGCAACATTTTGAAAGAAGACTAAATTTAAAAGTAGTAGGTGATATTTCTTATTTCAACTAATAAGCTGCTTCCACAGAGTTTTATTCCAAATCATTTGTTTCTTTTTTTTAACTCGTTATTCACGTCGCTCTAAAAATGTATAAGTTTCCTCTATAAAGAAGAGTATTCGTGTGTTTGTAATTCATACAAATATACAGTTTTATTCTGATATTGATTAAATTATTAAGTGATTAAATATTGATTAAATTTGGCACACGTGACCTTCAAAGCAAAAGAAAAGTCACTGTCTGCCAAAGATCTCGAAAAACTAATCCATTGGGTCTACACTCTTTATATATGTAATTACAGGTTTTGTGGGAATTTAGTGAACTACTAATTAATAAACTCTGTGATTTAAAAGCTTAAAAGCTTTGTGTTGCCACTCTGCAAAGCGTAAGATACTAAAGTTTCGAATTAAATGAGAAAACTCGGGGATATAAAAGACATGCGCCGCCACTTGACAAGTTAGAACATTTTTTTTTTTTTAAAGTTTTATTTATTACGTGGCACGACACGGAGAGGAAAAGATGCCCTATGGAGGTCTTTTTAAGGGAAACTGGCTCGTATCCGCGTTACACACGGGGAAAAACTCGAAAACGCCCATGCAGCCAGCCCGTTCGTCGGAAATCGAACTCTAGACCGAACTACCAGTGCTCAGTTGGTTTTACGCTTAAAGTGCTAGTTGGCCAACTTAGAATATTTGTCTTTGGCATTTAATAAATAAACTTAGTGACTTAAAAGAAATGTATTGCCACAGCCCGAATTAAAATATTTTTATCTTCCACGTTTCCATCGTTGTCGTGCAGATAAGTCTAAGGTATTTATTTTAATTTGCTTAATAAAGTAAGCTATTTGAAAAGAGTAAACGCAGATTCATTTATGTTATTATTAAATATTAGCTGCACCGGTGAAATGACCCGTGAAATTTCTTAAATTCATTTATAGATATGCACATAAAGAAGAGTCTTCACTTGTTTGTTTGTGTGTGTGTAATTTATACGAATTTGCATTTTTATTTCGCTCTTGACGAAATTTTAATCATTTGACCTTCAGAACAAAACGAAATTCACTGGCTACGTAAGATTTTAAAAAACTATCCCATAGGGTCAACATTGATGGCGTTTATATTAGAGCGTTACGTTTACGACAGCAATCCTAGGTTCACACCGCCTTTGTTGTGTTTCCTCTGTCAGTTCGTACTTATATTGCTAGATGGCGCTGTGTTCGTTCTCTGTTCGAAACAACTTCCTGTATACAGTATAGAACCTTTAAAGCGAAATTTAAGTACTCTCTATAAAAATTTAAAAATATATAAATAAAAAAATAATATTAAAAAAAAATCTGAAAGATTTCAAATTTTAAGTTACGTCCAAAGGTTTTTTTTTTAATATTTTGTGCGCTACATTTATTTATTAAATATCACGCTCTTCGCACTTAAACCATAAAATTCAATTCAACAGCAATATCGCAAAATAATTTTAAACTGAGCATATCTTTTAGAATTTCCGATACAAAGTCTCACGCGCTAGAGGTAAAAATGTTTTTTCTGTACAACGTTGCGATGGCTCGCTTTGAAATCCTCAAGTTTGTTAACCAAAATTCGTTAAAGTTTTACAAAATATGAAACTGATAATAAAACAAATTCCAAATCTCAAATTTGGGCTTCCAGATGCCCATATTCTCAGGAGGATTACGTCACTAAAAATTGGATGGCTGTAGATACCGTTGTTTTATCACAATGCGAGAAAAATACATACATTTATGCACATTCTTCATTATTTAATTTCTTTAATACAGGGCTGCAATATTTGGTGGCAACAGCTTGAAAATTGAAACAACGCTTGTAGTGAATCGACGGAAAATGCCAAAACGAAATTAATAATCCTTCTTGGCAAATTGCCCGTTTGGACCACTAAAAAATTTAAAAAAGAAGAAAAAAGGGTGTTAATTTGGCTCGGATTTCGAACGAAATTGAAACCTTTTCTGTATACTACTGTTTCCCAGGAGCAAAGTTATATAATTAATTAGCTCAAACGAAATTCTCGAAACATGATTTTGCGTCCATTCACTTTAAATGTCGGCCATTGTCAATGCGTTGTTTCACTTTGCGTTCGAGTCTGCTGCCATTCGACAAAGTGCAAGATATTATTCTTTCGTATTTAATTTCTCTATTATTGATTAGCAAATTAAATTATTTAAAAATGCAGTTCGTAGGAATATTGCTTTTTTATATTTTAATCTGATTAACTAAAACAAAAATTGTGTATAATTCACGATATATCTGTTTAAAAACATTCAGTGTTTTTACAGAATGGCGTTATACACTTTTTTCCCTCTTTAAACAGATACATGATGTATAACGACTCTCGGGTGAGTCTCAATGCATCTGGTATCCTATAAAATGTTTCTCTATTGCACCTGGCCCATCTCTATTGATAATCTCTACTGATAAACCATGTTATTAAACTTTTAAAGAGCTTCTTTAGGCATCATTAAATAATCAGAACCCTTTCACATTAAAGTCTTCAGATTAAAAACCCTTTCAGATTTTTTTAAATGTATTTGTTACCAATAATGTATGAAATGTGGCATTCTACACTGGTTATCATAAATTAAGGAAAAATCACCATTACTGAAAAAGTTACATGTAGAATTTTATGAAACTTACCCACAATATACACTGGTGCGCAAAAATTAAGGACGAAGTCGAAAAATTAGCATATCAGCTGAACGAAGAGGCAGAGCGGACAGAAAGACCAATCAGGAGATTAAGTAAGGTGATGTAAGGTAGCACATGCGCAGATATGCAGGTAGACGTAATGGGGGAGTGTCTGAGTAGTATAAGGCATGCTGTCGGTGTAAGATCAGTATTTCTGGCAAAGAGATTGCACGCCGTATAGCAGTTATAATCACACCGAGTTGCTGCCTCAGCGAGAAATGGCGAATAATCAATCTGTTAGACGACATCTGGATGCTTTTACCCGAGGTCGAATCATTGGGAAGTTGGAGGAAGGCCGCAGTGTGACAAGTGTGGCTGCAGAGTTCGGAATTGCTCACAGCATCGTTTCACGACTTTGGAGACAATTTCAAACTACAGGAACAGCTATCC
>KK114178.1:9849-29189 GCA_000611955.2 Stegodyphus mimosarum | reverse complement strand
TGCTGAAGGGGGACCCGTTTTGCCCTCGGATTTTACAAAATTTACGTCGAATACTAGGTTGTCGATTTGCCTGTTCTATTAACGTATGAAAATGTTTCCTTTTCAACACTCTAATTTTCCCCACCTTTCAGGAGATCCCATCTATTTTCTTAGTTGTGTTATAAGGTATTTCTCCCGCCTTCTTAGCATGTCTTGGTGGTGTAGTGATCAGCACTCTCGGCGCGTATTCGAGAGGTGCGTAGTTGGAGTCTCGGCGAGGGCATTGCTGATTTTTCATCTCTACTGCAATCAAAAAATACCTAGTGTCTCTACAATGGCACCCGAACCAAAAAAAAGGTGGTGGATCTACATCACAAGGATTTGGCGAAGGGGTTCTCCAATGCTTAGTCGCTCTTTAAAAGGGGGAGTCTATAAGGTATTTCTTCTGCCTTCTTTAGCATGCCTTCGTGATATAGTCGTCAGCACACTCGGCGCGTGTTCGAGAGATCCGAGGTTCGAGTCCCGGCGAGGGCATTGCTCAGTTTTCATATCTCCTGCAATCAAAAGATACCTACTGTCTCTACAGCCTTACTCTTCGAATAAACTTTCCCCAAACGCATTGCTAATGAATTTTAAAAAATACCCCGAAAAATACAAAATTACTTGAAAATTTGGATTTATAGCATACGTTGTTTAATGAATAGTAGGAACTGAAGTACCGATTTTTATGGCAACGATAGCATTGTTCTGCAAAGACGTAGAGGTACGCGCGCAGTCGTGAGGCATCGAACTCGAGTCGTGTGAAAATTTTTCGCATCCAAACAGGGCGAATACAAGTAGGACCTACTTCAAAGCGGATGTATACCAAGGTACCAGTGTTTAAATATTGTTGCGATTAACTGAATTGTTGATATTTCTCTAAATAACGAGTCCAGATAAGCATGAAGAAATGATCAATTTGATATGGAAAATAATTAAGCTAAACAACACACACAGTACAATAATGGCTGGAAATAATTGGAAGTAGTTATTCAGCTTTCCTCCTTTAGCACGCGAAGTAAATCGTACAGTTCCTCAGATCATTCTCAAGGTAAACCCTAACCCATAGTTCATCTAACTCTGCTATGCCTCGCAGCTAATTCCCAACCTAACTCTCCGACCCGTATATATAAGCTGTGGAAGCTTCTGGAAGAATCGGCGGTTGAGCTTCGAACATGTGTTTTCGCGGATCTTCCAAAAAGTCGCCAAGTTAGTGAGAAATCCCCAAATATTGCCAGCTTGGCGACAAAAGTACCGTCAAGGTTCTTGAGGAACGAATAGATACCTATCGCTTTCTAACTGAGTTATTTGTATAATTTTTTAAAGACATTGCCCTCAGAATTAAAAGACTTACAATTTTCGGCGACAAATAAATATTTAAATACAAGACATGTGGCCATAAATTAGATTAAACACAAAACAAACTTTAAAATTACCATTATAAGAAGAGTAAATGAAAAATAAATAGAGATAAACAAAAAAAATCTGAAGGCTTTCAGATTTTACATAACCCCCAAAAGGGTGTTTCTTAAGTTTTGTTTGTTACCTTTATTTATTAAATATCATATTCTTCGCCCATGAACCATAAAATTCAATTCAACAGCAGTATCGCGAAATAGTTTTAAAATGAGCATATCTTTAGAATTTCCGCTACACAGTCTCGCTCGCTAGAGATAAAAAAAGGGTTTTTTTTTTTTTTTTTTTGGAACAGTTTTGCCTTTTTTTTTGGAACAGTGTTGCCATTGCTCGCTTTGAAATCGTTGAGTATGTTAATCAGAAATTCATTAAAAGTCTTACAAAATATGAAATCCATAATAAAACAAATTACAAATTTGGGCTTCCAGATGCCCATAGTCGGGCGGAAACGTACATTATTCAAATTTTGATGGCTGTAGGTACCGTTGTTTTATCACAGTGCGAAAAACATACCTACATTTATCCAGATTCATCATTATTCAATTTCTTTAAATGTAATACAAGGCTCTAATATTTGGTGGCAACAATTTGAAAAGTGAATTAACGTTTATAGTGAATGGAAATGCCGAAAGGAAATTATTTGTCCTTCTGGGCAAACAGACTCTTTGGATTAATAAATAATGCAAAATACTGAACTGTCAAAAAGGATTAAAATATTGACATATATTTACAACAGTATCGTCTAAGTGCGGTTTCGTGGTTATTCCGAAACTTCTGAATTCCTCTCCCCTTTTCAAAATCGATTGTTATTTTAGCCATTCCCCATAACGAAAATTTAAACATTTTCCTCTATCTAAAGGAATAAATACCGGCACTTTCTTCCCTCACAAAAGCTTTCAAGAAATGTTCAACTTTTTCAGACCGTTTAATGAGAAAGCCATTGGAAGGAAATACACATTTACCATAAATTTAATTTATGGGGAACATATTGATCATAAATTAATTTTATGCGAAGCATTTATCATAAATTAATTCTGTTTCGATAATGCACGGGAAGAATTTGCGAATGCATTCATGTAAGAATCAGGCCATACATTTTAATGGACATAAAATCCCACCCATTATCGGAATGGAATGAAAAATTAATCACAGCATTAAAATTTTTCAATAAAAGCTCTTTAAAACGGCGGCCTAAACTCAGGAAGGAATAAAGCGAGTAACATGGAAGATAAGAGAACTCGTAATTACTTTAATTTACTCTATAATTTTAATGTTGTAAACAAGGAAAGCTTTTTAATCATGTTAGTTTAATATAATAAGAAAAATAAAAACCAGCTCGTAACCAATGAGGTAGAAATTTATGGCTATTCTTCATCATTAATTTAAAAAAATCTGATGTGTACACTACAGGACTTCCCTGTACGGAATATTAAATTATACGCATTTTTCCTGCCTTTCATATAAACTTATTGGTTTGAATTAAATCTACTTCGTCGATAGCGCATAAACCACAATAGAATAAATGCACTCTTTAAAATTCACTATATTTATTTACCATAACGACACTCTGGCGCTAGGTTCACTTAACGGCGTTACATTTCATTCATTTTATAACTCAGAATGCGCAAAAATTATGTATATCATCTGAAGAATTATCTAATCGTTGTCACATGTTCTATTCAAATACTATACATCGTTTTAGATTTGTTAATCTAAAACGATGTATAAAGAAATTAAACAAACTAGAAAGAAGCAATTTTTCACAGACGATTCAGTATTTCTCATTCAATTAATTCAGTTCTCCCTTCGCGACAAGGCTAAAATACATAAAAACCCAAAATATCTGTATTAAATTTACCAAGTAAATCTTAAACACTTATTTCCAGAATGTATTAAGCATGATTTAATTCGCAATAATCAAAGAAGGCGTCATCTTTGTTGTTACGAAGCTTACTTTCTCTAGATTGGCAACAAATTCACTATTCTCCTAAGTTTCAAAGGTTAGCATATATAGCTGCTATGGTAAAAATAATTATTTAGCCGCACTTAAACAACTTTTAAATTGCTGATAATACTACAAATGTCGCATGTAGATTTACTAAAGCTATAAAAACCTTGACTGGAAGACGAGAATAACATAATTCAATCATTTCTAAAGCAAAAAGATATAAGAGAAAGAAAACTGAGCTCACTGAGGCCTGTAACAGAGCGGGTGTATATACCAAAATGCGAGGAGCACATCTGCATGTTATAGCAGTCCTGTATACAAAACTGCAGAGCTCTGAGACTAGTCGTTTTTGAGTTATGCGAAATACATACAGACGCTACGAAAAAATCTCTTCAGAATCCATTTTAAATCAGTTTTATAATTTTTTGGAGGAAAAAGAGTCTTTCATGCTGTCCTTACGTTTAGGTATTACGCAAAAACATCATTAAATTGTATTGGATAGCGGTCAAAATGGATATTTTCGTTGAAATATAGTACCCGGAATTTTTCGTGATTACAGTACTTCCTTTAGTCTGTACAATTAAGTAAAAATTAAAAAAAAATTACTTACCTATTTGTAATTTAATTTTTAATCTAAGTCGTCTTTTTAAAGCGAATGATGCTGTAGTGTTTATTGACAGTCGGAACATTTTTATGTTTTTTCTATTGTACAAATTTCTGTTAAAGACTAAAAACAATATTTTTTCCGGCTTTCAAGAAACAGGATCTCTTATGCTAGAAAAGTACATTCCTTATTGATGTAACAAAGTAGGTCATTCAAAAGTAGGTATTGACCATTCGAATCCCGTGACTCTTGAGATACGTAAAGTTTCGAGGAATTTTTAGTTATCTTGAGATCGTACTTTCCGTCTAGGCTATTGGCATTAGGTTCTGAACATTTAAAAATTTTTCGCATCATTTCCCGTTCCTCTGTTGTATATATGTTTGACTTCTGGTCGCTAGTTTATTGGTAAATTGTATTCCCTAGTTTAGTTTTTATTTTATTCAGTGGATTCAATTTGTACTGACATTTTTGTGTTAGCTTTTCATGCACTTTATTTTCCCTCGCATTTATTATTTGAAACATATTTTGGGCACATTATTCGTTCAGCTACCAAAGACGTGGTAGGTGTTCTCCCGTTTAGCGAACTTTCCAGATAAGTGATTTAACCTTGCTTCTGTTGTTTATGTTCCAGCTCAATGTAACGTTATCGACTGCTGATGTGTTTCATCTTTCACAACTGAGTAATTTGCTCTCCCCTTTCTTCTCGGTTCCTCCGATGTCCCTCATTCATGTGATCAACAACAGTCATTCACGTGATATAACCCCGAGGTGTGTCATCCATATGATATAACTGAGCGACGTGTCCGGCTTAGTTACTGTTATATATCGACTCATGATACTTTAGCTATGGTAATATTTGAGACTTTTTAGCAATTTATGTAATTTTAGTAATTTTTATTACTTTTCCTTTGTTGTGTTCTTACTGCAACTTCGCCCTTTGGAAATTAAATGATTCTTATAATTTTACCTTCTCGATTTTGAACCATAAAATTAGTTTTCAAATAAAAATCATGTAAAAAATGAAAGCTTTCACATTTTTTATTACGTCCAGAGGGGTGTTTTTTTAACGTATTATGTGTTACCTTTATTTATTAAATATCATGTTCTTCGCGCTTAAAGCATAAATTCAATTCAGCAGCAATATCACAAAATATTTAAAAGAGCATATCTTTAGAATTTCAGATACACAGTCTCGCTCACTGGACATATAATTTTTTTTAAGCCAAAAGGGCTTTGTCCCTGAGGAACTATTTTTTTCGTTTTGCGATTTTGCTTGGAATCACTCTCAATGTCCGTTTCACTTTTCAAATTGTTGCCATCGAATATTATCGCTCTGTATTATATTTAAAGAAATTAAACAGTGAAGAATCTGCATAAATGTATGTATGTTTCTCGCATTGTGATAAAACGACGGTACCTAGAGCCATAGAATTTTGAATGTCGTAATCGTACTGCCAATATAGGCACCTGGAAGCCCGAATTTGAAATTTGGAATTTGTTTTATTATTGATTTCATATTTTGTGAAACTTTAACGAATTTTTGATTAATAAACTCCAGGATTTCGAAGCGAGCAATGACAACGTTGTGCAGAAAAAACATTTTTATCTCCAGCGCGGGAGACTGTGCATAGGAAATTCTAAAGAGATGCTCATTTTAAAATTATTTTACGATATTGTTCTTTAACTGAATTTTATGGTTTGAGCGTGAAGAGCATGTTATTTAATAAATAAAGGTAACACACAAAATGTTAAAAAAAAACGCCCCTTTGGACGTAATTTAAAATCTGAATCTGAAATAAAATAAAATAAAATAAAAAGTCTGAAATATTTCAGATTATTTTATTTTATTTATTTATTGTTACTTTAGTTATTATCTCCAGCTTAAACAGTGATATCTTCTTGGTTAATATGATTAAAAAAAGCGAAGAAAAAAAAAAGGGCAGAAGAAACAAAATTGGCGAAGAGGAAAAAATGTGTATGGTAGGCATACACTCGTCTGATCAATGTTTACGTTTATAAGTAATGTTTTCGAATAGGAAAGTAATCCAAAACAGTCAAAGACAGAATGATGTCTGAGATCTGAAAATTTTTAGTTCTCTCTCTGTGCTCAAAGAGTAACATCAATATGAATACTAACAGATCAGTATCTTATTTGAGACTGATCACTGAAGACTGAAAACAGGGTTTCAGAAAGTCGAACTGAACATAGGTACCTTAGCTGATCGCTTTAATTTAAAGCATTAATGGATTCGTTAGAGATTGCGGGCTTACTAATAAAGATACATAGAAGCTACAAATGTAATTTTGTGCAGCCAAAGAGGACACAAATGAAATTTAGTGAGTAAACCATTATTCACTGAATAAAATATTAAAATCAATGATTAATTGGTTAATTTAATTAATCAATGATTTTAATATTACATTTCTGGATAAGCAACAAGAAGCGGCATAGTGTTCATAAATTTACAGAACTATTTCAAAAGGTTTACATATAGAACCCACTTCTTCAGCTGCAGAAGTGCAAATGACAAAAGAGAAGCCACTGATAAGATAAGCCAAGGCGATAAGAATGACAGGAAAGAAATCAAGATAATGGCTCCATCCATTGACAAAAAATGAAAACAGCTTTGCAGTAATTTACTTAAAAGCTGAGGGTAAAGACGGATTGGAACTGGGATCGTCAACCAGAGCTGGAAGATTTTAGTGAATGTGAAACGCGTCTAGAAAATTTAATTTTTCAAAGGAAGATGTTTTTAGAATAATTTTGGTTACAGAAAAGTGGAAAATGTGATTTTCTGACCAGCAGTGTTGGGCACCAGAGGGCTTATGTGCTTCTTTTTTCCTAAGATATGCCTCATGTTCTTTACAATGAAACTTTAAGACTGTCTTATTTTGACCAATGTAGATTATACCATATTGGCCAAGAATTCATTGCCCCCTGAGCTCATATTCGCAATAAGGTTCTCAAGTGCGGAATTTCGAATTTTATTGACGGAAGAGGAAATGATCGGAAAGTTTAATTTCTGTAAAATGCGTGCAGTTTTACAGATAATCGATGGAAAGAAAGGAAAGATAACATAGTTATTATAATCTTCTAAAAAGAACGTGCTTTTTGATGTAATGAGATGAGAATTTTTTAATGTGTTGAGATGAGAAATTTTTAACCGCATGGTAAATAATATTACATACCAATAAAATTTGTCTTTAGAAAATGTTAACTTAAAACGTTTAGCGGTTTATAAGTTAGGAGTCCAAGTTTCGAACGAAGCAAAGGAATTAGGATGCGAATCCTTTCTTGCTAATTATCTCAAAATTCGTGGAACTCAAATGTCGCATTCCTACCTTAAAGTGACTAATATTTTTTTCCACCAATAAATAATATGTTTTTGAACATCAAAGATCTTTTCCTGAAAGACCGGCAACAATATCGCTTTTAGACTATATTTAGGCTTTCGTACAATAGAAAGCAGTTCGCAGACCGTGTGTTATCTCCAAAGTAATTTCACACGACCTGCGATTGCATTTTCTGTAAGTTAATTAGTATTATTATGACATCAATCGAAAACATTACTTATAAACGTAAACATTGATCAGACGAGTATGTGCATACTATACACATTTTTTCCTCTTCGGCTTTCTGAATCATATTAGCCAAGATGATGTCACTGTTGAAACTGGAAATAATAACCACAGCAGCAATAAATAGTAACTAAATAATAACTAAAGTAAGCAATATAAGCCTTAACTCTTATCTCATAGAGGTTATTCATGTCATATCTTAAAACTAACATCAAAATGCTTCTCAGAATGCAAATCATAAAATTAGATCACAATACCAAGACTGATTGTAATGTCCTACTGATTGCAATGCAGAAATCTTAAAGTTCGTAATTTTAAATACGTAAAAAATAACATCTTACTCGCTTTTCAAACTTTAAAACGTAGGATTCCATTTTAAATTGCTTTACTAACTGTTGCCATCCTCAGCTTCAAAACAAAGAACAGTAATTAAATTAAACGTTTTGATATTTTCCATTGTTTTCACATACCGAGTTTGGTGGGTTAACAATTCCTATAAACTTTATGAATAAACATGCCAGAAGTGCAAAATATTTAACTAAAAATTTAGAACCTTTTTCACAACTCCAGGCAATAACGCTTTTTACAGTAAATACAAGTATCTTCATTATCCGGATAGTTTTCAGGAATCTACGTCCCAAGTATAAATACAGGGTGGTCATAAAGAAACATCTGCACTTCTAGCGTCAGTTCCGGTTAAACGATCGAGATGAGATTGCAAATATAGTTATTCGGAGGTATGCGTTCCAGATTCGGTGAACGGCAACACAGGAGCGCTCACAGTTACGGTTATAGTTACAGAAACTCGAAAATGTCGAACGGCAATGGCAACTTTTTCCGGTCCCCAAATGTTCAGCGCATGCGAAAATCCTAAATAGTGTTGGAACGGTACCAATATGTCCAAAAACTGGCGTGTTATGCACACACAAAAAAGAGTTCTGAAAATCGGCCAACGAAACACGATCTGGGCGCACGCAGAAAATTTGCATATGACAGAGACAAAACACCGATCTCTGATGACAACACATATCGGACAAAAGAATACCTTTTTTAGATCAAACGTTTTCCGTATGAGTGCCATCACAGGCAAGTACGCATTGCATCGGGAGAAGGTGGAGAAAGCCGATGAACGCAACATAGGTTGAGGAATGTTTGCAATCTCACGCCGTATAGAATCCTTTAAATCCGACAAAGTTTGCGGATTGCACAGGTAAACTCTGGATTTGAGATTTCCTCAAAACCAGAAATCCACAGGCGTCAGATTGGGGCATCGCGGAGGCCATGGAAAAGGATAATGGTGTGAGATGATGCGAATCACAGAAATGCTGTTCCAGGACCCTTTAACAAACCTCGTTATATGAGGAAGTGCACCATCTTGCATCCAAACGATGTCACTGAGTACATTCCGCCTACGCAATTCCCGGTAGTAGCGTTCATCCCATTTTGATATTACAGTTTTATCAATTCACCACGAACTATCCGAGGAAGAGTAATTTCGTCGCCGTGTGCGAGTTCCCGAATGACGACTTCGCCTACCCACCCGGCATTTTATCGGTTTCTTACGCTGAATATGTGGCGATCGGCGTTCTGTGATTGGTCTCTTGCCTCTGTTATATGCAAATTTTCTGCGTGCTCCCAGATCGTGTTTCGTTGGCCGGTTTTCAGAACTATTTTTTGTGCATGCATAACACGTTCCTTTTTGGACATATCGGTACCGTTCCAACGCTATTTAGGGTTTTCCCATGCGCTGAACGTTTTGCGATCGGAAAACATTGGCGTTACCATTCGATATTTTCGAGTTTCTTTTACTATAACCGTAACCGTAAGCGCCCCTGTGATGCCATTCACCGAATCTGGAGCGCATACCTCCGAATAACTAAATTTGCAATCTCATCTCGATCGGTTAACCGGAACGGACGCTAGAAGTGCAGATGTTGGTGTATGACCACCCTGTATATAGTGAATTAAAAAAAATTACGGTGACACCTAACTCTCTGTAAAGTGAACATTGATCAGATGAGCGCGTCCAAGCCACACATATAATTTTCTCTTCGCCCTTTTCTAATATAAGAAGAATATACAGTGTTTTTTAAGAAAACCGCATTCTTAAACATTTTGTTTTAAATTAAACTCAGATTTCCTATTTTGATTCGATCAAAATTTTTGAAATGGGCAATATGTTTCTTTTTTCTCCTTTCTTCCACCTATCCCCCCCGCTAATGATTCTGGAACTTGAATAATGGTTTCAAAATCCTTATGACAGTTAAACAAAATCCGTGTATTGCTGTTGCTATTACGTTTCACTAAAATTAAAATAACAGTGAGCCAAAGAATAATGATTTTCCATTTAGGAATACATCGGCTATAACATCATCAAAATTTCGAATTTAAGTTGCAGCATTTATTCAGAATTTCAAAACATAAAATTAAGGCTTACTTCAAAAGCGAATAATTTATCAATTTATTTCTGTCCAACTCTTACTAATTAATTTTAGTAAACAAGTAAGATCTTAATTCTTCGCGATATTACGCCGCGCCAATAAATAAGTTCTTCTTTTATATTTAGTCCATACTATTAAATAATGCAGAATCTGTAAAGTATGCATGTATTTTTCTCGTATTGTGGCAAAACAGCACCTACAGTGACCGAATTTTTAATACCGGCAGTTCTCAGCTCGAATATATGCACCTGAAAACCTGAATTTTGAATTTCAAATTTGTTTATTTTTTATTTTGTAAAATATTAATGAATTTTTGTTCAACTTATAAGGTACTTCTCTTGCCTTCTTAGCATGCCTTCGTCAGCATATTCGGCTTGTATTCGAGGGGTCAAGATTCGAGTACGGGCAAGGGCATTGCTCATTTTCCATGTTTCCGGTTTCAAAATACCATAATGTCTCTACAGTGGCGCCCGAACTAAAAACAGTGGTGGATGATGATTCTCCACCACCAGGATTTGGCGACTGGATCTTCTAATCCCTAGTCGCCCTTTAAAAGGGGAAGCATATAAGGTATTTCTCCAGCCTTTTTAGCATGCCTTCGTGGTGTAATGGTCAGCACACTCGGCGCGTATTCGAAAGGTCCGAGGTTTGAGTCCCAGTGAAGGCACTGCTATTTTTTTATGTCTCCTGCTTCAAATAACTTAATGTATCTGCAAACTAACTTAATGATTTGAAAGGGAGCAGTGACAACCTATTCGAAATAAAGCATTTTTATTTCCAGCGTGGGAGACTGTTGCCATTCAAAAAAAGTAAGGTATTTATCTTTCATTTTTAATTAGCAAATTTGGCTCTATGAAAACAATGTGTTGCCGCGGCCGGAAATAAAATACGTTTATTTTCCACGCGCCAGAGTGTTGTCATTCGGTAAAGCCGAAGATAATTTCAAATTTAATCTAAAAAATTATTGAGTAACATACTAAGTGATTTAAAAGCAATAAACAAAGTTCTTAAGAATTGTTTTTTTCTTCTTTTTAATATGACTGAATTAAATAAAGGTGTATTAAAATCACGAGATATCTAATTAGAAATGTTCAATATATTTATGAAATTAAACTAGCTGAATTCGTTAAAATGATTACATGCTGCCATTTATTATGATAACTATTTAACCGATTCTCGGCCCCTAACGCTGAGAATAAAATGCATTTAAAACTGCTCGTGTTTTTTTTTCTTCCGTCACTGTCCTAAAAAAAAACTGTTTCGCTTTACTAAACTGCGTTAAAAGGCCCTCTCCTAGGGATGTATAATTCCGCTCCTCCCTTGTTTTTTTTCAATGACGGATTAGCAATAAAAGTTTTCCCGCTAATGAATTTTAAGAGTGTGTTGATTTTGCGTTGGTTCATTATAAACGGGTATCACTTAACAATCGCCGCAAATATTATCGCTCTGTATCAGTTTTAAAAAAATTAAATAATGAAGAATCTGCATGCGTGTATATATGTTCCTCGCACTGGGAGAAAATGGGGTACCCAGAGCCATTCAATTTTGAATAACATAGTCCTCCACCCGCACATCGCCACCTGGAAGCCCGAATTTTATATTTCGTATTTTATAAAACTTTAACAAATTCTATATTAGCAAACTCAACGATTTCAAAGGAAGCAGTGGCAGCACATACGAATAAGAATTTAGCACTAGCCTCATTTATAATGGGCAATCAATCTGAAATCTTCCGATTTAGTTGTTTACTGCCATTATTTGACCCGCCTCATCCATGACTTTGCAAAACTTGGTGTTTGAATTTTTAATGAAGTGTAGCAATGAGTATAAGAAGTGAGCAAAAATTGCAGTACTCGGGAATGAGCAATTTGAACGAAGTTTCTTCCTATTTATTGTGTTTCATCCAATTTGGATGTTGTTACAGATTGATCTTCTGATTTATTTACAATGCCCAACGTAAACTATATACACTTTGTACAAATAGAAATATATCAGTTAATAGAATTGTTAAATGTATAAAATTACCACACTGAGCATTCGAACTCTCCCACCAAAAGCCGGTCTCCAACTTCCCCTTTTAGAACCAAAACTCATCATCTTACTTCCAAGTAAGCATCGAATTATTTGCTAGATTCAAATACTAATTGATACTCAATCAAAATAAAGATATTAGTCACAAAACCAAAAGAATCCTGTTAAAAAGCAAATAATCTTTAAGATTAAAATTTTTTCACTAAGAACACAATTAATCTAAACGAAATGCTTACTTAGAAGACATAACCCCTACACTCTCTTTTCATTTCTGACATATCCCCTACACTCTCTTTTCGTTTTAAATACAAAAGTAAAAACAAAAGTAGATTCAAGAACAAATTTTAAAAAATCATAGGAAGATTAAAAGTAATAATCCATAAAATTAAAGTTAAAAACTGTAATAAAAATTTAAAAATCAAACTGGTAAGCAAAAATTAACCAACTTGCCTTAAAATTAAAAAAAAAAAATGACTGGAATGCGAGTACGTAGTAAGAGTTGGAAGCAAAAGGGTTGTCGTAATAAGTAGTTTTCTATTGAAGAAAGTTTATCCTAAATTGGCGACAAAACTACAAAGTTTCTTGGAGATACAATACACAGAGAGCAAGTTCTTATTAAAATAGCGCTAAAGCTGCTATTTTTTTGAATTTATATTCATAATGAAAGTAATTAAAAGTAAATTTACTACCCAAGACTTGCGCTATACATACACATACATATATGTATTAAATCAATAAGAAAATCTCGGAACTAAATTGAAAATTGAACGGAATAAAACATTTTTATACTCAGCTTGCGAGACCGTGTATCGAAAATTCTAAAGATATGCTGTTTTTAAATGTTTTGTGATTTTCTTGCTGAATCCAATTTTATGTGGCATAAGTCAGGAACGGGATATTTAGTAAATAAAGTCAACCCACAAAACGTTAGTAATAAAAAGACAGAAAACAAATTTTCCGACTCATCTTACTAAGAAAACTGAACATTGATATGAAGAACTGAGAAAAAACTGAAAAAAATAAAAAACAATGTACAATACTTAATACTGTGTCTTCAATTCTAAACAGATATTGCGTTTAAAAATTTTATGACTTTCCTGTGAACTAACTGTATGCGGAGTAAAAGCGAAGAAAAAGGTGTTTAGAAATAGAGCTAAAAAGACAAAACGAAATGGATTAGCAGGAGTGAGTGCAACAGCAGAACCGGTGGACTGCGAGCTCAGCCAAAACGTAAAATACATTAACAAACCTTTTTGGGCGACCGTTAAAATCTGAGACCTTTTAGATTTCTTACGTTAGCCTAGAAAGGCTGTTAATTTCATTTTGGTATTTTGCGTTGATTCACTATAAACGGCGAATCACTTTTTAAACTGTTGCCACCAAATATTGCAACCCTGTATTATATTTAAAGAAATTAAATAATGAAGAATCTGCATAAATATCTGTATGTTTCTGGCATTGTGATAAAACGACGGTAACGAGGGACATCCAGTTTTGTATGAAGTACGTCTCCACCCGAATATGTGCATCTGGAAGCCCAAATTTGGAATTTGTTTTATTATGTATTTCATATTTTGTAAATAATTTATTAATTTTTCATTAAGAAATTTAAGGATTTCAAAGCGAGCAATCGCAACACTATGGGAAAAAAAATTCTCCAGCGCGCGAGACTGTGTATCGGAAATTCTAAAGATAGGCTCATTTTAAAATTATTTTGCGTTATTGCTGTTGGATTGAATTTTATGCTTTAAGTACGACGAACATGATATTTAATAAATAAAGGTAACACACAAAACGTTGATAAAACGCTCCTTTGCACGTAATATAAAATCTGAAAGTCTGAAAGCCTTCAGATTTTTTTTTAATTTGATTGATTGAAATAAAAATACATATTTTTCGTGAGCTATATAATTAAAAAACATTCAATACTTTTGAGAATAATGTCAAACATTTCTTCACTTTTTAAATCGACAGAAGATATACAAGGTTTCCATGTTAGACTAAGTGCATTTTCATTTCTAGTCATCTAATAGCCTATAAAATTTTCATTCTTCCACCTGGGCATGTGTATGGATAAGCTACTCATAAACCATATTAAACGTTAGAAAAGCCCTTTTGTGCGATCGTAAATATCCAAAAACTTTCAACATTTTTTTTTTTAACGAAATCCCGTTTTTTTATTTAATTGTAATCCAAGTGTAATACCGGATTTGCTGAATACACTTGCACTGATAAATAAATGGCGTTGTTCGGAGGATCTGAAATATTTTTAAAAATCCTTATAACGTTTTCTGTTATTTGCTTCATTTTCTTCAAATCAGTTCCCCTCTTACTTCGCTTCCAGCACTAGAATTACCATGCTCTCCCTTAAGACGTTTAGCGCCCGTTTCGAAAAAATTTAAAAATATTCGCGTCAGTTTCCCCTCTCTGAGTGCGTTCAGAGAAAGAACTCTGATAATTTTAAAATGCATAATTTTAAATGTATAATCCGCATAATCATTCTTTTCGTCCTACTAACAAACCCTCACAAATTACCTGCGAAGGTTACGCCGAATCTTATCCTTTTAACTGCTGAACATTATGCCAGGCTAATACAAAGAACCGTCTGGTCAGAACGAAACAAACACGCTGGCTAACATTCAATCCACGATTCGCTGACTCGGTAGATTCTCTAATTATTCATGGAATTCTTTTAAAAAAATAATACTGTGATAGTTTGTAAGGTATTTTCTCTCTCTTTTCTGCATGTCTCGTTGGTGTAACGGTAGCACACTCGGCGCGTATTCTAGAGTTGCAGGTTCAAGTCCCGGCGAGGGCACTCCACCGTCTGCTGCATCAAAAAACCCCAATAACTCTACAGTGGCACCCGAACTAAAAGGTGGTGGATGATGATTCTTCAACATTAGGATTTGACCATTTGGTTCCCTAATCCTCAGTCGCCCTTTAAAAGTCAGAAGTGACCGCAGCCAGCAGTATATAAGGTATTTTCTCCCCCCTTTCCGCATGGCTTCATGGTGTAACGGTATCACAGTCGGCGCTTATTTCAGAGGTCCAGGTTGGAGTCCTGGCGAGGGGATTTGCTCATTTTTCCCATCTCCTGTTTTGAAAAGTCCTAATGACTCTACAGTTTATTTATAATTTATCCACCACTACTTTTCAATTGTTATGTTCTTTCTTTAACCTCGCCCTATGGAAATTAAATTCGTATGCTTCCCCCTCTCGATTTTTGGAGAATAAAATTGGTAAAAAAAGGGGGTAGATATGGTAACTAAAAGTCTCGTATTAGAAAGTAGGGGTGTCTTAGAGTCGAAGAAATACGGCAAGTAGCAATTTGTAGACAAAAACACTTCTCATTTAATTAAACGTGCTTGTAGAAATTTTAATTTGACGTAAATACAATGATGAAATTAAAACTCCTCCTCTCAGACGAATCAAGGTAGCATAGCATTGTAATCTATTCTTCAAAATCCCTGAACCATTTCCCAAACAGCAAAGATTCCCCTTCGAGACAAATTCCCCCTTGTTGGCGCTGTGTAACAAATAGTATATCATCGAGCGCTCTTTAACGCCGCGATTTTCTTTACGCAAATCAGCCTTTTAAATGCGCAAGAAAATGCAGAACTGCGCGAGGAGGAAAAGCCGATCCTTTAGCTGATTATACATTCGAATCTCGTGTGCTTTCCTTAAAGAACTGCTCTTCATTTTGCTCGATGAATATTGCATGACAGAGGATCTGAAGAATACTGGTGCATGATGGGAAATTTCAAGAGTCAATCCCAGTGGGAGCATAACAAGGAAAACTAAGCGGCAATTTGCTTTTGAGTTTCATTTGGAGATTGTTAATTAGGTTTCTCTTCAGTATTTGATAACGTAATAATTTACCGAAAATATATTCCAGATGATAAATCGTTCTGAACATATGTTTAAATTTTATTGCATAATAAAGAACTGATATAATATGAAGTACATTACCACTCTGAAGACGGTGGCCGGAAAATAGGTTATAGTCGCTATTTTCCTTCTTGTAAAAGACGGTGGAATTTTCTTGTCTTTTACAGAATTTTATGGTCTGTAAAAGACCGAAATATCGGACAGAGAAATTGCCAGATATGAAGCTGTTAATAATTTTTTCTAAACATGTAAACATTTCTAAGATAAACGATAATTTTTGTGATGCATTTTCATTTAAACCAAAAAATTATATCTTGAAACATTGTCTAACAAAAGATTTCAACAAAAGTTTAGAGTGCCTGAATTATTTTCTGAGTTTCTGATTAACACTTTTGGAACAAATTATTTTGATACAAGGAGCATTTTTGTGATATTTGTTTTAGAAAAAACAAAACTTAAAGTACAGGAAAAAAAAATTATATATTTGAAAAGACTTTGAAGCTTTTGTTTCAATACTTAGAACAAAATATGCACAAATCAATAAAAAAAAGTACTAGTGTCCGGAAACAACACCGTCCTGTTACTAATAGTTATATCGTTCTGTCTCAAAAACATTTCAAGGCTTATTCTAGAAATAAAAGTTTGACCTCTGGGTGGCGAAGAAGTTTATCTATTGAAATAAAAAAGAACAATAGCATTTATTTAAAACTATCGGGCAACCTCGTCAGATGAGCGGCCAAAGTAAAATTTAAAAGTTCTACGTACACCTCAAACGATAATGCATAAATACATTTCACTATGAATGAAATTAATTCATTCTTTCCAAGCAACAACCAATTCGTAAATAATTTTGTTGCCAAATCATAAAACAAAAACTTTTGAAACTTCAGGTCAATACGTGTAAGTATGACGTCACGATTTTAATTTAATGTAATATAACAACTTTTTCTCGATATCCATAAAAGAATTACGTGGCTATAACATAGCATATCAGTAATCCTAATCTGAAGAAAAAGTTGCCAACTACGGCTATTTATTTAAAATACTGATATTAACGAAAACTTTTCGACACATAATGACGTCATATAAAATCGTGTGCTTTCTTCAACTTCAGAATATGATATTGCATAATTTCAACATATTCGAACCACGGACCTTTCGGTTACGCGTCGAGCATGCAGACCACTACACCACAAAGGCATGCGAAGAAGGTGGGAGAAATACCTTATATACTCCCCCTTTTAAAGGGCGACTGGGGTTTGGGGGACCCAATCGCCAAATCGCGGTGGTGGAGAATCATCATCCACCACCTTTTTAGTTCGGGCGCCAGTGTAGAGACATTAGGTTATTTCGAAGCAGGAGACATGAAAAATGAGCAACGCCTTCGTCGGGAATCGAACCACGGACCTCTCGCTTACGCGTCGAGCATGCAGACCACTACACAAAGAAGGCATGCGAAGAAGGCGGGAGAAATACCTTATAGAATAACGTAATCCTCCTGGGAATATGAGTATCTGGAAGATCAAATTTGAAATTTGGAATTTGTTTTATTATCGATTTCATATTTTGTAAATCTTTAACGAATTTTTGATTAACTAACTCAAGGATTTCAAAGCGAGCAATGGCAAAGTTGTACAGAAAAAACATTTTCACCTCCAGCGCGCGAGACTGTGTATCGAAAATTCTAAAGGTATGCTCAATTTAAAATTATTTTGCGATATTGTTCTTGAACTGAATTTTATGGTTTAAGTGCGAAGAACATGATGTTTAATAAATAAAGGTAACATACAAAATGTTAAAAAAGATGTCACCTTTGGACGTAATTTAAAATCTGAAACCTTTCAGATTTTCTTTTTTTTTATTTCATATTTTGTAAAACTTAAACATTTTTTGATAGGAAATTCTACGATTTAAAAGAGAGCAGTGGCAACACGTTTCGAAATAAAGTATTTTTACTTCCAATGATTCCCGAGACTGTTGCCACTCGAAAAGTTGAGTGTGAAAATTAGCGTTTTCAGAGTTTTTAATTAATATCTCCGCTGATGAAAGTCATACAAGGATGAGAATGGTCGAAATGGCTTCCCACGAAATTCTGGAATCGGGGGGGGGACATCTGTCGTGCAAATAATTTCTCACTACCAAAGGTTATCAATATAATATATGGAAACCTTTTTCAGCTGTAGAAAGGTGAAAAAAAATTAATAACTAAATATTTCCCGCCATTTCATTTGCAGACGAGATTAAGAAAAGTTTCCGAATCTGTGTTCTAGGCTATTAATTGCCGAGGAGAATAATGTTAGCCTGTTACCTACTAAGATAGAGCGTTTCTTCATTATTTACGGCTTATGTTTTTAATGCTTTCAACTAAAGAACAAAAATCGTAAACAATTTTCTTGGGGCGTCTCATAATATAATACACAAAAGAATTTAAATGTTCATCTTATTTCATCAACGGAGTAACTAAAATTGAGCTTTTTGTGTTGTAGAATGTTTTTCAAGGAAAAAAGACTCCACGAAAGAAAGCAATAATGCATGCAAACAGATGTTTACTTTACCACGTTTAGAAGAGGAAAAAGCAAGAGGATGTTATGAATATTGCATTGTATTTTAATTTAATTTTGAAACGAAATATTTTTTCAAGAAAGAATATGGCATACAAAGTACACTTAATGAAGCAATAAAACAAAGTTGAAGAATATAAATATCCTTGTAATTATGCATGTTTATGAAATATTTAGAACAACATTTGCTGAATTAATAACGAAATTATTTCATGTGTATGTTACAGGCAATTTATGAAAGCTGTCATTCTACATGGTACCTAGGCATTTTATAGGATGCCTTAAACAGGCCGGTAATGTTTGAAACGGTTAATATTTCATACATTTCTTGGCATTCTCTGGAATGCCAAATGGCAAACAGGGAAAGTTTAAAATACATCTCCCTTTCGTTTCGAATATCCATAAATGTAACACATCCATACATAATCCATAAGTTAAATATATTCATTCCATAATTCCACACATTTCATACATTGTTTGCTTTAACAGAGAAAGGCACAAATTTTGTCTTTGTACAACTTTAATTTTTTTTACGTATTTTGAAAAAAAGTTTTAATGGCAGTCTTTCATAACTTTTCTAAATAACATTTGTGATTTTGATGGATGCACGTCTTTTAAATCATAGACCTCTTGCCTTATCTTGACCTTTTTTCATACTTTCCTTAAAGAGCATTTGTCATTCTGTAGAATGCCTAGGTATTGCTTATGATGCCTAAGTATTGCATACAATGCCTAGGGTACTGTAATATGTAATAATTCTCCTACTTTGCCTAAGTATATAATAATTCTTATACTTCTTGCATTGCTTAGAAACGACAAACATTCTATAAAAAGGCTAGATTTTCTATAGA
>KK114177.1:930-67014 GCA_000611955.2 Stegodyphus mimosarum | reverse complement strand
ATGCTCCTACCTCTCTTTAGCAGAGCAAATGCGGAGATTTCCCATACTGCAGAGTGCGATTCCGCGGCCACTTCAATTTAGTAAGCAACATGGCTGACGTACAACTGACTTATAATTCCAGAAATGTCGTTCAAATTAAAACTAAAGTTAAGGCGCTCAGAAGCGCATATCGGCTTCAACGCGACAAGGAGCTCGGTATCTTTTAAATGACTTTTTTTTATTTAACAACTTTGATCTCCTTTTTATGAATATTATTAAATGGTAAGACAAAATGATTTTAATTTTCGATAAAGAAATAATTTTTGAATTTATTTAGTAAATTTTTAATAAAATTTTTTTCGCCAGTAATTTTTTTTAATTTAAATTTTTTCAATAAAATTTTACCAATTAAAATGTCTTTCTTCTCCTACAATTTTCAATGTCCTCCTCCCCAGATTTTTTTATTGTATTTATAAGAGTATTCTTAATTATTTCAAATATCGATTTTGCCATTAATGTACCAGTTTCTGAGAAGAAAATAAAAGCACATTTTTATGTAAAATCTCAGAAACAGATATGATCTCAGACACAATTTCTTTTCAAATAATTTTTTTCAGTAATTTGCAAAACACAGCTTTGTTTCCATAAAGTATATAATTTTAAATAAGCAGTAAAATTGTTAAATAATTTAGTCCACACTTGTATGTGTTTTAGGACTTCAAAAAAAAATGCAGACTGAGAAAACGCAGTTTGAAGAATGCAAACTGTCTAAATGGTCATTAAAGTCATTTCAAACTTCAAATTTTAATATGAATTTCAAAACATAAATATGTGTAAATAAAACCTACTGTTATTTACTCAATTGTTTAATATAAACATAAATTACAAAACTTTATTTAAAACCTTATTTGGTCAGAACGATTGCAAAAAAATCATAAAATGCAAGTAGAAATTTTCTTTACCTGTTTTAGGTTTGTGGGAAATACTCGTACAAATGTTTAGAGTATCACAAAGTATTATCAGTAGTTACGCTTCAAACTACTAAGAACGTTAAACACAACGCAATGGAAAGCGCATCTGCAGAGAAAGCTAACTCGGAAATACCTCGATCTCACGCTGAACTAATAACTCGCAGCAATAACAAATCAATTACGTTACGTTAAAAATACGTTATAAATTTTCATTTAAGATTTTTTTCTCTACTGTGTCTTGTGGTGCAAACAATAATATTCTGAGAGTCTCAGTTTATTTAACGAAAATATTTGCAAAAATTCGTTTCAAATCAATATTTGAAAAAAAAATCTAATCCTCTATAAATCAAAATCTTGACACGACATCCACAAGCAATGTATGTACAAAGTTTGAATTCGATATCTTATCGGGAAGCAATTTAAAAATCGATGACCATCGTTTAACCACAGCGACAAGCAGCAAGAATGAGCTAAATAAAAGCTTATAATAATAATTATAAAGCAGAAATTTTTGAGGAACCATTACGAAAGTTCCGGTACCAATTGCGAAAGTACCGATTACGAAATTAACAGTATTAGAAATCAGCTAATTCGCACAGTGGCTTATGTGTAAAGGGAAGGAACACGATAGTTTTCTGAAAGGTTCCTAAAAACGAAACTCCTTATCTCCTTTTTCGCCTCTTGTAACGGCAGCTGTGCGAACGAGCGTTGCGTGTGAACGAGGCTTAAAAGTTTTTAGACATCATTTGCAAATTCCTCCATCGATCACTGTAGATTAACTACTCTTGAATTAAGTTATGTTCTGGAAGAGCATTTAAAACCGTTCCTATTAGAAAGTGTCCTGTACTATTGTTATTTTTATGCCTATTGAGGATTTTGGGCCAATGCGTTGCGAAGTATGCTTGATAAAATGCACAGTTGCCAAATTTTTATTTTTTTGCTTTTGTAAACAGATAAACTAATTCTATCTCACAGCGAAATCGCTACAATCAATAACAGCATTAGGTAAACAAATATCACTCCGCTTTAAACAGCTACAACTACAACTGAGATGAGGTGTTTATATTCGGCTTTTATAAGCTTTTGAATTAGCACCAGATCATTCTTTTACTTTCTTGACTTTCCTGGATTACATAAGCAATTACGAGATATATATTTATTAAATATTAAAACACGCGCTCTTGTATTTTTACTTTTCCGGCTCAGCTTTCTTTTACAATTCGTCACGCGCTGCATTGCACTGAAAAATGAAACAACTTTAATTACAATTATAAATAAATAGCCAAATAAATATGAAATCAATAATACTGCCCTCTTCCCAAGGACTGCACGTCCCGGGCAGTACAATCCTTTGACAGAAAGCTAACTTACAACTAAGGAATCAATGCAATAATAAACATTACATTATTAAAATAACAAAATAAACAATAATTACAATAAGTAACTTTCAGCAAATCGAATACTATCAAATGTTAAATACAATTTAAATATTATCATTACAAATACTATCAAATACAAATACTGTCAAATACTAAATACAAAAGATCATGGTCTTATACTATTTACATTATTATTTACAATTATATATACTACGTAATATGGCCATAGTAATGAGCTAACCTGTCGTAATGGACGACTTTAGGCTCAAACTTCGATGACTTACGGATACAAACCACGACGCCGATCAGCTGTAAGTCCTTTAGCATTGTGTAAGGAACGTCCGAAGGTTACTGTAGTTTCGGAGAAAGTACTTTTCTACGAATCGGATTCCATAACCACACCTTGTCTCCTTCGTTGAAGGGATGTCCAGTAGCCCTCGTGTCGTAGCTAGTCTTCATCTTCTCCGTCGCCAAGTTGACTCGCTCTCGTGCAAAGTGGTCCATCACTTCAAACCGGGCATAGAGATCTTGAATGTATTCGTCAGGCGATGAAGGCACATCTGGAGGGCGACCAAACAAAAGATCACATGGCAGACGAAGGTCACGACCAAAGAGCATCTGAGATGGGGAATAGCCGGTAGTCTCGTGGACAGCACAGCGGTAAGCCAGGAAAAAACAGTGGGAACTTCTTGTCCCAGTCCTGTTGGTTTCTGGAAACCACTAATGAGAGGTTATTGAGAATTTTTCGATTAAACCTCTCTACCATGCCGTCCGACTGGGGATGTAAAGGCGTCGTTTGGGTTTTGTCAATGCCGAGTAGCTTGCAGAGTTCTTTGGTTACTGATGCGGTAAAATTCCTTCCCTGATCTGAATATAACTGAAGAGGCACTTCGAACCTGGAAATTCAGTGCCGTATCATCATTTCTGCTACTGTGACAGCCTCTTGATCACGAATAGGGTTCGCTTCAGGCCACTTGATGAAGTAATCAATGACAACGAGGATGTATTTGTTGCCATCAGCCAGAAGCGCTAAGATGTCAAAGGCGATACTTCAAAGGGGCTCCTACATTGTAACGTTGCAACGTGCCTCGGTAGCGTTTCTTCGGTCCTTTTCCGACCTGCACAGACATCGCAAGATCGGCACCACTTTCGCACGTCATCCTGTGCATTAACCCACTAGAAGTGCTCCCGAACTCTGCGATGTCTTCATTATTCCGAAGTGACCTCCTGTAGGGCTGCTATGCAGTTCTTTAAGGACATCCGGGATCCGGGATCTCGGGAGTAGCAGCGGCCATCGTAATGTCTTTCCATCATCCGATTCGAATTTCCGGTACAGCTAGGTTTTCTGTTTGAGGTCTCCATTAAATCAATTATGGGTTCAATGGATGACCGAGAAAAGACTGTTTTAATCAATTACAGGTTTCTTCCAGCTGGTCTTTCCTGATTTCCTTGTCACTCCATGGGTCTGGATCAGCTGATGTTGATGTTGTAATTTGTCGTGCCACTGGATCAATCAGTTGGTATTTAGCTTCGACCCTGGAAAAATATCGGCAGTTTTTTGGGCAAGGTCTTCTAGACAAGGCTTCAGCGTTTCCGTGAGATGACAGATAGTGATGTTATATTCCTGGAGTCTCTATATCCACCTCGCTATCTGACACTCAGGATTCTTGAAATTTAAGAGCCAGGCCAATGATGAACGATCCGTGCGGAGCAGGAATTTTCTGCCGTATAGATAATGATGGAAATGTTCCATTTCTTTGACTATGGCGAGCAACTCATCCATGGTGACACAGTAATTCCTCTCCGGTTTAGACCGACACTTGCTCCAGGAAGCCATTACACGTTCTTGTCCCTCTATTTCTTGGGACAAAACAGCGCCGACACTTTCATTACTCGCGTCCGTGTCGAGAATAAATGGTCTATCGAATTGAGATACGTTAGGATTGGAGCAGAAGTTAAAGCTTCCTTCAAGTTCTTAAATGTATCCTCATATTCTTTTGTCGTCACGAACTTTTGCTTACTTTCTGTCAACATGTGAAGGGGTCTTGCGATGGAAGAAAAATCCTGCACAAAGCTCCTATAGTAAGTGCGAAGTCCTAGAAAGCTTCTGAGCTGGTGGACGTTTTCGGGACGTCTCCAGTATTTAACTGCTGCGAAATTCAGGATCCGTGCGCACACCTTCAAATGACATGTTCCAAGTAAGTCACTTCCTGCCTGAATAATTTGCACTTAGCGGGACTGAACTTTAGATTGGCTTCTTTCAGATTCTGAAGCACCTTTCTAAGATTTTCCAGATGTTCTTCGAAACTCTTCCCGACGATGATGATGTCATTCAAGTATATCAGACAGGCTTCATAGGAAAGACCTTTTAAAAGTCTCCATTAGGCGTTCGAATGTAGGCGGCGCATTACATAGTCCAAATGGCATTACCTTGAACTGCCAAAGTCCTTGTCCTAAATGCCATCTGTTCTCGGTCATCAGGATGTATTTCTACCTGCCAGTTGACACTGACCTGCCAAATGACATTGCTTTAAATCAAATGTGGAGAACCACTTGCTTCCAGAAAGAGAGTCCAGAATGTCATCAATTCTAGTAAGGGGGTAAGTGTCTTTCTTCATAATCTCGTTCAGCCGGCAATAATGTACCCAAAATATGGTTGACCCGTCTTTCTTCTTCACCAGGACGTGGGAGATGCCTAGGGACTTGCTGAAATCTCGATGACATTGCTTTCTTGTATGTCCTTTAACAGTGTTCGTACCTCTTCCTTTTTCGCAATCGGCAGACGTCTTGGATGTTGCTTGATTGGTGGATGATCACCAGTATCGAGTTTATGTTGAGTGAAACTGGTTCGACCCATGTCAGAAGACGAGCGGGAGAAAATACCTTAAAGATCTTTAATGACACGCTCGGCAGCATTCCTTTCTTCATCGTTTAACTAGGCATTCTGCAATAACTCCGATGTAATGTTCTCTGAAGACACGGTTTCTGGAATGTTACTTTTTCTTTCAACTCTGGTTACTGGAACGTTACTTTTTCTTTCAACTCTGGTTACTGGAATACATTCTGCAACCATTTCACCTTTCCTAATAAGTCTCGCCTTGTCAGTGACATTGGCAACTCTCACCGGGATAACGGTCCCCGATAGGTCGACGAGTGCTGAGGCTATTAATACTCCTTTAGGGCTATTACAATTCTTGGGATATTCAATGATGCCGTAGCGGAATTGAAGAAATTGTGGGACTTGGAAGTCATGGGTATTGTTGAGAATAACGAAAAGAATTCTACTGATTTAGAAATTATAAATGACTTCCAAAATAATTTGAAATATTAAAATGGCCGTTATGAGGCAAAATTACTATGGAAAAAATCTCGCGATTTATTAAGAAACAATCTTGAAGTGGCAGAAAGAAGATTCGCTGGTCTAGAAAATAAATTTAAGTGTAATGAAATGTTATTTGAAGAATACAACAATATTCTCAGGGAACAAGCACATTTAGGGATTGTAGAGGTATTCCCTGAAAACAGCTCGACATGTAATTCTTATTACATGCCTCACCATCCTGTAATTAGAGACGACAAAACAACAACAAAGGTACGCATCGTTTACGATGCTTCTTCAAAATCAAATGATGCTCTTTCTCCTAATGAGACTATCTGAGATTCCTTTATTTTAAAAACCTCGATAGAAAAGAAAATATAATTTCATACAAAATGACAAGAGCAACCTTCGGTGTAACTTGCAGTCCTTTCATACTTGCCTGTACAATAAAACATCACATTGATAAGTACAAAAATTCTAACTTTAAGACTTTTGAAATGCTTAATTCAAATCTTTATGTGGACGACTTATTTTCTGGAGCAACAACTGTTGAAGAAGCTCTTAATTTATCAAATGAAGCTGTTAAAATTCTTGCTGAAGGAGGTCTTAATCTAAGGAAATTCGAAGCCAATTCCCTAGAGCTTAAGCAGAAATGGCTTATGGAAAAGTTGATCTCTCTCAATAATGACACTCCATGTACATCCTTAAAGGTACTAGGTTTAATATGGAACAATGATGAAGATGTCTTATGACTAGAATTAAAACCCTTACTGTCTTACAGACTGTACCAAACGTAATGTATTAAAAATAGCAGCCAAAATGTTTGATCCATCTGGATTTATCGCACCCTTTGTAATTCGAATTAAATGTTTATTGCAACAGCTATGGCTTCAAGGGGTGACTTGGGATGATGTATTTTCTGGAGAACTCGAAAATGACTGGAAAAGATGGCTCTCCGAAATAAAAGAACTTAAAATGTTGAAAATTCCCAGATATTATTTTCATGTACCAAATTTGGACATGGACACTGTTCAGTTGCACATTTTTAGTGATGCTAATCCGAATGCATATGGCTCAGTCGCATACCTGAGATATAGAACTGATGAACATAAATTTGAAACTACTTTTGTTTTGGCAAAATCACGTGTTGCACCATTAAAAAAATTAACGCTTCCTCGCCTTGAATTGATGGGAGCATTGGTGGGTGCTAGGGTTGCCAACTACTTGAAAAATGTTCTACATGTTTCAAATGTCATTTTATGGTCAGATTCGGAAATAGTTCTACATTGGATTAAAAGTAGAGCTAAAAAATGGAAACCTTTCATTGCTAAAAGAATTTCAGAAATACATGAAATTTCAGATCCTTGTGCATGGAGACACTGCGAAGGAAAACTCAACCCCGCAGACATAATAACGAAGGGTTGTTCTGCAAAAGAACTGATAGATTTTCCGAAATGGTGGCATGGCCCTGCATTTCTTTCGTTACCTGAAAGTCAATGGCCAAAATCTAAACTATCAACACCAAAATTATGTGATGTATAAGAAGAATCTCGAAATTCAGAAGCTATCCTGGCTTGTGTGATCAAAACAGACAAAACTGATAAAGTTCCACTCATGAATTTGACAAAATTTAGTTCCTTGAAAAATCTTTATCGTGTGACTGCCTGGATTTTTAGATTTCTGTCAAATTTAAAAACAAAAAAGGAAGACAGAAAATTTGCAGAAATTTCAGCAGAAGAAATCAGTAAATCTGAAACCTTTTGGTTAAAACAAGCTCAAGAAGATAGTTTCCCCGAAGTTATAAGGTCCCTAAGAGAAAACAAACACATTCAAAAAAATTCAAAATTGTTCGACTTAAATCCCATATTATCAGATGAAGGTCCACTTTTGGCACGAGGTCGGTTACAAAAGTCAAGCCTACTATTCAACAACAAACATCCAATTGTAATTCCCTCAAAACATAGATTAAGTGAATTAATAATACGAGATGCTCATGAAAGGGTTTTCCATGCGGGGATATCTAATACTCTAGTGCATATACGTGAAACATTCTGGCTCTTAAGAGGAAAACAATGCGTCAAATCTATCCTGAGTAAATGCGTAATACGCAAAAAATATAATGTACATCCTGGACAACAAATCACTGCACCTCTTCCAGCGGATAGAGTTAACGAATCTCCGCCTTTCGCAATTTGTGGCCTTGATTTTGCAGGTCCTTGGTATATAAAAGGAAATGACAGCAAATATTACATTTTATTGTTCACTTGCGCCACTACAAGGGCTATTGACCTAGAGCTCGTAAAAGGCATGACCACTCAAGAATTTTTACTTGCATTTCGCAGGTTCGTTTCCCGAAGAGGTTTGTGTTCCACTGTGTACTCGGACAATGCTAGAACATTTAAAAGAGCCGAACTTGAATTGAAGCGAATGTGGAAAGTGATTAACCACCCTGAAATTAAAAAATTTTATGCTTCGCATGGAATCACATGGAAATACATTGTAGAGCGTGCTGCCTGGTGGGGCGGTTTTTATGAACGTTTAGTTTGCAGTGTTAAAACTAGTTTGAGAAAGAACATTGGGAAATCATCTTTGACTCAAAGTGAATTAGAAACAGTTTTGCTTGAAATAGAAGCGATGATAAACTCGCGCCCATTAACATATGATTTTTCTGATCTTGAAGAGCCTTTTGCACTTACTCCAGCACACCTGTTGATTGGTAAACGACTCTTGAGTTTACCAACTATAAAGAAGAATTACTTGAATTTACCAGGTTCCAGAGAAGCAATGTTAAAACGTTTCCTTACACGAGAAAATCTACTAAATCACTTTTGGAGTAGATGGAAAAGAGAATATCTCTTGTGCTTGAGATCTGCTGATTATACCGGACAGAAAAAACCATCCGCATTCAAGACAAATGATTTAGTGCTTGTTCACGATGAAAACTTACCTAGAAGCTGGTGGAAATTAGGAAGAATAACCAAACTTTTATCGCTAGAGATGGAATGATCACATCGTGTGAAGTGAAAACTGGTAATTCGGTAATCAAACGTCCTCTGCAACTATTGTATAATTTAGAAATTGATGATATCAATAGTTGTAATAATCAGTGAGTGATCCAAAATAGATTAAATGACTGATAAACTGACGATAGACATTAAAAAAAACTTTTCATCCATACATTTTATCATTTTCCTTGGTTTAATGATTTGTGTTCATCTTAAGAAATGTTAATTTTAAAAGTTTTTTTCTTATAGTTTCAGGAAACTTTTGTCTTATTTATAAGAAATTATTGATATAATGTGACCTGTATATGTAATTTATTTGTTTCTTATTGTTATATTAGTATTGTAATAGTTAGTTAAGGTTTATGATGAACCTATCGTTCATCGGGGGGGGGGAGTTTGTTGAAACATTTTCGTTTTCCCTTCCGATGGAATGAAATTTTGTTTACTGTTTATCTTGTCTGTCGCCGATGAGGTCACATGAGCATCGGCAGATAGGAATGATGGGAATTTTCCCTTTTCAGTTGGACTTGTTTTTTTTCTTGAAAAACGTTCATCGTACTTGTGCAATGCATAATCTGGAATATATAAGCATTAATAAATCATTCTTTGAAATTAAAAGTCTAAATTTTTTCAAAATACAATAAGTGTATATTTAAAAGTTAATTAGAGAGATTTGCGCTGCAAATAAATGCATTGTGGGCTGCCGAACTGACAGCGACTGCGCGTCAGCAGAAGCTTGCGTACTTAATATCTGCACAAATCCGTGCCAAAGCTCAACAGCCTGTGGTACTAATACACTATGTAAGGTCCACCAGCACCGTCAACAATGTACATGTGCACCAGGTAAGACACTTATTCGTAAGGCATTATTTGGCTTTTCAAAATTTTTAACCTTATTTGAAAATCCCCTCTTTTGATGATTTAATTTCTGTTCTTTGAGGATGTGGCGGTACAGGCGTTATTTTGACTATGAACTCAGTAAATTCCTTGATCCTGAGTTTGGATTGGCGGAGAGTGCAGGGATGTGGATTTTCGTTTTCTGAGGAAATTCCAGCATGAGCTATCTTCTAAGTTTTTCAATTTTTAAATTCCATTTTTCATTTCTGTAATTGGTAATTTCATTTTTGATTTTTCTTGTCAGTCGATTTATTTCACTTTTAGTGGCAGAATACCAGGTGCTTTTGCAGAGCTTTCTAAACTTATTTCGCTGGCAAATAATTTTTCTGATGCTCTGGGTTAGGGCTCCGTAATCACAGGAAGTGATCGTCTCTGTAGTGGCTTGCTTAACGAAGTTTTGAATAGTCTCTGTGAAAGTAATTGCAGCCGATTCCATGTTGAAGGAAAAACGCAATTTTCCATAGTTGATTGCAGTCGAGATAGCGATATTATGAAGTAGATTCCAGTCTATGAGTTTCTTGATTCGGGTATCATCGGATTTATAATATCCTAAACGGGCAAGCACAGGTACGTGATCAGAGAATAAATATGTTAGAGCTTCTATAGACATGGGAAATGGTAATTTGATAGAAAATAGTCCAGAATGTTCGGGCGTCTGTTGATGATAATAGGTCGGTTCGTCAGGAATATACATAAAAATAGGATGATTTTCTACAAAGTCTCTTATGACGTGTCCATTTGGGTTTGCGGAATTGTAGCCCCTGTCGATGTGCTTAAAGTCACCGCCTATAATAGTAGGTGTCTGAGAGTCCAGATAGGTTCGAAGTTCAGCAATATCAATTTTTTTGTCGGGGGGTTATAAACAGCACAGACCCTGGTATCGCCAAATTTGGGAATATGAACATTTATACATACAAGTTCATGGCCTTTTGAGTTGCCAGTAGAAATTAGTCCTGAATTGAGAGAACGTTTCGCACAAATAATTACACGGCTGCCGTGATGCCTAACTCTTCGGAATTGCAGCCCCTGTCGATGTGCTTAAAGTCACCGCCTATAATAGTAGGTGTCTGAGAGTCCAGATAGGTTCGAAGTTCAGCAATATCAATTTTTTTGTCGGGGGGTTATAAACAGCACAGACCCTGGTATTGCCAAATTTGGGAATATGAACATTTATACATACAAGTTCATGGCCTTTTGAGTTGCCAGTAGAAATTAGTCCTGAATTGAGAGAACGTTTCGCATAAATAATTACACGGCTGCCGTGATGCCTAACTCTGTCACAACGGTAGGAAAAGTAGTTTGCCAATTTGAGGCCGTGCCTTGAAAGTGCGTGAGTTTCAGTAATTATGCAGATTTGGTGTCATGACGTTCTAAAAAATCATGCAGCTCCTGGGGCTTGGAACTAAGATTTTGTGCATTCCACAATGCCACTGAGATAGGCACAAACTGATTTTGTGAATTATTCATAATTGCAGGTATTAGGCATGGCTGGTTTTTGAATTGATTCATTATAAATATAAGTTGCAGTATCTTTCTGCATGAATATTGCAGCTGTGAGGGGGACTGTGAGTGATTTGGACTCTTCAAGCTTAGCAGACAGTTCTTATATTTCCTAAGAGAGGTGCTCCTTCAATTGCGTACTGTTTGTCATAACTCGTTCAGAGTATAGCGTGTTATTCGAGGAGGAATTTTTCTCATTCATAAAGAAAGAATAAACACGAAATGAGGCCGTGTGACCTAAACCACAGTTTGCACAGCTCACAGGCTCAGAGGGTGGTTTTGCGCAGTTACGAGACTCGCTTTCCTGTCCGCACTTTACACACCACGCAGGGAAATGTCAGTGGGCTTGTGAGTGGTGGAAAAAGTGGCAACTGTAACACTGCGAGGGTCCTTTTCTGGCCTTGTATCTCTCAACCTTGATATGGAACCGTAGTAGGTATTGAAGGTGAAAGATTGATCAAGAATTTCCATTTCTGGATAGAGTATAGTGGCATGCGTTGAATATCATTTCCACGCTTCCGGCTGAATTGGGACACGCGTAACACTTGGTAGTCAAGCTCTGTGAGTGCTTCAGCACTTCAACAGGGTCGTAGTATGTGGGAATGCTTCGAATAAGTACTTTAATATGCTTGTCGTCTGGGAGCATATGAGTGTATTACTTGATTTTCTTTGAGTCCAAGAGACTCGTTACCTAGTAATGTAATACATCAGATTCGAAGACTTTGATTTCGAAATCAAAATCGCCTCTCATTTTGGCTTTCCAATCCAACTTCTCTTTTTCCAGTAATTAATTTAACTGCTTTCATGTGAAGTCAGGATCTTGGATTATAATCGGGTGAATTTTCGAGTTTCCCTTTGGATACTGAAATCTTGCAGTGTCTGCTGACCCGCTTGCATACTCTTCCGGAGGTTTCTCATTCTTCCAGAGTACTGCTTTGACCGGAGTAGTAGTTTGATTGCATGCTGGCTGAGGATTTGGCGCAGGGATGCTATCCTGTGTTTTAGGCGTCTGCGCGGCTCCGATTGATAGAACCTTTGCAGCGTTTTCCGATAGTTTCGGTGTTTTAGCTTTCGATTTGTTATGTTTCTTTTTAGCTGGTTGTTTGACAGGAGGAGAATTATCTGCTGAATGGGCGATATCTTCCGCATCGTCGTCAAGAGCTGAGAACTTGTTTTGATGCAGATTCTAAGACGGTCCAAAGTTTTCGCTGATAGGACTGCGAGGTCTCTTGTAACGCATTTGCTTGTAATCGCTAGAGTCCATATCCTCCGATTTAGATGTTTCTTTCGTGAGGGGTGGAAAATCTCCAGGTTTTAGGGCAGGCATGGTAGATTGAGCCTCATCAGCCATAAAAGCCCTCATATTAGAAAGGATACGAAAAGCTGAGTCGTCGTCAGGAGAGGCAGACTCATTATGCTTGAGCTCGGATAATCTGCGAAATTCACTGATGATATGTTGGATGAGAGTCATCTTGCAGGCAGGAATAATGCTGTAATTATAAAACCGAGATGCAGTAGTAGGAATTCAGCTTAAAGTTCAGACGGCCTAAGTGACTGCTTCTGAAAGGTAGTAAAACTGAATGAACTAAAATACAAGCAGTAAGAGAAACAGACGGCCTACTTTTACAGCTTCTGCGATCAGGATGATGAGCCCAAAATGAGAGAGAGACGTCAGTGAGAGAGACATTAGGCATTGAGTCACGTGACTAGTATAAGCTACAGGATTTGTCTGATTTGAGTTTGGTCAAAGTAGCCTTATTTATGCTTATAAACGTTAAAATGAACCTTACTATGGAAGTATTTATACGTTTGAAGAGCTTAAACTGCCCTTAATCTTCATTAACACTTTACGGAGGACGGGGACGCCTGATGCATACCTTAGGTTAACAGGGATATGTCCCTCGCCACCCCATTGTCTGTTTTTATACATCTCCACCAGAGCCGAGGGAGCGGACAAGACAGTACCAGTACGGTCCCTGCCGAGCCTGATCCCAATCTGGGTAAAATACCCGGGTTCTTGTCCTGTGAAGAATAAGGTACAATAGTACCTGATATTTTACCCCCGTGGTTGAGACTGTCTAAGTACAGATCCTAGCCAGTACTTCCCAGGAATTCTCCTGAGTCAACCCCCGGGGGGTAATCTTCATTAACACAAATAAACGTTGCGGAGATAGTAGTAATCGCTCGAAAAACAGTTTCCGGGAATATAAGACGTGGTCATCATATGATATATGTTCGCCAATAGCTATTGACAGAAACGCTGAGACCACGAACTAAGTATTAACGCAGTATTTACGCATAAGGAAAACAAAGTCCTATCTTTGTAAAAGGAAATACCCAGAAAACCTTGATTAAATAGTGTAGCGATCTCGTCGAAATATATTTCTTAAAAGGCGGGCCTCGGAGGAGGACAACGGAGAACAGGTGGTGATGTGTCTCGGAGAGGAGAAAGCGGACAGACCTCGCCAGAATACACTAAATCTGGATTTGATGTTGTGAGGTACGCAGTAAAACGCTCCTGTAAGTTTCGATTTAGGAATGCTGTAATATTATTCCTACGCGTTAAGAAACTTGTGTAAAATAAATTCTAATTTGAATGTGGATAAGTTTCTTCTTACTTTATAAAATTTAATCATGCATTCAAGTATATATTTGGTAGTAAAATCACCTAAAAATATTAAGTAAAAATATGTGCGCAAAGTTCATAAGCTTTGTCAGCGTCAAAGTTTTATCTTTAGTAAAGTTTTAGCACTGTTGGGTAAAATAGGTCTTGAATAATAGCGAAAGTATAAAATACTTTAAAATATAATATAATATGCACACTATAACGCGTTATGGTGTATAGTTCGTGGTCTTTTCCCAACATGGTCTTCATTGGGATCGTAATTCGTGAGTTCTCTTATAGCTGAATACGGTGAATTTTTCATGCTTTCAAAAAAGTTGTGCGCTGAGACGAGAATCTGGACATGAATAGGTAAGATATTTATGTCCTTGTGAATTTTAATTTCTCATAAATCCGTAATGCTTCTCAGGATCTTGTTTTGAAGTACATTAATTTTTGACGCTCTGATTTACTTGCAGTGGCCCAGGCCGGAACTGCATGCAGGGTAATTGGTCGGATTAGAATGATGTAGAGGGTTCTTTTGGTACGCAGATTTAACTTTGATTTTCTTCCGATGAGGGAGTAGAGGGCCATCAATGCAGCTTTTGCTTTATTTGTGATATACTGGATATGATCTTTAAAATTTAGTAATTTATCAACATACACCCCCAGATATTGATAGGAATTTGCCACGGGAACGGGGGAATTATAAACGCTGATATAATAGTTAACCGGAAAATTTTCTATATTTTCGAAAGAGTACAACACAGCATTTCGTAGCATTTAAATTGATTTTCCAGTCATCGCAGTATTTATTAATAAGGTTAACTTCAGTTGAAGTTTGTCAATAGTATTCTGCGGGTTTCTTGAACTAGTGAGAATCACTGTGTCGTCGGCATATTTGAGAATCTTGGAATATAATGGAACTGTCATATCGTTGATAAATATATTGATGTACTTTGGTCCAAAAACGACCCACGGAAGATGGTTTTTCTGGATGAGAGAATGTCTCCGCATCGAACTCGAAAAGTTCGTCTATAAAGGTTGTTACCCCAGCAGTTCCCACTGCAGAGAGTGCCGATTCGGACGATATTTTCGCCTCCACTCTAAAATGCTTAATTGACATTTTCCGCGACCCTGCGGTAGATAAGCATATGCTTCTACTAACTTTCCAAAATGCTATGCCTAAACTTAGGCAGGCTGATGCTTTAATGAGAGCATTTTATTTATATCAGACCTATATGGAGCTTACAGCCTGATCTGGCTAAATATTCGGCCCATGTTTTCTGATATAATTGCAGAACCTATCAATAACGGACTAAAATGCAACCGTTCAAATGAACAACATGTGTTAAATAAAAGCACACTATCGATGTGCCCATGGAATACAAACGGACTGTACAATAAGATCCATGAAGTTCGAGATTTTATTGCAGAGCCCGATCTTGACGTGTTTTTAGTCAAAGACTCTCATTTTATGCCAGGGCGAACTCCCAAAATTTGGAATTCTGACGTTTAGCCGACTGACAGGCGGGGGGCACTTGCATCCATCTGGACCGATCAATAAGGCATCACATGATACCTCCCCCTGATCTGGAACATTTGGAAGCGACTATTTTACAAATTTATATTCAAAATTCACCCCCACCCACTGGTTTTTCGGCATACGTTCGCCCACAAGGAGCTGCTCGTGGGAGGAGTATTTTTTTTGTCAGTGACTTTGATAAACTTTTAACTATTTAAAATCAACGAATCATTGCTGGTGATCTAAGTTCACGCCATACCGCTTGGTTTTGTCCTAGTAGGAGCAGGTTTGGCATTAAACTAAATTTTTTGGGCTCAGAGCTCTCATGTACAGATCATATCTCCTATTGCCCCGACTTACCACCCTGTTAGAGTGTCCCCCGCAGTTCTTGCCTGATCTGGCTGCTTTTTATAATCTTCATTTTTAGTATGGAATTAAAGGGATTTAGAGCTTGGATTCTGATCACTAGCCCGGTTTGATCTGCCTAGAATATTCAGAATCGATACTCAAAATTACAAGAGCAAGGTCTCAACAAATTTGGGCGATTTTCGGTTTATTTTGGAACGCACAGTTAGCCCCCTATCAAAATTTCCAGCAATGCGGACTTTGACAGCTGTATCAAAAATTTGGAGTCTATTAAAAGGAGCGAGAGTTGCGGCTTCGAAACCTATCACTCAGCCGATCGCTAGGCTCCCGCCTATAACTAAATCCAAAATTAAGCAACGAAATTACAGGCGAAAACTTTTGCAGAGAACATACGATCTCAGTATCCGTGCTCAATTTCGCAGACTACAGAACAAGATTAAGTCTGAAACTCGCTTGTTAAAATAAGTGGAGTGGAAGCACTACATTGAGTCCCTAACGACTGACGACGGATCGGTTTGGCGCACAGCCGCTTAATTATGCAAACAGTTTTAACGCATTCCGCCCCTTCAAACGACTGATGATGCACAGATGCCATACACAGTTACTGAAAAGGCTGAAGCTTAAGCTGATGGCCTGACAACACAATTCACTCCAAATAACGACGCCTACTGTAACAGCCTAATTACACACTGGTGTATACACTCACGTGTTGAACAATTTTTATGACAGCCTATCACGCTTGATCGCAGGCCTACTGATCCTACATAGTGCTGGATTTTATTAGCAAAATGAAACCCCCAAAAGCACCTGGCATAGATTCAATTTCGAATCGCATGATAAAAAAATTTCCCCGTAATGTTTGTTGTATGGATTACTGTCCTGATTAATTTAATGCTTAAAAAATGTTGTTTTCCTGACTGTTGGAAAAGTGCCGCAGTCATTCCTATTCCCAAATCGGGAAAATATTTAAATCTCCCCGTCAATTACAGGCCAATTAACCTTTATCCCCTCTCTCAAAAATTTATGAATTTGTTTTACTTAATCGTCTGAATGAATCGAAATTTAATAATCCCGGAACAATTTGGCTTCCGGCCTCAACACTCCACGGTAAACCAGTTACTCCGTGTACTCATTCACGATTGCTTTCGTAAACGACAGAAAACTGGAATTGTCTACCTTGACACTGCCATCATCTCACAACATTCCAACATCTCCGTGGTAATTTCTGCATTCCAGGATTATCTTTCACACCTAGAGCTCTGGCTCGGTCTCTGGAAAATCGAAATTAATGTCGCAAAATGTGCTTGAACTTTATTCATGCAAAGAGCGCACCCAAATTTACCTAACTTGAAACTCTTTGAAGAACCAATTCCCTGGGTTCCTTCTTTATAAGTATCTAGGAGCAATACTTGATTCAAAATTAACTTGGCAACCTCACATTCAAAAAATTAATTTCAATGCGAATGTTGTCAAATCCTAATTACTACCTTTTTTCGCCAGAAAAAGCGACTTGTCTGCAAATAACAACATCTTGCTCTATAAATCTATGCTACGGCCAATTGTGACATATGCAAGCCCCGTATGGGGGCGCAGCTGCAATTACTAACAGGAAACATGTCCAAATTTTACAAAATATTACGTAAGGCAAATTTGTAAAACTCCTTGGTATGTAACGAGGATATTTATAATGCAGCCAAAATTTTCCTAATTAGTCGCTTTATACAGCGACTTTGGTTAACTTTTTCAAAAAGTGTCCTTCGATCGGAAACCCCGTTCACCATACACTGTCTATCTATCATCCGGGAATTGCGTCATCAAGAGAGAGACCAAGAACAACTGTGGAACGCAAATACAATGCGTTACCAAGTTCCAAGTTCCTCTTTAAGCCGCGATTAGCACGCAGTAGTTACGTGCTGTGTTCCGGCTGTCTTGATATAGATGCTACTAAGAGCGCTGCAGGTGGGGAAATGCTTGAGCTGGGCGGTGCAGGAAGCTGAGATGTAGAAAGGGGTGTGACCAAAGTCACGTGAGCTCTGAGATGACATCTGATTGGTGTTGAAGTATTCGTCAAAAAGTAACATATATAGAATACAAGAAAAATATAAAATAAAGTGCAGAATAAATATATGAAAAACAATATGCTAGGTTAAATAAAGATTATATACATATGTACATAGTATCAAGAAAGCTTGATTGCATGAAAATACATCTGAATAGCTGTGTGCACAAGTCACGTGGGACGCCACCATCCCAAGTGCTGGCTCTGATGAATGGTGCTTCGTTTGGAACTTAATGCGTTACCTTTTCCGAAGAGTCCTTATTATGAAGACGAGGCGCCTCGAGGTTCTCACTCTTCTCGTTCACAGCAACCGCCGCCTTAAAAGCTTAGAGTTCCAACGATTTTCACCTTTCTTATCGAAGTCGAGCAAATGTAGCGCCATCTAGGAGTTACTGGTGAAGTTTTTGAGGTGATGTATAGCAATTATTGAAAAGCTATAGGCATGGTATATCTGTTATGAAACTGATGCAGTTGAGCACTTATTGAGAAAGAACAGCTATTTTAAACAATGCGGAACTGGGATAAATTAGTAAATAAATACGAATAAAATTCTACTGAGATAGGCTGCATCGGCCAATCAGGAAATTTTCCAAGTCACGTGAGAGTAAAATACTATTTACAACATAAGTTTTTTAAAAAAATATTAAATATTAAATAATTTTTGCAATAATAAAATTTCTGGGCTAAATAATCCTGAAAATAAAGTACGAAAATAGTAGACTAAGTCTTGAATAGTAACAAACCCAAGTAATAGTCCATTTTTTGTTTTACCAGCCGTAGTGAAGTTCAAATATATAAACATATTTACAAATGATGCAACGTTATCTCCAGTTGTTGTTATAAAAATTTGTTGAAGGTCTTTTGAGTGATTAAATTATACTGTTGTCGTAATCTTCTAGATATCTGATCACTTGATAATTATGAGAATTACATTTATGATGAAATTGCTTGGAGACTTTGATGATTTCATTATTTATAGTGCTGATTTTAATACTCTTCCTGATAACAGCGTTATTGTGATCTTGTGATCTTCAATCTACGACTAATATCGTCTTCTATGAGTCTTGATTAGTAAATCAAACTGATTGCCATAGGCCAATAGCAGTAGTAATTAAGAAATGATGCCCTCTGGCATCAACACCCGGAGGCGAGAAGGATAAGCATAATCAGATTAGCAATATTAAACTGGCATTGTTATATCAATGGCATTTGAACTTGAACTCAGGCAATAATCTTTAGAGTTGCAGGAAGCAGGAAATCATTCTGTTAATGCATGGCATATTACGGTAATTTTATTCCCGACATGGCATAAATCAGCAGTTTTAAGGCAAAGAAATTTAAGCAAAAATAGGCAGGATGTTCGTTTGAACTTAATTAGCAATTAACATACAAAATCAAATCGTTCATAATCATGAGTTCGTAGCTCAGAGTGAGCTGTTACAGTATAGTTCCGAAATCACGTTGAAAGAGTCACATGACTTGGGAAAGCCAATACCAAACTTTAACAAGGTCGTTATCCCATTGGTCGAGCACTGGTAACATGTCGAAAGAAGATAATCTTATTTTTACGAATTATACATAAACTACTATGAATACTAAGTTATACATATTTCACAGTTATCTTGCAATTATAAGCACTGAAAACACTTATTTAAATGATTTTGGCAGATCTTTCAGATGAAGTAACCCTATTGGTTATCGATGGTCACGTGATCGACGAGAAACAATTTTTCGTTAACATTGAATAAGTAAAATAATTGTAAAATAATCAAAGTCCATAAGCTTTGTCAGGAAAAAATAACAAAGTCCATAAGCTTTGTCAGGAATATGCAAAATAAAAATATTTACACTATTTACAGTTTTTACCACCATAATACATTGTGGTGAATCGATCGTGGACGTTTGACCACCGATTCCACAGTGGGATCATAATCTGTTAGTTGCCTAATTGCAGCATATGGAGAGTTTTTTATTGCTCCGAAAACGTTATGAGCTGTTATGAGAATTTGGTTGTGAATTGGTTCAATTCCTAAGTCCGAGTGAATTTGAGAGTTTCGAACGAACCATGGTGCGTTCACGATTGATCTCAGAATCTTGTTTTGCAGTACATCTATTTTGAGTCTTTCTGTTTTGTTTGCTGCGGCCCATGCAGGCACTGCGTAGAGTAATATTGGTCGAATTAGAGAAATATATAGCATTTTTTTAACTTTGATATTGAGTTTTGATTTTTTCCCTATGAGGGCATAGATTGACATGAATGCTGCATTTGCTTTATTTATAATGTAATTTATATGCTCTTTGAAATTTAAGTTTTTGTCCGCATAGACTCCAAGATATTTGTAAGAATTTGCGACAGGGATGATGATATTTTCTATTTTTATGTCCGTATTGACCCGCATTCTTGTTTTGTACCTTCTGTATAGAACTACACAGCATTTATTTGCGTTTAAATTAATTTTCCAGATTTTACACCAGTTTGAAATGACATTAACATGAAGTTGAAGACTATTTACAGCTATTTGAGGGTTCCTTGATTCAGCAAGTATGACTGTGTCATCTGCATATTTAAGTAGTTTCGCATTAAGAGGGTGTGGTAGGTCATTAATATATATATTGAAGTACTTTGGGCCTAAAACACTTCCTTGGGGGACCCCGGGGAAGATTACTTTTTTAGTTGAAAGAGTATCGCCACAGCGAACTTGAAAGGTGCGTCGTTTAAAATATGAGATGGTGAGACGATCAAAAGCTTTTTCAAAATCGAGGAAGCATGCAGCAACCCCATTCTTTTTAGTGAATGCCAGAGCAATGCTTTCAACCAAGTTTAAAATTTGGTGTGTAGTACTATGCCCTTTTCGAAATCCAAATTGGAGGCTGTCAATTAGGTCGAATTTTTCTAGGTGTTCAGTCAATCTTGCCGATAAAATTCTCTCTAACACTTTTCCCATTACAGGCAGCAAGCTGACGGAACAGCGTTACTGCATGGTCGCATGGTACTGGCACCAGGGTGCCTGGGCCGAAGGCCCTACCCCTCATCGAATATCATTAGTAGGTTTCTAACAATATGTATACAAAAAATAGCTTACATTAAATTAGTAATAGTTTTTTTATGGTAATCTTAAATGGAGCAGATGCTCACTAGAGTAAAAAATAAAAGAAGATATATGCAGTATTTACAAATTAAAGTCTATACCTCAGCAGTGGTAATTATAATCAAATGTGCAGAAAGCCGAACGAGCTGGTGGTTCTGAAATAAAATACAGAATTAAGCAAGGAAAAGTGCGCACTTTTGGTGTGACAAAATAGAGGTATAAAGGTTACAAAAGACAATTGAATACAATAGTTCATCTATAGAAACACAGGAGAGAGAGAGCAGCAGATACAAAGAGGCACATTAAATACAGAGGAGATCGGATTATGGCATACAATCGTTGAGTATCGCCATGGGGCGATGGAAATTATTATCGTCATATATATCATAACTATACAAGGTGATGGAGGGATTATTTAAATTATATAATCCATCGAAAAAACGTCTGGCCAGGCGAACACAGAACGACCTGACCAGTTCAATTTTTAATTCTTCATGAATTTTAGCATTCCTAATGTACCATGGGGCACATACAATCTGTCTCAGAACACAGTTCTGAGCTGTCTGGAGTTTTGATCGAATGGACTTATTAGAATACGCCCATACCGGGCATGCATAACAAAGAATAGAACGCAACATGGTTTTGTAGATAAGCAACTTATTATCTATAGATAAAACACTGTTTCGAGCAATTAAGGGGTTAAGTGATGCTTTACGTGCTCGAAACTTTTTCAAACAACATGTAATATGTGGGTTCCATGAGAATCTTTTACTGAGGATCACCCCCAAATAAAGGACTTGCTTGGCCCAGGGGATGGTCTCTCCATAGAGTTTCAGCTGATTTGGAAATTTTTCTTTTTTGGTGAACAAAATTGCTGTGGTCTTGTCCACGTTGATTTTGACCTTCCATTTGGTCAGCCAAGTCTCAAGTAATTGTATGTGATTTTGTAATCGTTGGATTGCTGAACCAACAAATGCAGTTTGAGTCAGGATCGCAGTGTCATCAGCATACATTGCGAGTGTAGTGTTGTCTGTAGTGGGGATGTCGTTCACGTAGAGGTTGAATAAAGTGGGGCCCAAAAGGGACCCCTGGGGGACCCCTGCGAGAATAGCACGGGGGGATGAGAGTGTTCCAGAAACGTGAACAACGAAGTGTCTACCGGTTAGGTAGGAGTGAATAATGTTAGTGATGTGGCCTGGAAAACCCAGGTGGTGTAGTTTGTATATGAGGGCATCCAGCCATACCCGATCGAAGGCCTTTGCTACATCTAAGAAGAGTCCTCCTGTAACTTTTCTGGTCTTCAGTCCACTGGAGATAAGCTCTACCACTCTGTAGAGTTGATGGGTAGTGGAATGCTTGCTTCTAAACCCAAATTGGTATGGGATGAGCAGATTTCTTTCATCAATGAAGTTTTGCATTCTGTTAAGTAGAACAGCTTCCAGGAGCTTGCTAATGGTGGACAACAAACTGATAGGTCTGTAGGACCCTGGATCAGATGGAGGCTTTCCCGGCTTAAGGATAGGTATTACTTTGGCGAGTTTCCAGGACTCCGGAAAGTGCTGATGCTTGAGAATGATGTTGAATACTTTAGTAAGATAGCATATCGTTTTCATAGGAAATCTCTTTACCATCATATTCGTGATTTGGTCGTATCCAGGGCTTTTTCCATTTTTTAGCGTTTTGATGTAACTGCAGACCTCCGACGGCATGACCGAAATGGTGTTGTCTGTGTAGGGGCTTGGAGTAAAAGTGGAGTGAAAGCTAGAGATCAGATGTTCTGTTTGTGTATCACCTATGTTGTTAGTGCGAAACTGAGATTCCAGATGCAATGCTAAAGTTTCTGCTTTCTCAGTTTCAGTGTGGTGGATCCTGTCAGGGCCTTTAAGGGGCGGAATGATTTTGTAGCATTTTGTATACCTCTTCACGGCCTTCCACAGTGAATTATCATCCGTGGAGAGCGATTCAAGGTAGTTGGTCCAGCTGCGTTGTGCATGTACTTTAGTGACGGACTTGACTGCCGTACACAACCTGTTAAAATTTCTTTTATCATCCGGGTGTCTTGTTCTTTGAAACAGGCGTCTAGCTGCATTACGCTGTTTTATGATCTCTCGAACTTCTCTTGGCTGATATAACTTTGTTTGTTTAACTTCAAATCGAGCATAGTTGTGTGCTGATTGAATTTTTTCGGTGAATTCCTTGACCAAACTGTCAATGTCCTTCCCCGAATGTATCGTTGGTATAGAGTACTGAATGTTGTTTAAGGCTTTGACATATTTCTGCCAGTCAGTACGAAAGGCCTTTTTGTATGTTGTGGTATAACTGCTGATACCCAAGATCATTCTAACAGGGTTATGGTCCGAGGACAATTCGTCAAGCACCGAAACATCCAGCGCAGCGCTGGTATTTCGGAGCAGGAAGAAATCTATAACACTTGTAGAACCAACAGCATACCGTGTTGGGGTTTTAGGAGCTGCTATGCTATAACCAGCCTTCCCGGCTAATTCGAAGATTAATTTGCCAATAGTGTTTGTTGAATAGCAGTTCCACGCGCGGTGTCTTGCGTTCAAATCTCCACCTAGAACAACATGTGAACCAAGTGTAAGTAGTTTAGTGAGATCTGCCTCCACAACAGCTCTCTGTCTCGATGGTGGAATATAGGTGGAGACGAATGTGTATGTAATGTTAGTGTTTGTTGTGATTGCAATAGCTGTGGCCTCTATGGCTGAAAGCTGTGGTATTGTTATTTGATAATGAGGAATACAGCGTTTGACAAGGAGAGCTGTACCACCTCCTCTGCGAAGAGCTGTATTTGAATTTCTGCAGCTTCTGTACACACAATAATTAGCAACATACATTGAATCAGTTGGGCCAAGCTTGTGTTCTTGTAGGAATAAAAATTCAGGGTTGAACTTATCTACAAAGTCTCGCAGCTCGTGGAGCTTGCCAGACAAACCATTTGCATTCCATGTAATAATATTTACAACATTACATACAGAGTTAGACATGATTATTCAATACAAGGTGAACTGAAAATTTCTTCAAAGATATTAAAAAGTATAAACATTTTGTCAATTGCGTGCTCTGCAGCACGCAATTCTGGTAGTTTAGCAGAGATTTTAGAAAGGATACTCATGATAGATGAGCCCTTAAACATGTTCATAATTTCTTTACAGCTATCAAATAATTCTTTGAATGCATTAATGTCCGAGGGGCCCTGAGGTGATTGCACATTTAATTTTTTAGTGTTTGCAGCAGTTCTGTTAGGTGGAACAACAGTTTTTGGCTGTGAAGTTTCGGCAGGTGGAACATTCTTGTCTGGGGCAGAGGCTGCGGTGCTAGGACTTTTGCCTGCAACGCTGGCGTAGCTGACACCAGGAACAACAGCAGATGGCTTGGACGAACAACCGGTGTTCGATGTCTTGTCCGCTTGGGATTTTTTGGCAGCCGGCTTGAAAACAGGGTATTTAGAACATCCCTTGTAGTTCGCTGTGTGGCCTGGCTGAAGACAGTTACAGCAAACAGGCGTGTCTATCTTTTTGGATTTGCACTCCGTCGTCTTGTGGGCACCGGCACACTTGACACAGCGGGGCTTGAGTTTGCAATTATCAGATGAGTGGTGGAAGTGTTGGCAGTTATGACACTGCACAACACCCCCACGCACTTTGTACGGTTTAATTTCAACAAAAAAGCACATCATTTTGCTAATCTCATACACTTTTTGTACATCCGGAAAATTTTCCAAGTGCACTAAGAATAAGGGCATAGGTATTTTCGTGCGTGGCCTATGCATTTGCACGCAACGTCTCGAACGGAAACCTTGCTTTAAAAGTTCCTCTTGTATCTCCTCAGGCGAACAGTCCATTGATAATCCACGGATGACCACCTTAATTGGCCTGTCCATTTTTCGTGTAATCAGGTAATGATCAACTAAATTCTCCTCGAGATATTTAGATAGCAGTCTATGGTCATCCTCCGTTTTGGGGAAAACCTTGAGAAACTCCCCATTCACTTTAGCGGCAAAGTCCAACTTAGTGTCAGTTTGCATTTGTTTTAAAAAGTCAGAGTACTTTATATTAGGTTTCACCATTATGGGTTTGACCTTCGGGGGAGCAATTTCCACAACCTCAGGGTCCCCTTGCGTGTCCATGTTATTATCATCTTTTTCTTTTACATTATTATTAACAGACTTCACATTATCAGAGTTATCCAGAATATCAAATTTGTTAGCATTCGGAATGTCGACATTACACTTAACTATTTTGGTAGGACGGGCGACAACGCGAGGTTGTATAAAGCCATCATTATCTTGCAGCACCGCTGCACCTCTTTTAGATTTTTTGGAAGGCCTTTTCGGCTTAATTCCATTAGCATTAGCAATATCACTAGAATTACTAATTACATTTGTATTACTAGCATTCTTAACAACAGTAACATCATTATTAGCATCAGAATAAGCATTATTTTCAGAATTATTAACTAATACTTTATCAATAATATTATCATTACTAGAATTTAACACAACATTTTTGCTAGCTATCTCATCGAGAATTTTTTCAACAGATAACACATCAATAGAGGGATTGTGCACACCAAAAGTATCGCACTTACCTTTCAAATTCCTGGCATATCCGTCAGCCATTCTGATGGTGTGTTCCAACTTTTCAGTCATCGCTTGTACTTGTTTTTCACTATCCGGTAATTGCTTGAGATGATACAGTCCTAATTCTTGTCCACGTAGCATACACTCTATTCGATGTAAAACGAGAGCTGCAGCCTTGTAATCCGCATAATTGAATTCATCTTTACCGAGTAACAGCAAAGCCTCTTTATTTAAGTATTTCAGCGCAAACTCAATAATATCCTGAGAAACACCTAGAAGACACTTCCCAATTAACTCAGGTGGAAGTTTATCCAGCATCTTATCCATTTTCGTCGGAAGCGGTGGGTAATCCGAAGTATCCATAGCACGTGCGGAAATGGCGCGATCACAAAAACACACAATTTCGTAGATCAAACACTTAAAACACAAAAATAATCGTGCAATCCATTAATTAACATTACAGGAGAATTGTGGCGATCAAATTCGTAGCTCAAATGCAACGAAAAAGGCACGATCAACGTAGATTTCGCAGAAAAATATCAGAGCTCCAAAAAACACAACCTACCAACTCGAGAGTTGAACCTTCCTTCAACAGCGTTACTTGGAGTCTTTGCCTTATTTACACAAACATGATCTTACCGATATACTGGCGGTAAAGTCTTACAAAATGGGGGTGTGCTGAAAAACGTCCGAACCCTGTAAATTTGCTTTGATAAAATTGTCCCGAAATAAGTGCTTCATTTGTGGAAAGTAAAGATTTGGAATGAAAACCTAGTATACAGCTTTACATTCATGAACGCCTGCCAAGCAGAAAATATTCTTTTTTCTTTTCGGTGGCCTCCGTGAAATTCCTATTCTCCGCAAGATGGCACTGCTCTTCTGCTACACTTTGCCACGTTGACAATGAGGAGAAATGTACCAGAGACAAATATTGTCTTGTTATATGCAAAATATAAAAACTATTAATCTGCAGTAGTGAGAAATTATAATTTCTTTTTAATAAAAATATTTTTTTTAGAATGTATGCACGAAATTTTAAGTTATCCCTTTTTTTCATACATAAAAGCCAGCTACTTGACTCTCATTTTAATTCCTGCTTGCATCCAGAAATAGACTATTTTAAATTGTACTTATTAGAGCTGTTTATTCTAATTTAACGGTAATTTAGAGCATATGTTCTACTTTCCAATTATTCATAGAGTACGAAGCTAGCAGATAACTTCAGATATAAACTATTTCAGCGCAAAATTTTCTTCATAGTCCTATCAGTTATCCTGACCAACAAAAGAATTTGCTGTTCCCTGTTAAATATGTAATTAACAAATTAATAAAATATGATCTAAAGTGTGTATATCTGTTTCTAATGCATAAGAGAAAATGTATTTTAAAAAAAGAGATTTAATTTTATGTACTAAAGACCATTTTTCTTTTTTAATTATTTTCAAAAAATTTTTTAGCAAATTTTGAAAAGAAAATCTTAAATAATGCTGATTTAGAGCTCTGAAGAGTAAATGCAACATTACAGATATTCAAAATAATACCAAGTATTTCAATATCACCAAGTATCCCTGAATACCATTTATTTTAACATATAGTAATGACATTAATCACAATGAATCGTATATAAAATTTTAAGCCCTTTAGTGCTGAATACCAAGAATTTCAATATCACCCACAGCATATAATAGTGACACTTAACAAGCATTACCTCCTTAAATCAATACCAAATTAGTTTCAGAAATCCAAGCTTGGCACATCATAACACCACGCCCATTTTCTAGCACTCTATCATCAGTAATCGCATGAAACTATCTTCTAGTAATGAATTTTGAATTCAATAATATGTTTTGTCTATGTAAGCCAGTTTGCCTTAAAACATCTTCCACAAAGGCATCCATCTTCTTAGGCAGACAGTCCTCAACGTTTTTGTCTTATCACATAAATATTATCTTTCTGATTTACTGGCCGTTGAGTTCTACAAAATGGGCGTGGCTTAAGAGCGTGTAAATCCTGTAAATTTGTTTCAATAAAATTGTCCCAAATAAGTGCTGCATCTAAGGAAAATGAAAACTGAGAATGAAAACCTAGTACACAGCATTAGTACACTGAATAATTTCGCTGATTTTGATCTACTAAACTGCATCGAAAATTATTCATGACTTCGCGAGCGCGAAGTAGTGATGAATTTCGGGAAACCCCAAACTGGGAACCTGACTTTCGTACTGTCTGACAAGCCTTGAGTATAAGTTGGCGTTGGTGCTATACAATAGCGAAAATTTTCTAACGAATAAAGTTAAGTAAATATATTACGTAATTAAATTTAAAAGGATTTATAACCATGATGGACTAATACTTCTTTTGCCCTCTTTGGGATGGGACTGCACGTTTTGCAACCAGTCCTCTTCCAGTGTCATTTGTTATTACCATGCCTCTGTCATTAAATGTTATTAAACATCGCGTTGCAAGAGTTAAACTCTTATTTCCTAGTAATTAAAGATTTTTTCATTCTTTTCCCTATCACTGTGTTTAAATTTTTTAAAATCTAAATCTGGAAGCTCTATATTTCGTAAAAAGAAGCTAAAATGTCGAATTTCATTGATACCTTTTATCAAAGCGGCGCCTACTACGAGACAGTGCGTTGTGCTTACAATGTTTTGATTTTCTTTTGAAATCGGTTTATGAATATTTTGTAAATGAAAAAAAATTAAACAGAAAGTTTCGTTTTCCTAATTGCCTTTTACATATCATTAACTATTATCTATGACTTTTTGAAAATGGCGATGCATTTACTTCGATATAAACAGCTATATTAATACTTTTTAAATAGCTATCGTTTCTGAATGTGTGCTAAAGATTTAAACGGATACATGTAGGCTTCTGAGGGCAATTCTTTGGCGGGGCTTGATTTCTTATTCAGGGTTCAGTTTCCTCGTAAAGCGACAGCGGAGCTACCATCTTGGTCTAAATTCACTCATTCGTGCTCGATCTAAATTCAAGCTCGTTGCCATGCCGAAACAGACATAGTTCGAAAATAATTAAAGAGAATTCAAACATTTAAAAGCAAACGCACCTCAAAACGGTACTGGGGGTTGAAACACAAACAGGTGATCCCCAACGAAAACTCACACCAGTACCTCTATCACCGCTGGTGTAACATGATGAATATCTTCTGATGTAGTTTAAAGTAGAATGTCGTGTTATCTCGTCTAGGACGCCGTAACAATGATATACTAGAAAGTATTGTGAGACTATCGCTTTAGAGAGACCAGGCTAAAAATCTGGGTAGCAAACAGTGCCGTAAATGCAGGCTTGATATTACAGGGGCGGGGCTTAATGATTTACAGATAGAAAAACCGAAAGGTTTATTTACCGCAGCATAAAACGGCAGATAAGATTGCTGCGAGAAAAAATTGTGAACTATATGGAAATTTATAAAAAAAATTTAAAAGACACGTAAATATGTAAGTAAAGAGTGCGTATATGGAATATGAAATCGAAATTCCAAAGGCGGTGGCTTGCGTTGGGCGTTTATTTTGTCTTCGAATTTGAGATGATCATGTGTCTCCTTGATAGTTGTCTCATTCAGTAGTAGGAAGTATTCAAGAATTAAATTAAACACGTGTATTGTATCATAATGCTATCAAATAAGTAAGACATTGTTAAAAATGCTTTCTACTCAGATAAAGAGATAATTTACAGATATATGAAAAATTGCTTTCCTTTTAAAAAAATATACTTTTATTGAGTTCTAACAGAACTATTTTATCTGATTCTAAATTTTAGTTACTTCGTCTTTGTACGTTCTGTTGTGATGAATATTTTCTTTGCAAATGTTCCTGCGCTACGTTAACATTTTGATGGTAAGAAGACAACTCACTTGCACATATTCAGCGGTATAGCAGTAAAAATGAAAAGTGAATTTTTTAAGATTTTTTCATAATTCATTAATTCATAATTCTAAATTTACCATTCCATATTCTATTCGACAAAAAATTAACAACAAAAATAGACTCAGAAAGATTTTCCAGGAAACGCAACATCCAAGAGACAAAGCTAATTTCAATAGAGCGCATAAAGACCTCAAGAAAGTTATGGAAGAATATAGGGATGAAAATTGGCAGCGTTTTATTATCAGTCTTTCCCATACAGATTATTCCGTATGGAAGGTGGCAAAAGCATTTAAAAATAACCCTAACAAAATAGGTCCTATCAAAAAATATAATAATTTAATTTTCAATAATGAAGAAATTTCCGAAATTTTCGCCGAAGACTATGAGCAGCAATTCCAAGTCAACGCCTCCCAACCAATAGAAGATTCAATTCACAGTCAGGTGACTGAATTTATAATCAATAATCCTAACGTCGCTAATAAACCTACATCTCCTCAAGAAATTAAAAAGATTATCAACAAATTAAAGCCAAAAAAGTCGGCAGGATACGATGAAATATCCAACAAATCCATCAAGAACCTCCCAAATAAAAGCATTGTTCTCCTGACGAACATCATCAACGCCTGTCTCCGCCTCTGTGTCTTCCCAGAGTACTGGAAACACGCCCTGATAATCGTAATCAAAAAGCCCGGGAAAAATAATCTTGAAACAAAAAATTACAGGCCTATAAGTTGACTCCCTTCCTTCGCAAAAATATTTGAAAAAATTTTACTTAAAAGAACAACAGAATTCATCACCGGAAATAATATTATCAATGACCACCAGTTTGGATTTAGAGCAGGCTTCTCCACGGTTCATCAGGTCACAAGACTTGTTGAACACATTGGAGAATGCTTTAATAAAAATGAAATTGTTGCGGGGCTTTTTCTGGATGTGGAAAAAGTCTTTGATAAGGTCTGGCACCAAGCTTTAATCATCAAACTTATCAATAATAATTTTCCACCCGAACTCATCCTTCTAATAGCAGATTTTCTCAATAACAGAACTTTCCAGACCAGAATAAATAATAAATTTTCATCAAAAAGATCTCAGCTGGAACTCCACAAGGAGCCATACTTTCGCCTACTCTTTTCAATATTTTTATAAATGACATCCCAATAATAGACTGTGCCATCACTGCATGTTATGCGGATGACACAGCTATTCTTTGCAAATCTCTCAACCCAAACATCGCCACCATAAAATTGCAGGAAGCCGCTGAAATAATTAATAGATGGTTTAACACCTGGAAGATTAAAATAAACCCTGATAAATCTACTGTCGTCATTTTCAATAAGAACACCCCCAGAAGAAACTACGAAGAAATTAAGATCAACGAAGCCATCATCCCCATCAATAATTGTGTTAAGTACTTAGGAGTAATGTTAGACAGAAGACTCACCTTTAAAAATCACGTAAATTCTGTAAAAGAAAAAGCACAAAAGGCTTTCATGGCGCTTTATCCACTGCTAAATAGGTTTTCCAAATTATCTCTTGCAACCAAAAGGCTTCTGTACTTACAAGCAATAAGGCCAATAACATTATATGCAGTTCCCGCCTGGGCAGCGACAGCAAAAAATAATAGAATAAAACTTCAAATCCAGCAAAATAAACATCTCCGCATCCTCACTAACGCACCTTGGTTCGTCAGGAACACAGTCATCAGAAACAGCATAAAAATAAACACCATCAATGAAGAAATCAAAAAAATTGCAAATAAATTTCATTCAAAATCTGACTTCCACAATTATACTGTCATCAGAAAATTAGGCAACTACGACTACAAAATTTCACAGCCTCACAAAAGACCAAGATCCATTTTTTATAATAATAATTGGTAACGTTTAAATGCATCATGTACATATGTAAATAATCATACTTGGTAAAGCTTAGGACTTTACGCGTTTTTCAATAAGTTAGTGCCTGGTATCGCCAATTGGACTATACGCACATTTATTCTATTTACGTATTTTCACTATTAGTTTTTCTGCACTATTATATTTAATCAAGAGCTTTATTTACTGTATATCCGTATCCGTATCCGTATCCTGTACCTGATTAACTAGTATTCGGCCTGAGGCCCTTACTAGTATATATAACGTACCCGTTTTGGGTTTCCTGTGAAAATTCATACCCAATATTGAAATTTGGGAGAGCGCCTCCTAAGCGCTGAGAAGAAAATGTGCTGCCATCTATTGGCGGCATGAGTAAGTTGAAATTTGCAGAAATGAAGTTATTGTGATAGATAAGCAATTTAGGTATTAGAGATGGCCGTGAGTATAGTAATTACAGTTAGCTGGTTGAGAAGAGGTCCTGGCAAGGTATTTGGAGATGTCAAAGTGGTGTAGCTGCATCCTGCACGTGATACTATCAACAAAGCTGATTGGTGGAGGCAGCCAATCTACTCTGCAACTTTACCGATTTTTCTACTAATTTTCAATTGCTCTACAATCATCTAAAATAGTTTAGCCATCTCTACAAAGTCAAGTCATCACCTACAAAAGATTATAACTTGCCATGCTTATCTGCCAATAATTGCAACTTTTTCAACAAATAGTCTCACCAGCGACCAACAGAGGGCGCCACAACTTCACTTCACTAAGGAAGTCAATAAGAGTTTACCTAAGTTTTCGTTTAGGTCCTCCGGAATGGAGTAATAAGTGAGAAGTAAAGGCTTTTTGGGCCGTAGACTTCTGTTCACACGTTAATTCACCGTAAGGAACGTGATTTCATCGATCGGCTACCTATTTGAAAATAAAGTGGATTCTTTTTCGTAAGCGAGTCTACTTTGATAATTTCGATGTACCGGATCATTCGAAGCAAAGCTGTATGGTCAGCAACAACATCATACGCAGGGCCAGAAAGGAGGAATTTTAAAAGAATGGAATTTTTCAGTTTTTCTAAGAGAATTATTTGAAAATACTGCGTTATCAAAACAATTTAAGAATTTGCTAGAATCACAATTCATTCATTCATTCATGTCTGATATTGCCGGACTGCCACTAATTTGTGTGACGTCGCCGGCTCAATGATACTTTTGCCATAAAGGCACATGACAGTAAATTTACAGACAGGTAGTCAGAGGATCAGGTGCAAGGTAGAAGGGGAAGGCAGCCTTAGGCCGCAAGAAACAAAATACCAGGAGAGGCATGTAATCAGAAGTAACGAAAGGAAGAATACTTGATAAAATAATGCAAAATACAATGAGATACTTGATACAAAATACATGTTACAAAATACAAATACATGAAGTTACTAAACAATAAATAATTATGTGTTGGCAGTGAGTATATATCCTTTACGATCTGAATGTAGGTAAAATGAATTAAAATGAATTTAGGAAAATCTTAGGAGATTGATAGGTGTACAAATTGCTTTAGGTCGGGAAGTTTGAGTCGTGAGTACGGTGGGCCGCATAATGTCTGAGATTTCTATCTTCGAATAAAATTTCATATTTGAAGGTGTCGAATTTATCTAAGAAGGGGCAGTTCTCTGCTTTATCAAAAAATCTTTTATTTTGTTTCTGGAGAAAGTCAGTGATTGATTCTATTTTAAGATCATTATGCAAGGTATGATTAGACACATAATAGTGTGCCTGCGTGATTTGTCGAAGATACTTGTTTTGAAGTATTTGTAATTTTTGGATATCTTTATCTCGAGCAGTTGCCCAGGCAGGAGATGCATACGTGAAAATGGGCCTAATAATTGCTGTGTAGAGATGTTTCTTTCTTATGAGGTCAAGACTTGAAAATTTGCCGATAAGTGGCAATAAATTGCGGATAGTAGCAGTCGCTTTACCTCTGACTTTATTGATGTGGTCTTTCCATGTGAAAGTGCTATTTAACGTGACTCCAAGGTAATTTGCCTTCTGAACAGTTGGAATAACTTGGTTGAAAAGCTTGAGAGTAGCTACACTTGGGCTTCGTTTTCTTTTATTTTCTATAAGCAGTAATTGTGATTTTTGCGTATTTATTGATATTCTCCATTTAGTACACCAAAACTCAAGCTGAGGCATGGCATTTTGAAGTTTCGTGACTGCATGATCGATGCGTAGTGATTTAGTAGCAAGAGCCGTATCGTCGGCGTAGCAACCTATAAAGCTCTGCGTATCTTTAAAAATATGAGGGAAATCTGCAACATAGAAGTTGTAAAGAATCGGGCCTAAAATGGATCCTTGGGCTACGCCGGCCCTCAATCGTCTGCTGGTGGAGTGATCGTTCCTAATGTTGACAAAGAATTTGCGGTTAGTAATGAACGAGTGGATGAGAAGAATCAGATCTTTTTCAAAATCCAAATTAATGAGCTTGAAGATTAACCCCTCATGCCAGACGCGGTCGAATGCTTTCGCCACGTCTAGCATGAGTAAGGCCACTTTTTGATGATTGTGAAGCGCAGCTCCAATAAACTCATTAAGTCTAAGAAGTTGTTTAGTAGTAGATAACTTCTTGCGAAATCCGAATTGCTCAAATGGAAGCTTGACAAGGTGTGGTTCAATTCTGTGTAAGATGATCCTTTCATAGATTTTTCCAAATCCTGGAAGAAGACTTATGGGCCTATACCCGTCGGGTTTAGTTTGGTCCTTTCCTGGCTTGGGAATAAGTATAACCTTTGCGATTTTCCATTTCTTGGGGAAGTAGTTTTGAGTAATACACGCATTGATGATGCTGGTGTATTTAGTAATGATATTGTGAGGCATCATTTTGATAGCAATATTTGTAACCAGATCGTAGCCTGGGGCCTTGCGATTTTTAAGTTTTCGAATAATTTCTTTTACTTCGCATGGATTAGTGAGTTCCGGTTTATTTCTTGGGCTGGGAGTTTCGATATAATCTTTGACAAAGTAGTTGACATCAAAAGCGAAGTCAGGGTCGCATGGGTCCATGTTAGGTATAAATTGACTTTCAAGGTGTTCGGCCATAACATCCACTTTATCCTGATTAGTTAATGCAATTTTGTTATTACCATAAATAGGTTTATTGCACACTGGTTTAGTTTTCAAACTTCTAGCAAAAGTCCAAAAGTCGTTATTGGGCTCGTTGAATTTGGAAATTTTTTCGTTCCATAACTCTTTTCTAAATTTAAAAATTTCTTCTTTAATAATTTTACATTTACTATTAATTTCACGTTTGATCCCCGGGTCCCAGGAAATTCTCCATCGTTTCCGGAGCCTATTGCGTTCTTTGATCATATTTCTGATATATTTGGGTAATCTTTCAGTATTCTGATCTATGTTGACATTTTTTGTAGCGTAGTTATAAGCATTAAGTATACTGCTAGTCAGTGAATCAATGGCAAGGTCAATATCATTATTGTTGCTGAGTTTTTCGATTTTTGGTGGGTGATGAAGTAAATAATCACTATATTCATTCCAATCTGTGATAGCGCGGGTTTTGGTCTCAATAGGTTTATTAGTACCCAGAGTAGCGATAACGGGTACATGATCAGAGCTGAGTTCTGTTTTTACCTCCAGATACATTGGTATATCTGCAGTAGCGAGGATAATGTCCAAAATATCGCCTCTTCCGGCGTTTGCAGGCAAATAAGTATATTCCGCTGGTGCGAAAAAATAAATTGGGTTATTGTTAATATAATCCAAAAGTTGCTCGCCATTAAGATTTGTTTTTCGGCAGCCCCATTCTGTATGTTTCGCATTTAGGTCTCCTCCTAGGATGGTTTTCTTGTCAGTAGAAAGAATGTCCGTAAGAACAACTTCGTCTAAACGCTTCGTTGGAGCATTGTAAATTGAACTGAAATAAACAGTACCATAGGAAGGAAGAAGTACTGATACTGTAATAATTTCGCAGCCATTATCTCTGTGCTCTTTAATATGGCAGGCTTGAAGGGACCTTTTAGTGAAAATGGCGACCCCCCACCCTTATGACTCAAACGATCACACCTAAAGCAATTATAATTTGCAATGTTTAAATTATTGCTGGGACAGGCATGTGTCTCCGAAATTAAGGCAATGTCAATGTCATATTCATTAAGAAAATTTTGAAGTTCAAATATTTTATTTATTACACTGCGTGCATTCCATATCATGATTTGAATAGGGGCTCTGTTAATGTTGTGTATCCCCATTATTTGTAGTGTGGTTGGTGGCATTCTCAGGATTGGTTTTAGCAATTTCTTTGATATGTTGGGTAAATTGTAAGAAGCCTGCGCTTCTGATTACTGTTACAAGCTCAGCTAAGTCATTAAAAACTTTTTTTGCTTCAGTGATCGTATCTGAATATATGCCATTGGCTAAAGCTTGTGAATATGTTTTACCTTCAACAACTCTGTTTGAGAAGGTTTGAGGTTTTTCTGATTTCTTTTTAGGGAATTTTTCACACCCTTTGAAACTTGATGTGTGAGAAAGTCCACAATTTGCGCACACAGGGGGTTTCTCCTTGTTTCCCCTGTCAGGGCAGTCTTTAATAAAGTGCGGCTCACCGCAGCGTACGCATCTTGGCTGATAGTTACACCCAGCCTGGGTGTGATTGAAACCCTGGCAGCGGAAACACTGGATAGGCCCCTGCCTGCCTTTATATTCTTCGATTTTTACTTTCAAATCGCAAAGGAATTTTTCATGATATATAGCCTTAGAGGCTTCAGTCTTGGGCAAGGATACTAAGAATAAGGGAAGTTTAATAACTTCACCTTCTCTCCTTCTACTCATTTGTTTAATATCCAGAATAATATATCCTAGGCTCTCTAGGTCAGTGCGAATTTCATCCAGTTCAGTGCTTAACAATAAGCCTTTGACAACTACTTTAAGATTTTTATCTTCGGGTAATATATAGGAATGGTGCTCAACATTTAATTCATTCAATAGCCTAACAATACCTCTGTAGCTATTAGTGTCATGAGCTATTACTTTTATGCCTGTCCTGATGTTTATTCCTATGAAGTTGAAATTTTGTTGACGGAAAAGGTTTTTAATGTGATACCAATTAAATTTGGTTTCTTTGAGTATGATGGGTGGCAATTTGGTTGGTTTATTTGTATCATTATTAATTGCCTGATGACTTTCATTTTTTAAAGTGTTTGGATCACTTTCTGTTTGATTTGTGTCCATTTGACTATTTTCTGGCGGTGTGTTGCCATTCGGTGCATTTTCCTGACTTGTGACTACTTTGTTTGGTGTAGTTTCCTTACTCTTGATTTTTGGTGAAATTAGTTCTGTTTGTGAACTGAGTTTCACTTTTTTAGTGGCATGTCTGGGGTTTCTATTACGTGTGGTTTGATCACCGCGTCTGCGTTTAGGTATTTCCTCGTCCGAGCTGAAATCCTTATCAAGTGTGATCTCTTCGTCAGCGCTGGCTGTGTTATCTGAATGTAAGTTTATGGGGCTTCTAGCCCTCTTCTCATTTTCATTTTCCTGACTGTTACTGGTGCAAGGCACTTCGTTAGCAGTTTTAATTTTATTCTCAATTTCATCATGTAATGCATGAATCATTTCCAGAGAGCTTACTAAGAAATTGTAGAATTTACTTTCTACTTCAGTGAGTGTACCGTTTGTATCTTTGACATGTTCTAATTCAGCTATCTGCACATGATAATGTTCGATGAGCCTCTCCATGGTATCGCAAAAAATCAAAATCCAGCGTACCCAAAAGTACGGAGTCCTACGCCCTGGAACAGAGCCCTGGCTCGAAGGCCTTCTCTGTAGACAGATGCGTAGGCGGAAAACACTTAAGGCCCCTGACAATCGCCTGAAGCGAGAGCTTGGGGGTAACTATAAGTGCTATGACAATCCAAAACCAAAATACGCTACTTTAAATTTAATCAGAACGCAATCGCGCAATTAAACTAAGCGTAAAATACTATAATAGCACAGCAATTAGTCGCGTTGGCAAGACGGGTACATAAGCGTGAATACAATATCTAAATTAACACAAAATAATCGTAGAAATAAGAATAAATGCATTTAAGCATTCATAAAATACCTTACTGAGCAGATTGCATTAAAAAATGCAGTTTATGATAAGCATACTTCGCACACGTAAATCACGTGAATCGAAAAAGGCTTAGCACGAAAACAGGTGCACGGACGTACTCAGGTGGGTGAACGTCAACCTTCTCTCACCTCGTCCTCCCTCCGAATGGAATCACAAGAGAATCCCGAAAGTTCTAACTTCGTTAATTTTAAAGCCTTAACGGTGTTTTCCGTAGTGCTAATGTGCATGACCAACTGAAGGAGTAAGCTGAACATTTTCTTGTTTTAATGCTTTCATTTTGCTTTTTATTGTTTTGGTTTATGGCAAAGCATTTGACAGCTATCTGACTAAGAGGAAGTATGCCTTCATAGAGGATTTTCTAAAAACACTGGCTTGTATACACCTTACATATAGGGACAACCAAAAGCAACATGCAGTCAGCCCGTTCGTCGGGTTTCAAACTTTGTACCGAACTATAAGTGTTCAACGACTTTTGACCAATAGCCTCAATTTTGCTCTTTAGTTTAAACTTAGCAGATAATACTTTTGTAATAATATCCTTCTGAACCATTTTATTCACTTTAAAATTCTTCTGGAACGTCTACGCTTGTTTCTACCACTAAATCAAAATTTTTCAAAATCTGTTTTTTCGTTTATAAAACCTTCGGTAATTCTGATAATGAATTTAAGTCTTCCGTAGCTTCGTCGAGCTTTCGAACTAGTTTAGTAACACTGGAACGAACGCTAATTCTCTTTTTAACTATTTTCAGAAGCCCGTCCATATTAATTTAGAATTTGTAAGTTCAAAAAGACATTAGCTTCACAGTCCAGAATACCGAAATTGGTAGTGTCTCAAGCGGCCAAGTAAAATGCCCAAACTTCCAGAATTATAATTTAATAACGCCTAGCTGCTTCGCATATTCTCTCTCACGACGATGATGTACCAGCTTTACATTTTATAGTTCCGTGTGGTTAATGGCGAATGATAGAGGCTTCCGAAATCAACATAAAACTTATTTACTCTATAACAAAAATCAAATAGTTTAGGGTGTATTATTATGCTTTTCTGGCCTTACTGTTACAACATCCAGCCTGCCATTTGGTACCGGAACGTACGCAGCACCCTCTAGTATAATTGGAGCTAGAATTATATAACAGCTGACAACTTTAACAAAACATCACCCTTTTCAACTTAGTACTCGAAGTTTTGCTAACAGTCATATATTTGGTGTAAGAAATTGTTTAATGCGCGTTGCGATTTTATGTTCATAAAATAGTGAAGATTATTTCCTACAATTTATTAACAGAATGTTTGCGAATGGGCGTGATGTAAATACTGTAATATTTTCATTTGTCAGCACGCATCTTTGCGGTTTCCATTTGTAAGGAATCACAGTGTAATTTCATAATTTGACCTTGCAAATGTGAGATCAATAGAATGTCAGAGCAAGGGCAGCCATAAATACAATACAAAACAATACCACACTGAAAGCTTTCCAATGTTCCTAGTCATTTGGAATAGGACTTCTCAGTACCAGCAATGACAATCCCCAAAAGACACAGTAAGTTCCTGCAATATATAGGAAAACTGTTAGGAGGCAATGTTTGACATATTCTATAAAGACCTAACTACTAAAAGAGTCTATGAAGACACAGCAAAGAATGTGAATAACAAAAGTTTCTTTGTCGCAAGGGCGATAACGAAATAAGGCATCTGAAAACCAGTGGTTCGGTGAAAGTAAATATCAAGAACTTGAAAAGGACTCTTATCTTTTACAAGTATTGCATTCCTGGTGGAAAATTCTATTGTTGTAAGTCTCACACAACAAAAAAATTGTAAGTTTCAAAATATTTCCTTATTTACATTTAAAATAGCAAATTTCAGTTCATCAGAATCTTTAAATAGGAAGAAATAATAATTTAGAACATCCTAAACACTTCACTAAAATTCCCATTAATTTCGTTTACGTATTTACGAATATATGTATTTACATTTACGAAATGACATTCGTTCAGAAATGCAGTTAAATGAATGATGCTCTTTACAAAATACGATTTACGTGAAGCCCATTACGAAATGCGATTTTACGACGAACGTCACTTGTTTACAAAGTTATTTCTAATGAAAAAGGACTTTTTAAATGGGGTTTAAAGAAAAATCTATTCGTCAAAATGTATTTCTGGAATTCTATTTCTGGATAAAATAGGAGAAAAAAAAAGAACTGACATTCATGAAGAAAAACATTTAGTAAAAATTGATTTGAAAATAAAAACGAAAAAATAGCATTTATTGAAAGTAAAGTATTCTCATTGGAGACACGCCTATAGATGATTTCTTGTAAAAGTATAGAGATGATGTCGTTTAAAAAATTCGGATGTCTTTGTTTGTCGTAAATGGAAAGTTCTCAAGATATGTCTGAAGTATCCCGCGAACGAAAATTCATCTTTAGGTATTTTTATCTGTTACTGTTATTAATTTCACTTTCAGTCAGTTTAAATATTGCCTTAATTTATTACTTTGTTCTGCGAATATTATATTTTATTTTTATGGAGAGTGTTTTTCATGAAAAGATTACATTTCAGTATCTGCTCTCAAAATTATTCATAAAACTAGAAAATATATCCACAGATATTCCAATGTTTTCTCATAAGAGTAAGTTTCCTTGTAGTGAGTGCGCTTTCCTCCATGTTTTGTACTGCTTTGCCTTTTCACTGTCCTAAAATATAGGTAAGTAATTTTTTATAAGGCAACACAAGAAAATGTCTTAATGAAAAAAAGGAGAGAAAGCAACTATATTTCTCACTTCCCCATGCACATCAAAGCGCATATTGTACCATGCAAATTACTCGTGATTTCATTAATGAAAAATTTGAAATTTTTTGAAAGCAGAAGAGATGAAAAATGAAAAATGCGTTCGCTGGGACTCGAACCACAGACCTCTTAAATACGAGCCGAGTGTGCTTGCCAATACACCACGCAGGCAGGCCAAGAAGGCAGCAGAAATACCTTATTTGCTCAACCGTTTAAAGGCCGAGTGGAGATTAGGGGACCCAATCCCAAAATCTTGGTTGTGAAATTTTTTGAAAGCAGGAGAAAGGAAAAGTGAGCGATGCCTTCGCCGAGACTCGAATACGCACTGAGCGTGCTGACTAGTACACCACGAAGGCACATGTAGAAGGTGGGAGAAATACCCTATAAAGCTAGCTCTTCATTTTAAATTAACGAGAGGGATATTCTAGAAAATAAATTTTGCTTTCAAAAAGATTTATCGAGAATCACACAATTGCTCGAAGTACTAACATTTGAAAACTTTAATTAAAAAAGAAGCAACTTTTATGGCATTCCCAAATTACTTTTTTGGGATCAAATCTGTTTAGCCTAAGGTATTTTAAAAATTATTTCTAACCTAACGTATTTTTTAAATTATTATTTTACTAGTGTTAAATTTGCGTTTGTAGATTAGTTCCTCTTCTGAAAGATATTTAGAAAGATAAGCACTAACTCGTTAAAATATATATTACTTCATTGAAGAACCTTTTAGAAATTCAAATTTTCTACATATTTAAAAAAAGGCCTCACATCGTTAAAATTATCATTGCCAGGAAAACGACTTTAATTAATTTAACTTTAATTCATTGCTTAGCTGGGAGTAAATATACGACTGATCTATTGAAAGTTAACAAACTGTGCAATGTTTCTGAAGCAACGTGCGTGTTTTATCATCATAGAACAGAAATCGAAATGTGTACAGATTTTTTCTTTTTTTTTTCCCTTAAAAAAATTCTTAAAGCTTTCATAATTTATATTACGCTTAAAGGGTATTATTTTTAACGTTTTGTGTGTTACTTTTATTTATTAAATATCATGTTCTTCGGACTTAAACCCCATAAAATTCAATTCAGCAGCAATACCACAAAATAGTTAAAAACAGCATATCTTTGGAATTTCCTATGCGCACTGGAGATAAAAATTTTTTTCCCGTACATTGCTGGCTTTGAAATCATTGAGTTTCTTAATCATGAATTTGTTGAAGTTTTATGAAATATGAAAGCCACAATAAAACAAAATCAAAATTCGGGTTTCCAGGTGCCGATATTCGGGTAGAGGATTATGTTATTCAAAATTTGATGGCTTAAGGTACCCTTGTTTTTTCATAATGCGAGGAACATACATACATTGATGCAGATTCTTCATTATTTAATTTCTTTAAATATAGGGCAATAATATTTCGTGACAACAATTTAAAAAGCGACTTGTGGTTTATAGTGAAACGCTACAAAATGCCGTTTTCAGATTAATAGCTTTTCCCGGCGACCGTCCCTTTGGGCTAAACAGAAAGAAAGTATTATTGGCCAGGTTTTAGCTTAAAAAATTCTGCATGGTCGTATCCTTAATTGACGACGCCAAATATCCGTTTGGTGCAATGTAACAAAGAGAAATTTATTTTACTTTTTCATTTGCTGCATTTTAATGCAATCAAATTATTGAACCAAAAATATATATATTTATTTTCGTAATAAATGAAAGACCCGCTTTTAATTTCAGCAGAATTTAAACTGTGAAATTTTCCATTGCTAGACAGCAAGCAACTAATAGGAGAAAATAAATTGCAGCTAAACTCTACATCGGGCAAAAATTCAGTACATAAATTCATCACATTTATTTAGCCTATTTTTCTTATAGTAAATTCCTATTTAACAGAGCTACAGAAATGCTTTTGATGGCTATTACATAAAACTTAAATTTTTTAAATCAGCAAGGGTAAAACCATGTCACCAAATGCTTGTGTTGAACGAATATGTTTGCTTGTAATGAAATGTATTAAAAAAAATTGTGATTAATTTTTAAAGTAAAGAACCCGAACGTTTATTTCTCAAGCTCCATTATGCATTAATTTATATACCTGCTATGTTCCGTTCAACCGCATCTGATTCTTTGAAAGAAGACACAACTAACTTATTATTTCTCTTTTCCCATGCGGAGAGGCCCACCAGCGACCGAGCGGTAAATTTGCTGAACAGTGGTAGTTCGGCCTGAGGTTCGAATCCTCATACATAGATATCTGGTGTTGTAGAAATTACTTATGGGCTAATTTCCGTTCAGTTTAGCTTTAGGGTACGGTTGCTATCGATGGAGCCAGTTAAACAAAACGTTCCTAGAAATCATCAAATTTGACAATTTCACAGTTTTGTACACTTTTTAGTTACGTAAATGTAAATATTACTTTTACACGGAACAAAAAAAAAATGTTATTAGCAACTGCAATATTATATGTTTGTAATTCAGAAGGAAAAGGAATTCTAGTTTGCGCTATTCTTGATAACAACAGCATGTCCATGGTGGCCTACTCTCACTTTCAAATAACCCTAGATACACCTGCAGAAGCAGCTAAAAAGTCGCTAAACTCAGAAGGAATTCTGCACAAAGTATTAGCTAAAATTTAAAAAAAAGCATAATTCATATACTATGATACGTTTTCTTACTCGTCAAATTTAAACTGAATCTTCATAAACCCAATTTTTCTGAGGGCCATCAAATCTTATTCACGGACCACCGGTTGGCGACCGCTGTACTAGATAATCGCGTAATAATTCTCTAATGTTAGAAAATTAACACGTGGGACCATATAAGCTTAAATTTGAAACAAGTTTAGTGTTTTAAAAATTATGCATTTGTATTAAATTGAAGACACAGACCCCGGTTACTGTTTTTGTCTTATTTTTATCTGCTATATTTGCATGTTTATTATCAGAGCAAAGAAGCAGAAAACAATATTTTCATTTTTAATCATCGAAAGTCATCTTCATTTTAATTTTCCTATTTTTCCGTTTTTATTTGAATGTTTATTTATGTATATCCCATCATTATCAGTAATATACATTTGCTTACCAGAATTGGGTAAATTTTAGTTAGATAACACAGAGTTATTAGTCACAAAGGAATAATCGAAAAACCTGTACCTTCCCAATTCGCATGCAATTCTCGAAATATACAACAGACTTTAAGAATTGTCCATAATTCCGTTTCAAGGAGTGTAGGAGTCGAATGGTGAGGTGCTTATTCTGAGCAGTAAGATAAACGGAGTTTAATATATTAATCTGATATTTTACCAAGAAATGAATTTTATAAAATTCTCTGAATAATGCTGTTTGAAATTTAAGTAAGACTCTTGAAAAAAAGGAAATGTCTTCTAAAACTATTTTCCGGCTTATAACGGTGCTACTTATGGAAAATGTTACTTAAATTTCCTGACTCCTCTCCTTCCAATTTTAGTATGGCCTCATTGCCTTCATTAGGAGTGCTGTTCAAGTAGCTTCGTAAACTCCCAAAAACTGTCCTGTCGCTTTTTCAGTTTGTTTGCAGACTTGTTCATCCTTTGCAGGATTTCCAATATGTAGTTCACAAGCGTTTACAGCTAATTAAAATGTAATGTTAATTTTATTTTTTGTGCAAATTTAGTTTCAAAGTCTTTCGCTTAATTTTACGAAAACTTCATTATAAAAATTCTTTATATAAGCTAATTCTGACTAATAAATCAACGAAATGTTTGCTCAGCAACGAAATGTCTTGTAGACTGATGGCACGTCCGTGTGAGCTAAATGCATCATTTTTAATATTTAAATTTTTATCAGGAGTAACTTAGCCATTTATTCTGATATTCTGGCTTTAATTTTACCAGTATTTAAAAACAAACTGATTTTGAAATAATCAAACTAAATATTCCAATTAAAATTTAGTAGGCTCCACACTCATTTCTTAAAAGAAGCATGTTTTTGTTTGGTTGCATTTTAATTTTCCTATTTTTATTTTTTATTTGAATATGTATTTATGTATATTTTATCATTATCAGTGATATACATGTGCATTGAATTCAGCATTTTTTAATTAAAATGTATAGAACTTTAATGAATTTATCTTTTTTGTTTTGTATAATTTTGTTTTGTTTCTGTGTATCGGTGATTAATATGAACAGCTCCATTCCTGAAAATCATCAAAATGTAATAATACCATAGCTGAATAATCTGGAATAGCACCAAGCGCTAAATGACCATAGGGGCGGGACATCGCCTATAGTACGCATGGCGCATGCGCACTGCTACGTGATTGGCTGAATGCTTGTGATGAAATTTTCAACTCAAAGACTGTTCCTCAGAAAGCTCAGGAGATAGCTGAAAGTAGTGTAGTGCTCAGACCCAGCCGATTATTTTATCTTGTCTTCCAAGCTTCACAAAGAAAGTTTCCCAGGAATCGTTAAGGATGGTATGTTTTGCATGTTACGTTTCATTTGCAAGATATTCTCTCTCTCTATATATATATATTTATATTTGTAGAATTTGGCTGCCGCCTTCAATTTTCAAACATGAGTTTTGCAAATATTTTGTGTTTATGTTAATCAATATTTCTTATAAGGCTAATTTTATAACAAAAAAATGATGGGGTTTATTGTCAACTATAGCAATTTTACTTGATCAGTTGAGTAACTGATCAAGACGTCCGATTAATTTTATGTATTCGACTCCTCAACTTGTAGCGTTTGTGGTCAGCGCGGAGCATTTTTAAGTGGGCGGATTAAAAAAAAAAGGCTTAATATTTTCGTGCACTAGAATCAGAAATTTTTATGTAATCAGAGACAGATATTTGGAGCTGTCTTAGAAGACTTTTTGCCTCTGTACCGTTTTTTACAAGTTTGCAATTTAACTTTTTTTTTTTTAATTCTGCAGAAAACTGAAATGAAATCACAAAGGGTAACTTGCACTAAATTAAAAAATATATTAATCCCGTTTGAAGTAGAACAACAAAATGCCTATAGTACTTGTAAATATTCCGGATATTCCATCTTTTTCGCTTGAATTCAAAAGTTGAATTACAACTTTTGAGTTCCAGTTACACTCTAATACTTCGATATGTTTAAAGTTATGAAAGTAAAGAAATTTGAAAATTATAAATTTAAAAATTATGCAATTTTTTAAAAGTTTATAATTTTTACATTTTTATCCCAGGAAAGCTATTAATTTTGCATGGCATTTTGCGTTGTTTTATTATTAACGGCGTTTCCCTTTTGAAATTGTTGCCACCAAATATTCTAGCCCTGCTTTATATTTAAAGAAATTAAATAATGAAGAAACTGCATGAATGTACGAATGTTTCTTGCACTGTGAAAAAACGACGGTACCTAGAAACATCAAATTTAAATAACGTAGTCCTACACCCGAATATGGGCATCTGGAAGCCCAAATTTGGAATTTATTTTATTATCAGTGTAATGTTTTGTACAGCTTTAAATATTTTTTTTTATTAACAAACTCAGATTATTTCAAAGGGCGAAATGGTAACACTGTACGAAAATAAAATTATTTGCAGGAAATTATGGGAAATTCTAAATGCATGCCCTTTTTAAATTTTTTTGTGGAAATATATAGCTGTTGAACTGAATTTTATGGCTTAAGTGCGAAGAAAATGATATTTAATAAATAAAGGTACCACACAAAACATTAAAAATGTACTTTAGGGCGTAATATAAAATCAGAAAGCTTTCAGATAATTTTTTTGGTTAATTTCCTTGAAAACGTTTTAGTAATTTCCTTGACTTAGTAATAGATCAATAATCTAAAATTATTTTTAATAAATAATTTCAATTAGCCTGCTAGTTTAAGATTTAATCGTTCATGAAATCAAAATATAGAATATAAAACCCTGTATTTAAAAAGAGGTCTTAAAAACAACATTTCCGTATTGCGGATAAATTTAGCAATGTTTTTTGCTCATCGTAAATTCATGCCACGTAGAGACTTGAACACAGGTTAAAAAACGAAAATACTTAATTATGTAGGGGTAGATGTTGATTTATTTTACTATATTTTACATAGTGCAGCATTTGTATACAAGAATGAAAAAAAAAGGAAAAAAAAAATAGTCTCGAGCAAAAACACCAGGACAAAAATTCGCTTTCTGTCTTGAATTTGCTCTGAAATATGTTATAGTCACCACGTGGTTTGCAGTAAATTATTCTTGTGAACTCTCAGTCGCAGCTAATTTTCATTCGCAAGTGACATGTTACTGATAATGTAAACGAGAAAACGAGGAAAATATAATATGTAACTCTAATTAATATTTAGTATTACAAAATTAAAATTTTCGTTTCGTTCTAAAATTCTCGACATGATTAAACAAGATGTTTTGTAAAATGTAGTGGATTCTATATTTATGAAGCGGATATCGTTGTCTTGATTTGTCGCTTTCTTTTAATGTTTTTTTTTTAGTGAGTAAGAAAAAGTATTTAAAGTTTTCTTAATGAGCATTGAAGTTTCAAATAAAAAATTGCATGTATTTCATAATTTTTGTTACCCTTAAAATAGCCAGTCTTCATATTGTATTCCGTTGGTAGAAATCTTGGAATGATTACCACTGTCAAAATTTCTATATCGCAGACTATATATCTATATATTTTTTAAAAATTTTAATATTAGATAATATGCTGCAAATTTAGGACAACGTTTAAAAACTTTCTATTTAAGTCTTATATGAATTCGACACTTTTATCATCGAATTGGAACATGGGAAATTATTTATTAAAAAAAACGTAAATTTTCTTCAAATCTGCATATATTATACCGAATTGTTTGCAACAAGCTTCTCAGCCACGTAGCAATTCTTTTTGTCTTACAAAAACGTGATAATTTGTTTACTAACAATAATGTTAAATGTTAAACAATAATGTTCTTATAATAACAATAATGTTCTTTGAGTTTTATAAATAGATCTGAGTTTCATAAAATAGATCTTTGAGTTTATAAAATAGATTCTTTAACCCATACAGAGGATTTTCGTTTTTTGATAAATTCTTATTACTGAAAAAAAATTACATTTTTTAATTAAATCACTCTTAATATTGTATTCGATTAGTTTTAAATTTTTACCTGATTTTTTATTTTCCGCGCCATATATTTATGTCGAAATAAGATAAAATTTCGATTACTCTTACTGTTCGCTCGCCATTCCCTTTTCATGCAGTAAATACAGATATTGTCGGTGAAAGTTCTTCGCTTTCAGGAAGGAAACATGACATTGTCTGGGTTTAACAAATAATCGTTCAAAATGGCCGGAAATCGTACATTTAAAAAGCTTTTTTGATAAATTGATTGGTGATGTTCCTTTAGCAATTTTTAAATTCGCAATAATAAAACAAAAAATAATAAAATAATTCTAAATAATAAAAGAAGACGTTACTTTGTTGTTGCGAAGCTCAGTTTCTCTAGATTGGCAGCAAATCCACTATTGTGCTAAGCTTCAAACAAATATGGGAGCTATCATAACCAAAAATTAGGCTTAGCCGCACTTAAAAAACTTTTAAATTGTTGATAATTCCACAATTATTGCATGTAGGTTAACTAAAGGCATAAAATATTAACCGAGAGATAAAAACAACATAATTCAATCATTTCTAAAGCAAAAAATGCACAATTTACAAACATATAAGAATAAAAAAACTGACCTAACTGAGCCGAGTAACAGAAAGGATATATATATACATTTATTTATATACTTTTGGTGCGACCTACTGCAACCAAAATGTGAGGTAAACACTTATATGTTATAGCAGTCCTATATACAAAATTTGAGCGTTCTGAGGATAGTTGTTTTTGAGTTATGCGAGATACATACATATATACGTACACACAGACGCCACGAAAAAATCTCTTCAGAATCCATTTTAAATAACTGTTATATTTTTTGGGGAGAAAGAGAGTTCTTTATTTGTCCTTATGTTTAGATATTACGCAAAAACATATGTAAATTGCATTCGATTGCGGTCAAAATTTATATTTTCGTTGATATGTGAGACTCGAAATTTTTCGCGACTACAATACTTCCTTTTTACTTCGTACAAGAAAGTAAAAATGGACAATTTACAAACATATAAGAATAAAAAAACTGAGCTTACTGAGCCGAGTAACAGTGTATATATATATATATATGTAAGAAAAGTAAAGAATATGTCTTAAGATTAAATTAACAACGTAAATTTCCCTTCTCAATTCAAAAAATAATAACCTCTCTACGCACTGCGTCATTTCTAGATTGATCCATGTCATATGGCACTTACATAATTCTGATGATGTAAATGGAACTAAAAGTCAAGTAACCAATAATAATTTTACAGAAGAAATAACTAACCAATCAAAATGCATTGTAAACCAAAACTAACTCACTCTGAATTGGGATTTCACCTTGAACGAAACGCACTTCCTCTTTACGCTTCGCCCTAGTTGAACTGCTGTATGATACTTTCTTCTTTCTTACTGAAAATTAATCTAAAAGGTGAGCTATTTTGGAATAGGCACATTATATGTGCCAAGTTGATTGTGGCCACAACAAGCGGAAATAAAAAATGAAGATTTAATCTGCTTTCGCCTCCGATTTCCTATTCGTTATAGATTAACACTTCTACGACGTTAAAATTCCTGCTTTCAGATTTTTTTTTATTATTATTACAATGAGCCGGTAGGATCTATCTCCGCTGCTAACCTCAGTGGATGTGTGCAGGCGATATTCAAGTGATGTGTTGGGCAAAAGTTTACTCCAATGAACTCTCAACAATTTCCAGTGACGGGACTGCGAAATAAAAATTAGGAATTTGATTTAATATCGGCTGTTGAAAGGTCATCGGATATGCGTTTCCTTTTTTTTTTCTGTTTCAAGGCCGTAGTATGACGACATTCTAATGCTGTGCTGTGCTTTTCTCGTAATTTTAGTGTGTGCTTGAAAAATATCTTCCAAGTGTCTCCATCTTCAAATATGGCGTTTTTCCCAATGTGAAACACATTTTAGTGAATTGAGAATGATTTTTCTTGCAAGATTTGTTCATCGTCTCATTTCTAAGTCTGTGGTCTGGATTTTTTCTAAAGGTTTTTTCGCACGCCTTCGTGGTGTAGTGGTCTGCATGCTCGAAGCGTAACCGAGAGGTTCGTGGTTCGATTCCCGGCGAAGGCGTTGCTTATTTTTCACCTCTCCTGCTCCGAAATAACCCAATGTCTCTACACAAAAAATTATAAAATTTAAACAGTATAAAATAAAAACTTTTAAAATTAAAATGAATAATTAATTCAAATTAATTATGCCTACTCTCTATGTATTATCTTCAAGAAACTTTCTTAAATGGAAAACTATACTTTACGGCAACCCTTTTACTTCCATCACTTAATACTTGCACATCCAGGCATTTGGTTTTAAAATTTCGCATGCAAGTTAGTTAATTTTAACTTACTAGTTTTATCTTTAAATTTCTAAGTAACTACTTGTTTTAAACTTTTATTTTAAGGATTGCACCATTTTTTTCTTATGATTCTGAATTATCTTTTAATATTCTAAAATGTATTCTCTTGTTTTTGAGTTTGAAAATAAGAGTATAGGGAATATGTCTTCTAAAGTAAACATCCCGTTCAGTTTAATTGTGTTCTTAGTGAGAAACTTTAATTTTAAAGATTATTTGCTATTTATTTTGTTTAACAGGATTCTTTTGACTTAAGTGAACTAGTGTCTTTATTTTGATTGAATATTAATTGTGACTTATGATTTGGATCTAGCAAATTATTTGACGCTTACTTGGAAGTAAGACGAAATACTCTCTCTTAATTTAGTTGTTGTTAATTGATAGTAGATTGGTTTATCCCCATGATAAGTCCATTAATCTGCGACCAATGACAATAGCTACTATTTCAACACTTAAAAATTTTTACTTTTGAGTTTGGTATTTTTGTGAGTAAAGATTTTTCTTAGCAGATTTTTATGTTTTTAAAAAAAGGACGTCTTGAAAATAGTAATTTAAAATACTAATTAAAATACTAACTAAGCTTTTTTTTTTTCATTCAGGATTGTAAATGAAATTTCTGTTCCTTGGAGATGGTATATACGAGAGTTTTATTATAAATTGTTGATTTATTACTTTGCAGCTTTAGCGCTAGTCATAGGCTTTTTAATTTACTTTTAATTACTTTTATTTCGAATATATATATATATATGTAAGAAAAATAAAGAATATGTCTTAAGATTAAATTAACAACGTAAATTTCCCTTCTCAATTCAAAAAATAATAACCTCTCTACGCACTGCGTCATTTCTAGATTGATCCATGTCATATGGCACTTACATAATTCTGATGATGTAAATGGAACTAAAAGTCAAGTAACCAATAATAATTTTACAGAAGAAATAACTATCCAATCAAAATGCATTGTAAACCAAAACTAACTCACTCTGAATCGGAATTTCACCTTGAACGTAACGCACTTGCTCTTTACGCTTCGCCCTGGTTGAACTGCTGTATGCTACTTTCTTCTTTCTTACTGAAAATTAATCTAAAATGTGAGCTATTTTGGAATAGGCACATATATGTGCCAAGTTGATTGTGGCCACAACAAGCGGAAATAAAAAATGAAGATTTAATCTGCTTTCGCCTCCGATTTCCTATTCGTTATAGATCAACACTTCTACGACATCAAAATTCCTGCAGGTCATTACTTCAGACTTTTTTTTTATTATTACATATATATATACATACATTTATATACTTTTGGTGCGGACAATTGCAACCAAAATAGAAGGTGCACATCTACATGATATTTTAGTGCCATACAGGTATACAAAACTTCAAGGTTCTGACGCTATTCAAGTTATGGGAGATACATACGTATGCACAGACGCCATGAAAAAAGTCTCTTCAGAATCCATTTTAAATCAGTTTTATACTTTTTTGGAGGAAAAAGAGTGCTTTATTCTGTCCTTACTTACAGATGTCAAGCAAAAACATCGTTAAATTGTATTCGATAACGGTCAAAATGGATATTTTCGTTGAAATACGATACCGGAAATTTTTCGAGATTTCACTACTTCCTTTTTACTTCGTACAAGGAAGCAAAAATACCAAAAGTTTGTTGAGTAGAAAAAAACCTTGTAGAATAATTTTCTCAGTGAATTTAATCAGTTAGTTAATTGTCAATTTCTGTCAGACTCGTTTATCATCAAGTAAGAAGATTAGTCAGCGAAAATTAATATTATTTTGGAGCAGGTGATGCTTTTATAAGTGATGAATAAATGGTTTATCCGAAACTGCATCAGTTAAATCTTACAACCAATGCAGAATATGTCATGTTGAGAGAAGCTATAGTTCGAATGAACATCATAATGCCTGATGTTCTTCAATTAAAGTGTTTTTGTGTAAAATGTTTAATTATGTTAGATATTTCTGACTGAAAATTTTCATGCAACAGGAAACTTGGGAGTCTAGAAACTAATTAGCTCATTTACTCATCCATTCAATATCAGTATAGTTATGCTGCCTTCATATAATATTGGTATTACCTTTGCGATCTTAATATAGTATTCAGTAAGCTTAATCACTGGAAGCGTATTTCTCCAGGAAATAAAATTAATTCCAGATTTTATATATTTAATTTCAAGAAGCTGGAGGCGTTGCATAAATGCGAAACGTTGCTTTCTAAGTGCATGAAGAATAATGAGAAATGCGAAGCGTATAAATAAACAGAGTTTTGCCCATTTTGTTAGGAAAACCAATTCTTGAAAAGTATATATTTACTTGTACGAGGGTGAAGACAGCCTCTATTTTTTTTAAAGATAATCACAGATATTTCCTTCAAATTACAAATTTCTTAATGTTACGTAATAAATTTTATTACAAGTATGTATCAATACTGTGATTCAAATTGCGAAAATTTAAAAACTCTTCTATTTCCTCTTAAAACAAACATTTAGTTATAAAATATGCTCTTGTTGTAAAATTTTAAGTACTTTATAATATTACTAGCAGATTTTACGAAATTATTCAATATTGTTAGGCGAAAGGCTGCAATTTTCTCAAAGTTGTCTTCTGCTCATAATGTCGCACCGGCAGTAATCAGCAAAATATATTTAGTCAGTTTGTCTCAAAATAAAGTGTTTGTAACTTGGTGCAAGATAATTTCTTTACGCAATGTCATAAGGAAATTTTCCACCAAAAAATAGCTTTTATAAATAATTTTTCCTAGCTTCTTATATACTGGATATAATAATCGGGCAGAGTATTATTATTCGAATTTTTGAATAATTTGTCTTTTCTTTGAAAACTGTGTCCTTTGCTCTCTGAAATAGTTGCGTGTTTTATTTAATGTCTAACGTTTTCAAATTTTTAAATACTCAAATCTCTTTCTTCTGCAATAATTAAGATTCCTATACCAATACATGCAACCACTTTTCTTAAACCTACTTCATCTTTTAAACAAAAATCTGCATTTCAAGACAGGATTGCAGTTCGTTTTGAAAATCATGATGTTAATGTTTTTTAAAAAGTGTGATTTTTTATGCGCTAACGGTACATTTTTCGAGGTGCTGGATTTTAAACTCATGTTTAAAATTTCAACTATTTTTTTTATTATTTATCATCATATTTCAAATCTTCCTCAAATGGAAGACAAATGAAAATTTACCCCGTATCTTCTCTCAAATTTTACTTAAACTCATACAGAGGATGTCCGTTTTTTCATAAATTATTATTACTGCAAATTACTGTTGAGAATCATAATCCGCCACCTTTTTTAGTTCGGGCGCCACCGTAGAATCATTACGTTTATTTCGAAGCAGTAGAGATGAAAAATGAGCAGTGCTCTCGTCGGGTCTCAAACCACGGACATCTCGAATACGTGTCAAGCGTGCTGACCACTACACCAAGAAGGCGTACTACGAAGACGGGAGAAATACCTTGTAAGTTGCATAAATTGACTTATGCCAATGAATGTTTCAGGTGATCTCAGAAAATTTGATGTTTAACGATGCGAAACGTTTTATTGGAAAATTCATTATCGGTCTGTAAAACGTCAGTTTTTTTTTTACTTTATTTTTAGGTAACATTCAACTCTTGAGATTTTTTTTAAAGATTTTTATTTCATGAAAGCAAATTTTTAAGTATGAGAAAAACATGAATATGCTGGTTATGAATCTCCTTGGCAATACAACAGCCCCTTTACTATCAGGAAGAGGTTTTAGATATTACTTAAATAAGAGCAAAGAAAGCTTTTAACTTCAGAGTAGTCGTAATTACTTATTGATTGAAACTGTTCGGCTACATCTTTTCTACTTAATATTTGAGTAATCATGAAAACGCTTTGGACCGGAAAACGTACGTTTGATAATGAAATTTTGCAGCCTATTATATACTCGGTACAGTATTGCATAGTGATAGTGTACAGTATCATACAACTCGAAGAGACAGAGCATACATTCGAAGACGCCTATGAAAGGTCGAAAGGAAATAATAATGCAATGAATAATTTTCAAATTAGTAAAGTGCAAACAGCGATACACTAAAATGTTAGTAAATTTCTAGAAAAGACATTTCTAATAATTAAGTTATTATGGTATTAAAATTAAATGCAATAATATAAATGAGAAATGAATAAACACCGATATTAAGCTACTGTAGCAAAACAAAAGAAAAGTAAAAATTTGAAACTCAAAAGCGCTATAAGCTTTATTTAATTTATTTAAAATAGAATTTTTATATAAAAAGTTTTTAATTAATACGATAAATAATGTGCTAAACAGAGATAAATAATTTATGAGAGATTTTAATGGGAATAATAGATTAACTAATTTTATTTACAGAATTCACTTGCAATTTTATCGCATAACTAATAAAAGCGTGGGATACCCAATATAAATTGGAAAAGATAAGGACATTTGACAATAACACATTTGACAATTTACTTAAATTAATATAATTCTTTATTTAGGTATCTTTTACTATTATTCACGATATAAAATTGTAAATGATTTCCCTAAGTGTAATGAATTAATCTGTTGTTCCCATTAAAGTGCATCATAAGTTATTTTACCTTTTAGAACATTAATTAACATATCCATTTCAAATAAAAGCGTAATGCATAAGCACCTTTCTTTTATTTGCATTTTATTTTATTTTCTCAATTTCAATTACACGCTATCGATGATAAATTTTTAATGAGCGCAAGTTGGCAAATTTGAAAGCAACGTTTCTGCTAGAAACAATTTTTTTCTTCCGTCTGTTTTAGACAGATATTTTTTGACACAATGTTTTTTTAAATGTCGAAAGTAGCTCAATTAATATATTATTTTAAATACCAATATCGGAAGAAAAATTGTTTTATAATCTGTGAAAATTTCAAAGCTTTATATCTGATAAATGTTTAGTTGTTAAAATTTTAAAAGCACGAACATCAAATAAGCTAAAAAATTCTTTTCGAGCGAGTTTCAAAAACGCGCCGAAAATTCAGAAGTTAGCTTTCAGTTTTCGTACCAGTTTGATTGAAAAGATTATTTCCTGCTCAATTTCATTGGAGCAAACTATAAAATTCTGGTATGCTTAGTTTTATAGTTAAAGGAAGTTATATGCAAAAACTCGTTTAAAAAATAAGTTTAAAATTCTAAATGAATTTTTTGAAAAGATGTCTTCGAAGCACGGTATTTTCATCGACAAAGAGTCTGTGGACAAATTGTGAACTCGATAGCTTATCAGGGAGTAGATTAAATGTTGATGTAAAAATTCCACTCACAGTTCATTTTCCTTCAGTTCACTCCGTAAGTGAACTAAATTAAAGCTTATAAAAATGATATTTTATGCTGCAGTTCCTATATAATCATGTATGTCCCTTCTTGCAAAGTTCCATTACAGGTTTTAGAGATGCTAAAATATGTTTTAAATTGTTTACGGTGTTACATTAACATATAACACACAAGCATTCGTTTAGATTACTAGGTAATATGGAAGAAATTCGGAGTGAACTAAATTCCTGCTTAACCTCCCTCCTAAACTTTCGGAAATTCTTGATTTCATTATTAATCAGCTAAAAAGTTGGAACAGAAGTTGCATTCATGACCTTCCATGTATTTAGACGCTAGATAAGTTCGATCATTTATATTTTTCGATGTCGCAAGTCGATATTTCAATCTGCATTTCTTACACATTGCTAAATATTTTAAACGTACGCTTATTTATAGTCATGAATGAAAACAATTAAAAGAGCTTGTTTTGGGTTAAAATATGGGAACTGAGTCCGTCGATACATGATACATATACAATTAAACACATTATAGAATACATACTGTTTGGAACCTACTATGGTTATTTATAATAGCGGCACTCGGACACTACTCTAAAAAATGTAACAACTCAAATTTACATTACAGAAAAGAATGCACAATAAAATAAATCATCTGATAAATTATCAAAGCGTTGCCACATGTTCAGTGCAAGTACTATAATACAACTAAAGCTATGCGTAACAGAAATTAAAAAAATACAAGAAGAGTTTTGTACAGACGATCAGCGTCGCTGATAAGTAACACGCATGGGCAGCTCCTAAACGTTCTCTCTGTCTAAAACAGACTGGTGACAGTATTTTTTTGCTATAGCAATGTGCAAACAGATATTGTTCATTAAATAAATGTAATTTTAATTAATATTCAGTATTATTATGTATCTCTTATGTATGCCTCTTCAGTTTTCCAAATTAAATTATCAGGAATGCAGCTTTTGATATTAATTTTCCCCCTTCTCATTTCTTCGTGCGAAGTATTAAATTCTAGTGAAATAAATAAATTTAGAAATATTCCATTAAGAAAATTATGACCATCGAGAGAATCTTCGAACAGCCACCTATGGTGGTAATATAATAGGCTCAGGCGCCATACATACCTCAAATCTTTTTCTGGAAAAGCGATATGTGTGCCCCCCTTCCTATTCGCTCGTAAAAGACTTGGAAAGTTTTCCCAAAATCAAATTGATTTAATTTTTCGATTTTTGATACTTGGTAGATAGGTTATTCATTTCGGTTCTAGAGGCTGCCAAGAAAACAAAATGTCCGTTAACTCTCTCTACATACAACAGATGAAATAACTAAGAGCGATTAGCCAGCAATAAGACACCCGGTCGTCTGGAATTCCTTTATTTCATTTAAATAACGGCCTGTTCTTAAGAGTTTCCTTTAGTTTATCGAAACTATATTACGAGTAAATTTGATGTAATTAGGAAAAGGAAAGGGTGTCAATTCTGCTCGCAATGATTGTAAATAATTAAGATCTTTGAAATAATATTTTATTCAAGTTCGCATTTCAATATCATAGAAAAAATTTCAATAACTTATATAGTACATTCTCCCTCCATTCCGCACGCCTTCGTGGTATAACTGGAAGCACACTGGACGCCTATACGGGAGGTCACCAATTCGAATCCATTCGAGGACATTGTACATTTTTTTCCATTCCTGCATCCATATTACCTAACAGGTCTACCAACTCTTAAAAATATTTTATCAATACAAAATAAGATTATGTGGTTAAATAAATTCTTATGGGTGATGTGTTCATAAATATGGCTGAAATTTTAAAATCATTTTTCGAAATTTACTGAAAAATGTATGTTGCGAAATGTGCGTTATAAAAAATGTATATTGTCTTATTGTTGGCTTATTGTTGTATGTTGTGAAAATTAGTTAAAGAATATGAAATTAGTATGTTGTTAAAATTAAAATAAATTAGTTAAATTAGTATGAATTAGTAGAAAATTGGTTTGTTGTGAAAATTAAAATAAAGTTTGTCCTTCCTTACATTCCTAAGTAATGTGGACATGTCTGGGGTCCCCCCCTCTTAATTTTTTTATATTAATATGAATTGGAAAACAACACTGTTTTGCAGAGTATGCAAAATCTCGTTGATGCTGCGATGCAAGCTTTGGTAGATAATGATACTGAAGGTATTAAGAAATTCTAAGACAGGATTCCCATATGGATTATATCTTCCCTTCAGTCTCGGATTGTCGTATTCAAATACCTGCTCGGGATCTATTCAAGAAAGTGAATGTTAAATTACCAGGTAATGCCAACCTATTTGCAACACCCTTTTGTAATGTTTTATAGTTGGAAAACAACCTTTAAATCTGAAATCATATTTGCTAGTGCAGGTTATCAATAGCCGTCTGTTAACACAAAATATTGCTGACTATAATTAATTCCTTTCTACCTCACTCGTGGCTTTTATGTAGTACCAGCACTCGGAAAAAAGGGGACGGAGAAAATTCCCTCCTTCCCCCCAATTTCATTTTATTTGGATCACTCCTCCCACCTCTTCGTAACCTTGACGGACACAGTTTTACCTTTTTGGATATAAATCAATGTTCCATGTGTAGTGTTTATCTACGCTGATTCTTGTAATAATATTAAAAAATTTCACATCTTGCTAAAACATTTTTTGCCAACAATCGTTGAGCCAAAGAAATGTTTAAAATACTTGATGGAAGCAAGAGTTTTAATGCTTTGCTTCATTAATTAAATTTCTACTATATCCTTTTCATAAATTTACTTTTTTTTATATTGTATTTGTAAGCTTGTTTTCGTTTAAGTGTGTTTAAACTTTGCTTCAATTAAATACTTATAATAAGGTTGTAGCATTCATTATTTTAATTAACCAAATTATTTTTAGTTTGAACTTTCCTATCGAATTCTCAAAGTTTCAGTTGCTGCCCGAATTTAGCGCGAGTGAGATATTTATGCAAATCGCATATATCTGTTAGCAGTTAAAAGGCAGGAGTTAACGAGGGGAAAAACAGTGCCTTGGATTTATCGCCGTAAGGCTGTGCGCGCCAAGATTTCCTCTGTCTACTGAAAGTTCGCCTTTATAGGCATTTGAAATTACTAGTGTTTGCTAGTGAAATTCGCATTGTTGCATTTCACTAAGAGTAAGCTTCCCTCGCCGTCCTACGTAGAATTAAGTTAGGGAATTGAATTTGTTAACACACTTTATTTTAATATTATTTTAGTTTAGCCCAAGTAGTGGCTTACTCTCAATTTGAAGAGTTGTAAATATTTGAATTAAAGGGTCACTTTTAAACCCTCCTTCTGACTTTGTAGTTTCTGCAACACTAAAGGACATAGCCTAGATCTGCTCACTGTCCTCCACATAAGGTTTCACAGTTTATGCTCACGAAAAAGGTCAAGAGATTGAAGGAGGAACCTTACAAGGTATCTATATTTCTTCGGTATTTTTCTTATTTATTCATGAGATCAATAGTACTATAAATTATGATAATATTTATGGAGAAACGTATTTCAGTATTTATTCAAAAAAGTGTGAAACGTTTCACGTTTCAACCCTCTCCCGAAAGGCTCTTTGAATTGCCAGTAGAAATCACTCATAGACATACCTTATACATAGTATTTCATAGGATATTAAATTGATGTGTATTTTAGAGTAACATGGAACGTTATATACTTTCTTTATATTTAAAAAGGGGAAAATTATGTAATGTAATTCTATAATAATATGTAATGTTTTTAATTGGATACATAGGGTTGGCAGGAAAGTAATTTCTTTTTTTTAATGTGAAACAAAACTAAAGTCTTTCTGCTCAAAACTGAATTTTAATCAACGAAATATCTTTCATTCTTTTCGATGATCTTTCTGGTAACTTCATGATTCCACGCTCATAGAACTTCTGGTCTCTATGAGCAAAACATTCAACTGTGTGCGATTTGATGTCATACTTATTTCTAAATTTTTACTTTTAAGACCTTTTGTAAACTTTGAAATGAATGATAATCAGATGATACAAGGTCAGAGCTATTTGGAGGATGCAGCATCTTTTCCCAACCAAATTCTAAAAATTTCGTACGTATTACTAAATATGTGTGAGGTCTCGTAATTCGTAGTGGGATACAATATCTTTGCGATTTGCCATTTCTGGCCTTATCTCTTTGATTCCTTCCTCTAATGTAAAAAGTTGTTCAATAAACATCTGAGTTGATCGTACTGATGCCTAAAAGCAGCAACTCAAAATACACAACAGCTTCGTAATCCCACCAAATTGGGAGAATATTCTTTTCCTGGTGCAATTTAAATTTCGATATTATTTGTGCTAGTTTATCATATTTGATCTATGACATTTTTCCATTAATGCTATTACAGACGATCCATTTTGCACCACTAGTGATAATTCATTTAAAAAGAATGTTAATTGCGTTATGTTTGAAATGCATATAGCAAATATAGATTCGCTGTGTTATGTGAATTTCTTTCAGTGAATGCGGAACCCAAATATCGAGCTTCTTAAAGAGTCCAAGACATCTAATCTGATTTTAAATGGTTTTGTTTGATACATTTAAGCTATCTGCAAATTCTCGGGCAATTATACGTTGATTCGATTTAATTACGGCTTAATTAGAAAAATATCATAAAAAATCTATGATATTTTTCCATTAATGCTATTACAGACGATCCATTTTGCACCACTAGTGATAATTCATTTAAAAAGAATGTTAATTGCGTTATGTTTGAAATGCATATCGCAAATATAGATTCGCTGTGTTATGTGAATTTCTTTCAGTGAATGCGGAACCCAAATATCGAGCTTCTTAAAGAGTCCAAGACATCTAATCTGATTTTAAATGGTTTTGTTTGATACATTTAAGCTATCTGCAAATTCTCGGGCAGTTATACGTTGATTCGATTTAATTACGGCTTTAATTTTGTTATTATGAACTTCAGAAGGTCGGCAAGAACTTACATCAAGTGAAAAATCTCCAGAACGAAATTCTTTAAATCAATTCTAAAACATGCATCTGTTAAGTAAAGACCATCATAAATTTCTTTCTAGCCTTTATGGAAACAAAAAGAAACGCAAATGTTTATTTTTCCACCATATTTTAAAATTGACCGTAAACTACTCGCTGTATGCACGGAATTTTTTCTTTAGTCACCTAAAATTCTCAGCTGTCAAATCCTCCCCCCCAAAAAATTACAAGATTGTTAGAAGAATAACAAAACGAAAATAAAGGTAACTATTTGTGCAAACCGAAATTTCTTTCTTGGCAACCCAATATCATGAATTAAATTCATTGAAGTTTAAATCAAACAGATAAAAAACAAAAAACTTTGTGAACTGCATTTCTTGTTTTTAAAATTTTTTTATTAATATCATGCAGATTAAATCTGAAAGGTAAATATCTAAAACCCCTATCATATACTCTATTTGTTGGTGGAACACTACGTCGAAAGAAACATATCTCGGAACTGCGGTTCCGCGAAACGAGTTACCAACTTTACTTGGGAAACAGACTTGAATGCCTAAGGGAAATCAGTTATCACTCAGATTGGCGAAAGAGAAGTGTGCTTTCACAAATTCCTTGGCAAAATGGCATGTGTTTATTACATTAGTTATTGCTTTTAAATTGTATGCTTTTTACTCCGATTCTTGAAATGATCTGTTATATATATTTTTGCAAATACATCGTACATTCAGTGGTTTGTCATTATTTTTGATTTTATTACTGTAAACAATATTTTTGTATCCACATAGTTATTTAATTATTTTTACGTAAACAATATAATGTCATTTGCTGATATATGTTTTGTGATAAGTGAAAATATATATTTTATCCCCAAAATGTTAAATATTTCGTAAAGGCTTCTTGCTCAGTTTCTTTGTTTAAATTCCCAAGTAAATTACAAATATAAAGGTTGTGTGTAATTGGGTGAATTTTAATGACTAGCCTAATGCACAAAATGCACTTCAATTATTTTTCAACTATGTATTCCATATCCCTGAGAATGTGCAAATAGCTGAAGACTACAGTTGCTGCCAATTACATAATAGTTGCGTGAATTAGAAGTAACTTCAAATAAACTTTTTGGCACTGTTCATTTTTGTATTCATACACACACATATATATGCACACATCTAATAAGTCATATATTTTGCGATTTGGCAAATTCGGCGACGAATGATTTGTAAATAATCATCAGAAATAGTACGTCATCATCAAGAACGTCATAAAATCTTGTCTACTCTGAAATTTCCACGGTTATAAATTTAATGAATATATAAATGTTTAAAAATGACTTAGATAGTTATACTAGAACAAAACAAAAATATATGTACAGTCAAATACCTGAAATCCGCCAACTCCTGAAATCCGCACTGCCTCTCAAAATATAAACATTGAATTTATAGGTTCCAGAAACCGCAGAATGGAGAATGAAATACCGAAGAAAAAATATTTATCCAATAATGATGAATAATAATGATTCTATGTTAGTGGCAGAAAAAATATCTTAGCCCAGAAGAGGTTTTCAATATGGATGATGTGTTCAGATGAGCTAACACTGGCATATCAGATAACCGATGATGAAATCACTAGCTCTGTTTGGAACTCGCCACAGCAAGAAAACGATTCCGACACCGACACAGATAAAGAATTTGATAGGAGTGAGAAAATATCTTTTAATGAGCGTTTGGAACATGGCAAAAAATACTTAAAATATTTAGAACAACAGAGCTGTGTCACAGAGCAAGAGATTATGACTCTGTACAATCTACAAAAGAAAAAAAAATACTTACACTGGAGCACCTAAAGTTTTAAAACAAACGTTTATCAGAAAAATGTTTGAAACAGGTAAAAAAAAAATTATGCTTTATTAGCCTCTCTTATTTTTACACATCTTGCATATGTCCTTAATGCCTTAAAATATTCCTGTAATCACTAATATAAATGAAAAAATATATATACATATATATGTAATAATTTAATGCATGTAATAAAATAATGTAATAATATATATTATTGTACATAATAATTTAAGTAAATGTATCTAATATGCCTTATTTATTTTGCACTTTTAGTCTGAATATTATGATTTGGCTTTCCTGTCCTGAAATCCGCAAAATCCTAAAATCCGCAGAACCTCTGGTCCCAAGCATTGCGGATTTCTGGACTTCTACTGTATATATATATACGGCGTTTTTCGTATTTCTTCAGTTAAATCGGCTTCTAGTTTCGCCGTCCATGATTTCACAACGAGAGCCATCGTCATGTTGAACCCGTGATCCTTCAGAAGCAGAACTTTCAACTGATTGGTGTTGATCTCTACGTGGAACACGGCTCCAGAAACATTTTCAGGAAAGTTTCAAAATGTTTCACCTAGTTAGCCAAAACATTTCTCGGAACCCTCCCTTTTATACCAGTGCTACCACAATCTCGTTTCTCTCAGCCCCTTTATATTTACTCGAATGTCAATAGACCCGAATGAAAGTGAAGCATGCAAAACCACGTTTCTAGACTAATAGGCTTTTTAGGTTAAAAAACGACGTGTCTCTGATATGGAATTAATTTCCTTTTAAAGCTAAAGATATTTATCTATATTCTTTATAGTTCAAAGAAAATTATCCTTTTTTTCGTGATGTAATGAAGTATTATTTCTGAGCATAAGGAACTAATTACAGTTATAATTTTATAAAAATATTCCAATAGTTCCTTTTGTGTTAACGGAAAAACAATGATGGATCGCAAATTAAGAAATCTGCTTCTCAAATTGTTTCAAACATCATTTAGACTGGAAAAAATTCATTTAACCCCTTTTTGCTATTATTTCAAGCTAAATATTTTATTTGGGCAAATAATATTAGTTGTTTCGTAGCATTCATCTTTTATAATAAATAACGATAAAATCATGAAATTTTCTTTTCTAATATATTTATGTAGAATAGAAATTCAGTAATTGTTACATATTGTACTTTGATAAGATTGTTTTTAATATCTATTTAAGGAATCATAAATGAATTTACATTTACATATTCACATTCTCTAGGAGTTTTTACAGTTTATAGATTTTTTTCTATTTTCAGAAAAGTTCAGAAATCCAGCAGTGCATAGTGCAAATTATAATGATGCCTTAGGCAATATTTTGCTTCATCAGGCAGCTAGTATTTCAGATTGTGAGTTAATTAAGCTGCTTCTAGAAAAGGGAGCCGATGTTACCAGCGCAGACAACTACCAGCAAACAGCTTTGCATATTGCTTGCAATGAAGAGTCTTTAGATAATATTAAATTAATGTTGAATATGCTTATTTTTCTTCTCATTTGCATAAGGAAATAACTAGTACGTCAGAAGATGAATTAAAGTAGTTAAGATTTAGTTAAGAGAGAGGCAAATGAATTTTGTAAACTCTTATACAATTATTATTATTTCTTACATCAATAGGAAATTAAAATTTGCTTAATCGTATTTCCGGTCTGCTCGTAATATATTGAATTATGTACTATTAGTTATCAGAAAATGCCTCCATCAGAAAATACGGAACAAGATATCATGGAGGTAAAGCAAATTATAATAATGGTTATTCATATGTAAGTGATGTATCATCTTAAGCATTTTAAATACTGCTTTTATTCTTCAAACACATAGACAAAATACAACAGAAGATGAGCGACGAGCTTGCTAACTTTTTAAATTCGAACAACATTCAGACCTCAGTGAACAGTCTTTGTGGTTTCCTTCACGTTTCACGCGAGTATGTCCACTTTGCACTAAAATGTTTTAAACGAAGGTGTCTTCTCTCTTAGCTACGCAGCCACACTGCTTTGGTAAAATACAGACATTTTAATCTCTAAATACACAAGCAAGTCTTTTTGTTGATTGGAAAAAGCAAATTCTGGCGTTGCCTTGAAAAAACATTTATTTCCCAAGCTCCATTCTGTTGGCATTATGGAAAGCATAAGATATTAATTTTTATTTTAGATTCAATCTATCTGTTACTCATGAAGAAACTAAGCGATTTAAAAGCAATAATAACAATTCTAAGTTTGCTCTTCTCTTTATAACTATTTTAGGCGTTTATCTATTAATAAATTTTATATTTTTAAAATATATCTGCTTTAAAGTCTTAAAATTCTCTCCCATTCTACAACAAAACCTTTGCACTCTTTTAAAATAATATTATTTGGGCCTTTTCCTACATTTATTAGAGAATATTCTGCGTATGACTTTCAGTAGTGGAGAAGCATTTCTTCTCCGTTTGCTTTTCACATTCTTCTTTTACGTTATGTTGTCATTCATACATAACTCTAATTCTCTAATATTTATATTAATTAATAATTTCCCTGCGCTTGCTAGAAAGAATTATTTTTCATGCGAACTGTAATATCATATTTTTTACGGGTCCTTCAAATTATAGTTGAGATAGGAAACAAGTCTGCCTGGTAAAAAAAAATGCCTGTAGAAAAATAATGATTTAGCGGAAATGGAAAGCGGGAATTAAGCATCCAAGATAATCTAAGGTCAAATACGTTGCAATGATTATTTATCATAGATATTGCACATAAATATGAATGTAAAACTACAAATATCATAATTTGAATCAGTCTGTAAATAATTATGAATTTTTGAGAATAAAAGAATGATTTTTTTTCATTTACGAAAATCAGTATTTAAATTGAACAAGTTGATTGAAACACGTCATTTAAACAAAAAATGAAGCATTTTTGTAAATTCACTAAGAAATCATAAAATAATTAATGAACTAAAAATAATAAATTAATTTATCATACAATTTCAAACTAAGTTAACAAGAGGTTAATTAATTCTCATTTCAAAAGCAATGTACAATTTTATATCGTCAACGCATAGACGTCTAAATAAAATGTTATCATTCTTACGCATTGTCAAAGGTACAAGTTATTATTATGTTCGTAAATTTACTAAGCCAACCCACGCTTTTATTGTTCGTTATATGTATTTGTAGAAAATGTAACAAAGATAATTTTTTAATCTCATGTTCCCATTACGTTATAGGATAAAATTAATGAACTAAACAGATTAATTATTCGTTATAGGATAAAATTAATGAACTAAACAGTTGATTAATTATTTTATGAATACTAATTAGAATTCTGTCGTACCAGGCAACAGGTAGCCAGCGAAACAGATAATTTTAATTCAGATAATTATAAAAGCACATTAGGGCTGTTTGCTAAGGGAAGCAATACTTTCAGAGAGAGCCATTTCAGGAAACCTAAATGATATTCGCCTTCTGAATGAATGGGGAAAAGCAGTGAATTATGCTAAAGTCCATTGAGCCAGCGAGTTCATCAGGAGCTGAACTCTGATGGAGCTTTCAGTGTTCAGCGGTATTTTTCGCTGCTAGGGGAAAGGGGGCTCCATATTTAAAGAATGAAATTAACAATACACTGGTGTGCAAAAATTAAGGACGAGACGGTTTTTTCAATATAACTTTGTACAAAAGCTTTCCAAATCAACACATTTAATACCGTAAGATCCCCAATACGTAAGGACATGAGTAATGTAAGCAACACTTACTAAAAGAGAAATCAGAGGGATAAAAAGAAGCTTTATTGAAAAAGTAGCATGGAGCGCAATGCGACTGAAGGCCGAAACATCCCTGTGATGGGTGTCGAGCAAGAAACATCCGGTCTTTAATAGGGGATATGATCTCCCCTGACTGCTAGGCAGGTTTCACAGCGTCTGCCCATGCTGAGAATGAGGGTGCCAATGAGTTGTTGAGGCATTGCTGCCCATTCGTCTTGCAGCGCAAATCGAAGCTCCGGAATCGTTACTGGTGGTAAGGTACGAGCTGCCAAGCGTCCTAGAAAATCCCATACATGCCCGATGGGATTGAGATCCCGAGATCGTGCCGGCCAATCCATACGTTCAATATCCTCACTCTCTAAGAGCTGTTCGGCAGCTACTGTGCGATGACATGGTGCATTGTCGTCCATGAAAAGGAACTGCGGACGCATAGCGCCTCTAAAAAGATGCACATAAGGAAGAAGAATCTCGATACAATAACGGGTCCCGTTGACTGAACCTGCGTCGAAGATGTGAAGGTCTGTACGACTACCAAGCATGATGCCTCCGCAAACGAGAACACCGCCACCTCCATACCTGTCCCTTTCAATGATGTTCGAGGGATGATTGCGGCTTCCCCGCTCTCTCCAGATGAGTATGCGATGAGAATCGCTACTCAGACTGAATCTGCTCTCATCTGTAAAGAGTACTCGTTCCCATTCATTGTCTCTCCAATTCCGGTGTTCCCGGCACCACAGAGAACGCCTTCTCCGATGGGCAGGC